>JAJMRZ010000039.1:0-73759 GCA_030558205.1 Kodamaea kaohsiungensis (nom. inval.) | reverse complement strand
GTGGTGGTAAATGTTGTAGTGTACTCAGTCAAAGAAGGTGTTGATGAACTTGATGGGTTAGGGAACAACGATGTTGTGGTGATCAATGAACCAGCGGAGTCAGTCGTAACATCAACAATTCCAGAATCAGTAGAAACAGATCCATCAGTGTTGGTGGTGGTAAATGTTGTAGTGTACTCAGTCAAAGAAGGTGTTGATGAGCTTGAAGGGTTAGGGAACAACGATGTGGTGGTGATCAACGAACCAGCTGAGTCAGTGGTAACATCAACAATTCCAGAGTCAGTAGAAACAGATCCATCAGAGTTAGTGGTGGTAAATGTTGTAGTGTACTCAGTTAAACCAGAAACGGTAACACTTGATGAAGCAGGTGGGAACAAAGATGTGGTGGTGATCAACGAACCAGCTGAGTCTGTGGTAACATCAACAATTCCAGAATCAGTGGAAACGGATCCATCAGTGTTGGTAGTGGTGAAGGTGGTGGTATACTCAGCGAACGATGGAACCGATGAACTTGAAGGGTTAGGGAACAACGAAGTAGTTGTGATCAACGAACCAGCGGAGTCAGTGGTAATATCAACAATTCCAGAGTCAGTAGAAACAGATCCATCAGTGTTAGTGGTGGTAAATGTTGTGGTGTACTCAGTCAAAGAAGGTGTTGAAGAGCTTGAAGGGTTAGGGAATAAAGATGTTGTGGTGATCAATGAACCAGCTGAGTCAGTCGTAACATCAACAATTCCAGAATCAGTAGAAACAGATCCATCAGTGTTGGTGGTGGTGAAGGTGGTTGTGTATTCAGTGAACGATGGAACCGATGAACTTGAAGGGTTAGGGAACAAAGATGAGGTGGTGATCAATGAACCAGCGGAGTCAGTCGTAACATCAACAATTCCAGAATCAGTAGAAACAGATCCATCAGTGTTGGTGGTGGTGAAGGTGGTGGTGTATTCAGTGAACGAAGGTGTTGAAGAGCTTGAAGGGTTAGGGAACAACGATGTGGTGGTGATCAATGAACCAGCTGAGTCAGTCGTAACATCAACAATTCCAGAGTCAGTAGAAACAGATCCATCAGTGTTAGTTGTGGTAAATGTTGTAGTGTACTCAGTGAACGATGGAACCGATGAACTTGAAGGGTTAGGGAACAACGATGTGGTGGTGATCAATGAACCAGCTGAGTCAGTCGTAATATCAACAATTCCAGAATCAGTGGAAACAGATCCATCAGTGTTGGTGGTGGTGAAGGTGGTGGTGTACTCAGTAAACGATGGAACCGATGAACTTGAAGGATTAGGGAACAAAGATGTGGTGGTGATCAATGAACCAGCTGAGTCAGTGGTAACATCAACAATTCCAGAGTCAGTAGAAACAGATCCATCAGTGTTAGTGGTGGTAAATGTTGTAGTGTACTCAGTCAAACCAGAAACGGTAACACTTGATGAAGCAGGTGGGAACAAAGATGTGGTGGTGATCAACGAACCAGCTGAGTCAGTGGTAACATCAACAATTCCAGAGTCAGTAGAAACAGATCCGTCAGTGTTGGTGGTGGTAAATGTTGTAGTGTACTCAGTCAAACCAGAAGCGGTAACACTTGATGAAGCAGGTGGGAACAAAGATGTGGTGGTGATCAACGAACCAGCTGAGTCTGTGGTAACATCAACAATTCCAGAATCAGTGGAAACGGATCCATCAGTGTTGGTAGTGGTGAAGGTGGTGGTATACTCAGCGAACGATGGAACCGATGAACTTGAAGGGTTAGGGAACAACGATGTGGTGGTGATCAATGAACCAGCTGAGTCAGTCGTAATATCAACAATTCCAGAATCAGTGGAAACAGATCCATCAGTGTTGGTGGTGGTGAAGGTGGTGGTGTACTCAGTAAACGATGGAACCGATGAACTTGAAGGGTTAGGGAACAAAGATGTGGTGGTGATCAATGAACCAGCTGAGTCAGTGGTAATATCAACAATTCCAGAGTCAGTAGAAACAGATCCATCAGTGTTAGTGGTGGTAAATGTTGTAGTGTACTCAGTGAACGATGGAACCGATGAACTTGAAGGGTTAGGGAACAACGATGTGGTGGTGATCAATGAACCAGCCGAGTCAGTCGTAATATCAACAATTCCAGAGTCAGTAGAAACAGATCCATCAGTGTTGGTGGTGGTAAATGTTGTAGTGTATTCAGTGAACGAAGGTGTTGAAGAACTTGAAGGGTTAGGGAACAACGAAGTAGTTGTGATCAATGAACCAACTGAGTCAGTTGTAATATCAACAATTCCAGAGTCAGTAGAAACAGATCCATCAGTGTTGGTGGTGGTAAATGTTGTAGTGTATTCAGTGAACGAAGGTGTTGAAGAACTTGAAGGGTTAGGGAACAACGAAGTAGTTGTGATCAACGACCCAGCCGAGTCAGTGGTAATATCAACAATTCCAGAGTCAGTAGAAACAGATCCATCAGTGTTAGTGGTGGTAAATGTTGTGGTGTACTCAGTCAAAGAAGGTGTTGAAGAACTTGAAGGGTTAGGGAACAACGAAGTAGTTGTGATCAACGAACCAGCGGAGTCAGTGGTAATATCAACAATTCCAGAGTCAGTAGAAACAGATCCATCAGTGTTAGTGGTGGTAAATGTTGTAGTGTACTCAGTCAAAGAAGGTGTTGAAGAGCTTGAAGGGTTAGGGAACAACGAAGTAGTTGTGATCAATGAACCAGCTGAGTCAGTTGTAACATCAACAATTCCAGAGTCAGTAGAAACAGATCCATCAGTGTTGGTGGTGGTGAAGGTGGTGGTGTACTGAGTTAAGGTAGGTGGTTGAGGGAACAATGAAGTAGACGTGTAAAGCAGTCCAGCAGAATTGGTGCTTACAGCAACGATACCAGAGTCAGTTTCAACAGATCCATCAGTTTTGGTGGTGGTGAAGGTGGTGGTGTACTGAGTTAAGGTAGGTGGTTGAGGGAACAATGAAGTAGACGTGTAAAGCAGTCCAGCAGAATTGGTGCTTACAGCAACGATACCAGAGTCAGTTTCAACAGATCCATCAGTTTTGGTGGTGGTGAAGGTGGTGGTGTACTGAGTTAAGGTAGGTGGTTGAGGGAACAATGAAGTAGACGTGTAAAGCAGTCCAGCAGAATTGGTGCTTACAGCAACGATACCAGAGTCAGTTTCAACAGATCCATCAGTTTTGGTTGATGTAAATGTAGTGGTGTACTGAGTTAAGGTAGGTGGTTGAGGGAACAAAGAAGTAGACGTGTAGAGCAGTCCAGCAGAATCAGTACTAACGTTAACGATACCAGAGTCAGTCTCAACAGATCCATCAGTTTTGGTTGATGTAAATGTAGTGGTGTACTGAGTCAATGATGGAGGTGGTGAAGAGCTTGAAGGAGCTATAGTACTGGAACTTGATGCAGCACTAGTTGGAGGAACTGGTAACGGTGGGCAAACTTGGCATACCGCAGGTCTAGCAGGTCTTGGTGGAGGTCCACTATATGTAACTCCTGCATTTAAAACCGTACCTACACCGGGGCCAAATACTCCATTAGCAACACTAAACAAAGCCGGGTTGTAACCCAAACCAATGTTAAAGTTTTGAGTCAAAACCCCAGTATTGAGTGTCAATATTCCTGTAGCAGGATTGTAGTTATATGGGGAGGCGAGAATTGTATTAAGTGGTAAACTTAATCCAATAACATTTCCGTTACCAAATCCACTAACTAAGAATGTCTGGGGGGTACTCAATGCCTCCACTCTAATACTTGATGAGGGTGTTTGCAAGTAAATATTTTGGGTAGGTGAAAAGGGGAGCAAAGAGTTTTGAATCCACACATTCGAATTTTGGCCAACAGTGATACAACCTGATCCTTGGACACTTGTTGTTTGATCGTATACTTCGTTAAAAAGACAAATAGTTCCAGCATTCGTGATACTCAATCCAGGAGCCCCTAACAGAACTAGTCCTGTGGATCTAGTTTGCTGGTAAAATGTAATTACACCATTGTTTGTCCAACTTGCAGCTGTGATTGACATCACTGGAGTTCCGATAGCTCCATTAGCTGCGAAGTACATTTGTCCGTCGTTGAAGAATGAAATACCAGCGAGTGCATAGTTTGGCGCAGTCAAAGAACTAACCGAATTGAAAGAAACAGTACCATGGTTAACAATAGAGTTGAGGACTCCTGCAAGGAGAACTTGTAAAGTAATTGCATTTGTATTGGAGGTAATGTACAAACCAGCATTTGGGTTCACCAAAAGATTTCCAGTAAAACTACTGAGAGCATTATTGAATATAGACCAGTATGCACCAGAGTCGATAGTAATATCACCGATGGATAGATTAATTACTCCTTGAGTTACAGTATTTTGCGAAATCTCAAGTGCGAAGGCAATTGCAGCCAGGAATGCCCCCAAGAGGGATTTTCTTATTAACATTCCAGATTGTTTAGCAAATGATTATTGAAGGTAAGTCAAACGGAGGGGACTATTGAGCTTTATAGAAAATCCCTAACACGTCCCACTTGGACTCCTTTCTAGCTGGCTTCATGCGTTTGAATACTTAAAGTAACACATTTAGCTGAATTTAGATTACACCACATAATCGAAGAGTGGCTATAACATAGCACAAGGTTATATGCAAACAAAGAGCTTCGATGTATTTCGCCGTAAACTTGTACAACATGCAGCAATAGAGGCGGTTATTTCCTGAAATTACCGGACTTTACCTTAATGAAGTTCCTCTTGCAGAAATATCACCAAAGGTGCACGTATTCATATCTAGTTTAATCGTCTTCTAATGCTTAGTATCTGCAGAAATGCATTGATTCTGGAATTTGAAGACGTCTGAGTAGGGGTGAAATCTCAGACTAGCTCGCTTCGAATAGGTTTACGTTTGGCGACACCTCGTTATTCTTAATTGTTTTCTTTCCTTTGTGATTAGATCCAGCCAGTTGCATAAATCGGTAAACTCAGCACCTAATTTACTGTTTTAACCCTCATAGAAAATTGTCCTGCACATGTTTGGATGCAAAAAGTTGTTCGGCAGCTTCTTAAAAAATACTCTCTTTACTTAAAAAATAGTTTATTAAATTTGTGTAACGAACTATCGGAGATACGTCAATCTAATTGGCTGGCAGCAAAGTATAACTCAAAGGATCAGTGTTGTTAGAACGTTTGTTTTCATGACTTGTCCTCCAAATTGGATACCGAGGTTAACTAACTTGACACTGAAACTTCTTACAGGCGTGTCAGGCAATTCTATTACCTTGAATATCTTATTGTCCCATCCTAAGCCACGTCGAGAATGCATTAACTTATTATGCAGAGCTGGGTATTTTCTCGTGAATCTGTTGAGAAGATATAGGTTTGCATTGTTATCAAACTCATCATTCATTGGTTTATTGTTACCGAAATAGCATAATTATTGTTTTTTGAAGCGAATCATTTGTGAGGATTGATCAACCTTTGTTTCTATGATTGTTGGAGTGCATGATCAACTCGGTCGAGCAGATCTGTGGGAGTGATACGATAACTTGAAATATGTGGATAGGGGATTATGAAATCTGAAAAACTACTCAACAGTTATGGGGTGCCATGGACCCTTGGATATCATCAAGATTCATATACTATTTAGCTACTCACTGAAACACATGCTGCAAGTTACGGTACATTGGCGTATGTCAGTTTGGTTTAAGGCTTGGCCCAGATTAGATTCCCCCTCTTGAGAATTTCATGGAGATTTACTCAATGTACAATCAACATGACATTTCTAGAATTCGTGTTTAGAGCGCATGACACAGAATGACGCTACTGGCCCTACTTGGACAGCAATGTCCTGAATTGATTGAGCTCCCCTAATGCAAATATGGAATAGCTGTAATGTAGATTACCCCGAGACTAATTCAAAGATGCAAGTAGTCCATTGTTCGTATGTGGGGTGGTGAAAGTCCGTGCTTTTCGAGATTGTGTTTTTGAGATTCTTCGATTAACAAGCACTTCATCTTCAGAAAGACCCCGTAAACCACTGTCATCTTCAAAGAGATGAAATACGTACTTACAACTCCTTGATTATTCTTTCTTCTCTTCACAACTCTAACCTTATTGAAAATACCGTACTTGTTTGGATGTGCAGCTATGTGCAGCTCGTTTAGGAAAAAAACCATGTGCATGAAGAACCAAGTTTTGAAATTATAAAAAGAATCATTAGTCATCTAAGGTAATTTGAAGCCACGACGCGGCTGGTAGGAGTATGATGAAAAGAACGGAACATTTTCGTAAACGTGCTACAGTGGTTCTTTATAATTTTCTCATTTTACACTATTTTTAATTTATTTGGAGAAATTTCCAGAAAATTTTAAAAGCCCTATTGTTCCTCAATTTTCTCCAAAAAAATTGGATAAGTAACAAGATGAAATACATTTACGTAGATGGTAGCGATAAGAATTTACGATGTAAAGAGAAAATTATCAGTAGGATAAGCCTTGCGCACATACGAAGTATAGACAGAACTGAATGATAAAAACATTTGATTTGGAGGTTATCTTAGGTTGTCTAAAGTTTGCAAATCTTAGAAATTTAGTAGCTTTTACAGAAAGCTCGCAAAGCTCTTCATGGGAAAGAAAAGGAGAATCTCTTGGACAAGCGAAGAAGTATACCTTCTTAGTTTAACGTTCACATCGTGAATATGTGGAGGAAGAAAAGCTAAGCAAGAATTAAGGGAGCATGATGTTGTACTCACATTATCCAATGAGCTCCTTTGGAGTCGAGTTTCGGCAGAGATGTATTGGAATGGAACTCACGGATCTCTTTATCAATGAGGTCACCTGAAACTCGTACATATCAAGAACTGTCGTTTTCTAAATAAGGAAGAACTCTCACATTACAAGGTTTACGATGATGTCTGTTGATAACTGGGTTTCACGTCGTCATACCAATGATCAATGAAAGAGTCATTAAAGAAATCTTATATTAAACTGACTATTAGCCTACCGAATTAGTGAACGGCTGCGGGGAAGGATGTGTCTGGAATTTTTATGTCATTATTCTGTCATTTATACCTGGATATATTACGTTGAGACTATAGTTGATGTTACTACCAACAACAACTGCTAACATACGCCTTTCATTGATGTTCTCCACCATTTGAAGACCTCAAGTAGCAGATCTCCTATATTGATTGATCGAGTCCATATCTTCGCCCACACACCAAAATCTTGTGAACACTTCGACATTCATCACTCACTTAGCTTCGTTCGCTTACTTAACTTGAACCCTTATGCATTACGCCCTCGCTTCCTTTAGCTGTGAAAAGTTACTTGAACCGTCGGCAGAGCCGTCGGTAGAACCGTGCTGATGCCTCGAGTTTAAGGTAATTCAAATGTTTAGATTTTCCTCCGTAAACACCCATCTAAAACAGCACAAAAGGGCGACGGTTCTTATCAGTGCATTAAAGAACGTCCACGCGTCTATCGCACCAATCAAATCGTTCACTGCAGGTTATGAACTTAAATTGATAGACCCTCAGTACTGGGATCGATATTGAATAATCCGAACACTGAGAGCATAGAGAACTCAGATAACTTCTAAAGAACGTATATCAAGACTTGATTGTCTGATTAATTTAGTTTCAAATGTATCTCACTATTCCTCTATTTACCCTTGAGCAATGAATGTCAAAGAACAAATCACCAGTAAGCTTCGACTGTGTCGCACATGCTTTTACAGTAAGCTGATTCAAGATTTTTTTTTTGAAGGATTTACTCGAACTTGTATTACTTTAAATACTTCAAATACATCTTCTTCTACCCCTTCAGAAGTAACACAACACCAGATCTCTTACTACCTTAACAGCCGACTCTCCATTGTCACTACACCGACTTTTGTTACCGTAAGCTGTTCCTTCTACGCAAAAAAAAATAATATACCTTGTCAAGACAGAACCTCTCGATTAAGGATTAGTTTAATTAAAAATCTGTGGAATTCCAAAATCAATTAGAATCCGAAGAAGGATCCCACGAAAGAGGAGCGACTTTTGATATTATACTCGACTGCTACTCTGCTGGTGATATTCCTTAAAAGGCTAATCTACTACTTCCCCATCGAGTACAAGCTATATAGTAAAGAAAACTTTAGCACTTGACATGAATCACCGCAACACACCCCAATCGCACAGCAGTTACAACAGCCAAGTTTCACCATACTCTTACGAGTCAAACGAGGTAGATCGAACTCATCGCACAGATCCAAGGTTTCCCAACCGGATGGAACACTCCCAGACATTCGAGAATCATTTCGAGCCAATCATGTCCTTCACTTCCAATCCCGACCAGCACCCTATCCAAACTTCAAAATCGAAACCGAAACCTGACTCACTTGATGGAACCAAAAGTTTTGCTTCTTTATTGTTAGAAGAGGAGTCCAACATCCAGAATGTTTGGAAAATGTACAACCATGCTAAAGAGTCGTTACCATACAAACGTCGAATGGAAAACTTCACATGGAGGATGATGTTCATCAACAGCAGGGCTGATCTGAAGATTAAACTCGAACGCCGTGATCCAATAGGAAACTTACAGAATATGGCAACGCAAATGCCTATAAAAATGGAAACTCAGATTTTACGAAGCCAAGCTAACAACACACATTCGAGAGATTCGCCGAACAACGGAGCTTTGGCTGATGATTTCGATTATGTGGCCCATATTAGAAGAATGGGTGGCAACAAGAACGATTTCAACGATCTAGCCACCTTGAGAAAACGTCCTGCCCAGTTTTCACCAGTGATAAATGCCAATGTTCCAGACAAAGAATCCAAGCTTTCCATGTCGATCCGAAATGAAAAATCAAAAGCAATAGGAGCTAATGGTTTTGATGGAATATCCTCAGCTTTTGAGTTTTCATTAGATCCATTGGCATTCGAAGGGCCAAACAACAATTTTAACGACGACAATGCTGAACAACTGTACTACCAACAATATCTCAATGAAAACTATGGCTTTGACCAAAAGGAACATTATCATCAGCAGCCGCAACAGCTATTTCATGAGAACACAGTTGGGCCAACGCATATTTTAAGCCAAATCAACTCAAAACCGTCACAACACAGCAGTTCCATATCCAATGGGAGCACAACAACTACACCAACAGCACAATTTGCGAGAAATGATAACTCTTTAGTAAGTCTTCCAGACTACCAGAACGGACATAGCCATTCTGTCAGTATTCCTGTTATTGGTGGAAGACCCATGATCAACAGATCGATTTCACAAACTCCAGTTCAACAGGGAGGATACCTGAGTTCACTCAATTCGGTCAACTTCCAGTTCCACCCTTCGAGTTTACCCTCGCAAAGCCCTTCAATAGCTCAATCCTTTTCTCAAAGAAACACATTGGAATACAATGAAAACTATGATGACAACATATTACAGGAGATCTCCGAGAAATTACATCACTCGGTATCCTCAACCTCTATCAGCACCTTAGCGAGGAAAGAAAGCTCTACATCTGTCAATACTTCCGGGATATCCAAGCCCACAGGAAAGAAGCTGAAAGCTACCAAGTTACTGAAGAAAAAGACGAGCAGCCCAATAACAAGCACCAAAGGTGGGAGTACAGAAGGCAACTTCAACGTTTCTAATGCAAACCAACCTGGTAACGGCTCTAGTGTTTCATGTACAAACTGCCACACCAAAACAACACCACTTTGGAGGAGGAACCCACAGGGACAACCGTTGTGCAATGCGTGTGGATTATTCTTGAAATTGCATGGAGTTGTTAGACCACTCAGCTTGAAAACAGATGTAATTAAGAAGAGGCAGAGAGGAGCCAATAGTAACAAAAAAGGATCAGTATCATCAGCATCCTCAAAACCCAACGAAGAGGAGTTGAACCCAACTACCTTATCAAAAATCGACACCAAATTAATCAACAATATTGCACTTTCATCACTGCCTAAACTGAGTCGAATCAACGCTTCTAGACCAGCAGTGACTAAACGTCAACCAGACAAAAATAACAAATTCTTGGACAATGGGAACGGGTTCTACTTTGGCCAACAAGAACCTGAAAAGCTGAACGGCGCTAGCTTCGCCAAGAGCGACCACGAAGAGGACTTCTTGAATGTCCTCAATTCAGTTTCTGCTCAAAAGAACACTGAGGACAATGATGAGTATAGTATGATGGATGAAGACGAAGTAGAAGAACCTGAGGAAGAGTCCAGACCATTGGAAAAGTCAACTATGAATGGGAATAATAACTGGGACTGGCTCAGTATGGCTCTATAGAGTTTAATAGATTAATGCTTGAGATATATCCCAGTTGATTTTCAAAGAGTGTGGAGTAGTTACGTAAATTAATTAAGAGAGTTCCAGTACAATAGACGTAAAATCCGTACATTGTGGGGTAATATTGCTCACACTAACTATTGCAACTTGATTGATTCGATAAGAATGACTCTTTATAGAGGACTTAACCTCAATAATGACATTATGACTTTTGTACTACGCATAGATCTAATTACGGGAAAATTAAACATTAATAATATGAACTCTACAGAAAGGTATCCGAGAGTTATAATACAGTACTGTTCCAAGTGCAAGTGGCAGAATCGAGCAGTATGGTACTTGACAGAGCTTCTTCAAACTTTTGATGGGATTCTACAGGATATCTCTCTTCAACCTATGGTTGACCAACCAGGGGTGTTCCAAGTAGTTTTCCAAAGGACTGAAGAAACACTGGAAATCATTTACAAACGTCGGTTTAAAAGTAAAGAACTTGCAATTAAGTACGGAGACGATGGTCTGCAACTGGCTAGCTACTACTACGATGGATTTCCTGATCTGAAACTTCTTAAAACATTGATTCGAGATTTGGTTGATGATGCTCCAAAGTTGAACCATATCGATAAGTATTCAAATACAAATATGTTGGTTACGTCGGAGAAGAGTCCCGAAGATTGCAAGGATTGTGTTAGCGAATCTATTTAGGATTGTAATAAAACAGGTTAGAAGTAAATTGAACTCCACCAAAGTTCATCAAGTGAATGTAGGCACCGGATTATATAAAAAAAGAGCAGCACCATGAAGACTAGCACCATGAGGGGTGATCCAATTAACCCATGGTCTAGTCTATCACGTTGTCGTGGAACTCGATCACATCATTTTAAGTAATCACTAAATTGGTGATTATAAGCTTGCTCGTCTATATCATCCCACCCATTTGCACCCACAACATAGGGTAACGAACTCCCCAATGTTCCAAAGTACAAGGCATTGTTAGGTAATCCTAGTAACGTTTGGTACTGTTTAATGACAAAGGTGGGTGATACATTCTTGACTTGACCCAGTTGTTTCTTGTCCAGCGATGGGCTTTCCAGTGGAGGTTGTGATTGTTCGCCACTGTTGTTGGACAGCGACTGGTTGATATCCTTAGTGATTTGTTTCCACTTGTGCTTTTCACCGGCCCCTAAGAGTTGCCTCAACACCAGCATATCTTGTGCTGAGAATTTGGCTGAGACGTTGCTTGAGCTACTGTTGGGGTTTGCGCCTCCGTACCCGACACCGAACGACTGGTTTTGCAGTGTCTGCTGTTGCTGTTGCTGCTGTTGCTGTTGTTGCTGTTGCTGTTGCTGTTGTTGCTGGGCTATCTGCTGTTGCTGCTGCTGGGCCATCTGCTGTTGTAACTGATTCTGCTGATATGGATAATCCGCCATATAATTGGCTCCACTATTAGCAACCGCGTTGGTTCCACCAGCAGCAGAGTTGTTCCCAGAATTATTGCTGTTTGCGTTGCTATACATCCTCTGGGTTGACAGGTCGCTTGCTACGTTTATCCTTCAAGTACTACTTGTTATGATGCTCCGACTTTGGTTTATTCAAACCTTAATTGTTTGTTTTTTTAGTCGTACTTGGGACTTCTTTTTTTGGGAAATATTACTTGTTTGGTAGACGAAACTAATACAACGAAGTGGAGTACATAGTGAAAGGCTAGAGGTTAACTTAGTTCGAGGTAAAGATTTGCGGAGATGGTGGGAATGTTTAGCTTGCACATTTCATTAAAAATTACTCATCTATCTAACTTGTCACATTCTTAAGGAATGACTTACATTTCAACGGAGTCTTCTTTTGTAAGACTGCAAGGCTTCTAAAATGATATTAGTTTCGTCTCCACATTAGAACAATCGACTTCATAAGTGGTATGGAATATTCCCTGAAGTCTATGGTCTACGGGGGTGGAGTTTTACTTTGTTGTGTCATATTCATTAAAGGCTTGGTGCCGAATCAAAGTGACCTGATAATTATGAATTTTGAAAATTAGTGCTTTTATTTCATGATCATCTTACTTTTACCTTTGTCGTTGAGTCCTTTTTGCAGTTACACGTTTTTATTATTTTTACATTTCTATTCACTTCATTAATTATTACGCTACAGATCATTCCTCATAATCATCACTTTCTTCCTCACTTTCATCCTCTTCAATGGGCTCACTAAGACTTTCTTCTTCAGAATCGATAACTTTGTACGATACCTTCTCCTTTCTTCTTGAAGTTGACGTCGCCTTAGGTAATGGGTCCATCTTTAATTCTTCCAACTCATCTTTCAATGCGGCTTTGGTACCAGGGTTAGGTTTTCTCTTGGGTGTACTTGACTTCGTGCTTGGAACTGGGGTCGAGGAGGTAAATGGTGTAGGTACCTTGGATACGTGTGGTTCAACTCGACTAGGTTCAGATGAAGCAGACTTCATGTCCCCTAAGATATCGTCGTCTTCACTCTCGCTGAATAATGAAATTGGTTTCTTCTTGGTTCCTGCTTTACGAACTTCGATCTCTGGTGTTGAAGAGTTGGCTGATTGAGATTGTGAAAAGAAAGATAACACATCAGGTTCTTCTCTCTTGACTTCCTTAGTCACTTCCTTCGGTTTAGACACAGGTTTCTGCTTGGTGGGTTCCTTCAGTGCAACATTCTTCTTAGCCTTCTTCTTAGGCTGCCCATCGTAGTCGTCATCTTCAAGTTCTCTCTTGATCTCTTTCTTCACTACCTTCTTAGACCTCTTCTTCTTGTTCCCGCCTCCAGAAGCTAATGCTAAATTAGTTCTTTCCTCCAAGTCATCTTCCATGAATTTATCCCATTCAATCATAAAGTCGTCCAAGTCAGCGTTCCACAAGTCCTTTGCTGACTTGCCCAATAAAACGTTAAGTTCTTCTTCCTTGTCGCTCCTCTGCTTCAATAATTTCTCATACCTTTCTCTAGTCAACGACCAAATAGCCATACCTAACAAGTAATCATAGTATGAGTATACAGTCTCCGGCTTGTGTTCGTTTGCAGCAGTGCTGTCACGAGATCCAGGGACATTCAATTGAGAAATGTCTCCAATTTCAGCTTCTTCCTCTTCAACTTCTTGATCTGCTTGTACAAACAAGCTGGGTGTGATCTTCTCAAGTACAGGTCTATTGTCCTTGTTGAACATTACAAACTTAAAACTCTGCAATGATTCAACCAAGACTGATCTCTTCTTGTTGGAAACTGTTAACTCTTTATCTATAATTAACTTGATAAACCTGGCTTGTTCGCTCAACTTGCTCAACTGGTTTTGCAAGTCTTCAGTCATATAATCCTTTCTCTTTTGGTAGTACTCTAATCTAACATAGTAGTAGTCTGTCAAAATTTCAGATGCCGAAGAGTACCTCTTAATACGACCTAATGGATCAAAGGCAACCATATTACTCATGCTAATTGATGATACCAATTTGAATCTTTCCAAAGCTCCAATCCTCAAGGTTTTGGTCATTTCTTCTGGTGATAACTTAACCCAAAAGTTGATATCCACATCGTGGTGCTCCTCCATATCCTTGATCCATGCTGGTGTCTTATCATTACCGAAACATCCCAACAAGAATTCTTTGACGTTATTCGTCCAGGTTTTAACAGGAATCTCCGTGATTTCCAAACTGGTCTCATCAATTTGGTTGACTCTACCGTACACTTTATATCTATCACTGCCAACCTTTTCGAGTTCTCCTTTCCAACCTCTATACCATGGAGTCATCTCTTCAACTGGTTCACCTTTCATCATTCTTCTAATATTGTCAACAATATCAACAGGATTGAAAGAAGGAATATTAGTGGACCAACCAGTACCAATACCTTCAGTTCCGTTGACCAAAATCATTGGCAAAACTGGAAGGTACCATTCTGGCTCCACAGTATTTGTATCTTCTTGAATGTAAGTATACAAAGGATTATCTAATGGGTTAAACACCTTCTTGGTGATATCATTGATCTGGGTGAAAATATATCTTGCCGCAGCAGCATCTTTACCTCCTGCAGCTCTAGTACCAAAAGATCCATTTGGTTTCAATAAATTCATATTGTTTGAGCCTATGAAATTCTGAGCCAACCCAATAATAGTCAGCTGCAAAGCTGCCTCACCGTGGTGGTAGTCTGTCGTTTCAGATACATAACCTGTTAACTGTGCAACTTTGATTTCATTCTTTAAATTTCTCTTGAAACATGCAAACAACACTTTACGTTGTCCTGGTTTAAACCCATCCAATACAGAAGGAATAGATCTGATGTTATCAGCCATCGAAAACAAAATTAATTCTTTATTGATGAAATCACTAATAGGGATTTCGCTCAATGATGGATCCAAATGAGTTCCAGGAATGAAGCCGTGCAACCATTCTTTTCTGTCGTCAGCCTTCTTCTTCAGGAAAGCCAAGTCAATATACTGCTTGTCATCTTCTTGCAAGGCATGGAAGGTTTTCAAGTGTTTATCCAAAGCAGCAAAATACTCACAAATCTCTGATGATACTGAAGTACCCAAACCCTTGTAGTACTTGTGTGTCCAGCGACAAGTGGCACCTTCAGTAGCACGCCATTCTTCAAACTCAGGCATGTTATAGAATGTAAGTGTTTTCTTGTTGGCTCTCAGTGTAATCTTGACCTTGACTATGGGAGTAATAAACTCAAGCAAGAAACCAGGTACGCTTAACAATCCTGGGAAACTTGTTTCAAAGAAATTGATGAGAAGACCCTTGATATGCGAACCATCATGATCCTGATCTGTCATGATCATAATATGTCCGTACCTCAAGCTTTTTATGTTCAGTTCATCGTAATGCTTCTTGTGTTGTAAACCCATAATCTGCTTCAAAGCGTTGATTTCAACATTTTTAGATATCTGATCAGTTGATGCTTCTCTAACGTTAAGCAACTTACCTCTCAACGGGAAACACCCGTAGTAGTCTCTTCCTATCACGGTCAAACCTCCAACGGCAAGACCTAAGGCAGAGTCACCTTCTGTTAAAATGAGAGTGCACTTGTATCCATCTTTGGTACCAGCTTTATTTGCATCTACTAATTTTGTCTGGTTCTTGATTCTCAGTTTCTTGGATCCATCAGCCTTTTGTAAAGCTTTGTCTTCATTTGCATTCGCAATTTCTCTAATCTTGTCCACTATTGACGTCTTCAAGATCTTGGCTATGAACAGGTCACTGATAACCAATTTTTCAGAAGCTTTGCCTCCAAATTGAGTTACTCTGGTGGTCAATTGTTCTTTTGTTTGAGATGTAAAGGCAGGGTTTTCAACTAAACAGTTGAGGAACAAGAAGGTGTTGTTTCTTACTTCTTGTTGTTTGATCATCAATTTCTTCTTACCTTTCTCCTTTTTGGACAATGTTTCGATCAACTTGTTGATGATTTGGTCTGAGACATATTTTACATGAGTACCACCAGAGGTGGTTGCGATCGAGTTTACAAAACTCACCTGGTTGAATGAACCGTCACTAACAGCAAACGCGATTTCCCATCTGCTGTTGATGACTTCGTGTACGATAGTTGTGTACTTGGTTGCTTCTTCTGTCACTGGGTCTGGGTTTCTTTCTTTAATTGCGTTGACGTACATTTCAACATAATTCTTGAAGTTCTTGATGTTCAACTTCTTGTCATTTAAGTAGATATTACAGTCCTTAACTGTACCACATAAATCGTAGACTCTTCTACGCATAACAGATAAGATTTCTTCGTTCAAGGTGGTCATTCCAAACTTGGATAAGTCAGGCTTGAAGGTGACTTTGGTGTATTCCTTCTTTGTTTTCAATTTGGTGATCTTGGGTTTCGAGACTTTCGACATGTTGTCGTGCCATATTTGTTTGTAGAGTTGTTCAGTGTTCAAATCAGCTGTTTCCAATTCGAATTGGTTTGAGAAGATGTTACACAACTTTGCACCGTACCCGTTACGTCCACCAGTCACTTTCTTTTCTTCGTCATCGTAGTTGGAGGAGGTCAACAAGTTTCCAAAGATCAATTCAGGGATGTAGATCTTTTCTTTGTCGTGGATTTCAATGGGGATACCTTTACCGTCGTTCATCACCAGAATCATGTTTGTTTCAGGGTCTATCTTGACTCTTATGTTTTTCATGGTTGGGTCTCTGATCTTGTTATCTGCTGCATTGACCAAGATTTCGTCGAAGATCTTGTACAATCCTGGCACGATACTAACCTCTCTGAACATCATAGACTCGCTTGTAGCGTCAAACGTCCACATTTCAACAGCCGTTTGTTCCACCGAACCAATATATGTGTCGGGACGCTTCAATATATGCTCCAATTGAGACAATTTCTGATACTGCTCAGAAGCATTCTGGCCATTCTTAGGTTTACGAACCGGCGTGGTAGACTTGGACGTGGAAGATGAAGTACTAGGTGACTTCTTGTTTGTAGTTACTTTGGGAGACGCTGCAGAGAAGTCGGATCCACCATCAGAAAAGTTATCTGAAGCAGATCCAACATCCAGATCATAATCAGACATGATGAAATAAAGATACTGAAGAAATTTATGTGGGATCTACCCTGATGTTTTATATCTCCAAACTTGTGATGTGTGTGGAAAAGATTTAACACATTTAACACATTGATACACATCTACACAAAAAAAAAATAAGGCGACGCGTTTGGGGGGGAGGATGAGACACGAGGGGGGCGTAGAGCGTAGAGTGGAAAGGAGTGGCAACGAATGGTAGAAGAAGAGGATAGTATAGCTAGTGGAAAGGCCAGTGGACAAGCCATTGAAAAAGCTAATGTAATAGCGACTAGCGTATATTGAAGTGAGTAGAAAGAGGAGATCTAATAAATGCTTACTGCATGTCCTAAATCACTTACATTAAAAAGAGTAAACTCAAACGGTAAACTACAATATCATACTCATCAACGTCCACCAATAAGTGGAGTGTAGTTTATTATTATACCTATTTCTTTGCACGTTTGCTCTTCGATTGGTTCAACATTCCCTTTTGAATTCTTTCGAATTCATCATCGCTGATTTCTTTTGATCTCTTTTTACCCTGTGATACGTACTTGGACTCCAACGATGATATGAGGCTGTCCATTCTGTTTGTTTGTCTGCTTTGGATTAAAGCAGCAAGATCGCTTTCCTTTCTCAAGTTCCTTTTACCTTTATCCTTGATCTTTTTCTCCAACTCTTCAGCTTCTTTGGCTTCTTTGGCCAACTTCTTTAACATCAGTCTTACTTTGGTTTTTCTAGATTTGCAATATCTATCCCATGACTTGCTTGCTTGTTTATCCAT
The DNA here is from genome assembly GCA_030558205.1 of Kodamaea kaohsiungensis (nom. inval.). NCBI lineage: Eukaryota > Fungi > Ascomycota > Pichiomycetes > Serinales > Debaryomycetaceae > Kodamaea > Kodamaea kaohsiungensis (nom. inval.). The sequence goes on along the minus strand of JAJMRZ010000039.1, from coordinate 56,194 downwards.
AAATGATTCATTCTGTTCGTTTTCTGTTTGGATGATGCCGAATACTCTTGCCTCTTCTTCCTCTGTGAATTCCAAATGGGGAATCAACTCAAAAAGGCGCAAGAAGTCTCCCTCGTAGTAAACAAAATTGGTGAGGATATCCTCTCTTTCTTCTTCCGATCCCTGGTACTTTAATCTGTCCTCCTCAATCATATCCACAGTGATCTTATTATTCACAGAATCAAAGTATTCCTTCCAGTCAAAATCGTCGCCACCCATGCTCTCACTTAAGGACCCTGTCTGGTCGTACCGCTGTCTACGTGAGGCATCGCTCAATACACTGTATGCAAATTGGATCTTGGGGAAATGCTCTTTATCATGCGTTTGGTTTAACTGCTGCAACTTGTCGGGATGGTACCTCAAACAAAGCTTCTTATACGATTTCTTAATCTCGATCGGCGTTGCATCCTTGGAAACCTCAAGAACTTCATACGGATCTATATCGTTAAAGGATGTAGTCATGCTTGGGATTTCATTCAGATGAGTTTATCTTTTTATTCTCGAAAAAATCATATTCATTAAAAATACAAATATTTTACACTATAAAGTACAATAGAAACAATAGAAATACTCCAGCATGTAGATGATAAAAGTGTTTCACGAGTTCATCAGCTGAAGTGTTGTGGTTGAAAATGTTGGCATAAAACTCGGGTTGAAGCTAATCTTTCTTCTCGTTGGATCTAGCAAGTTCCTTCCACAGCTCAATCTCCCTGTAAGCTCTTTCCAATTCTTGCTTCAACTTTTCATTTGAAGCACTCAACTCAGATACAGCTTGTTCAGTCAACAACTTCTCCAACGTCCATTTTTCAATGTTGTTGTTTTCGTTTTCCTTTAATCTCTTGATGTACTCAACAGCCCTTTGCAAGATTTGAGCCTTGTTGGTGTCTGGAGTGGGGATCAAGGCAGCCAATTCCTTGATTCCGTAGTTTATCGACTCACGTCTTCTTCTTTCCACTTCCTTATGGTTTTCACGTCTTTGTCTGTGCCATTCGTCGCTACCATGCAACGGTTTACTGTTGTTCAGTGGTGGTAAAGTTGTTGGTTGGAATGGTGGGGAGGTATGTGACAAATCTTGCGATCCTTGTTGGCTGTTTCTGAACGCATTATGGTACAAGTGCAGTTGCAAAGATTGTTGCTGTTGTTGCTGTTGCTGTTGTTGCTGCTGTTGTTGTTGCTGAAGGTGCTGCTGCTGTTGTTGCAGGCGACCATTGCTTTCAGAAGAAACAGCAGCCACGGCAGCAGCAGCTGCAACAGCCTCAGCAGCCTCAGCTGCTGACATCTCTTCCTGGTCATCCTTCAACTTGGAATCACTGTCTCCATCAACATTTCCAGTTGACGTGTCTGAAGCATTCCCGTACAGAGATTGTTGTGCCAATAACTCAGAGTCAATGGCAATATCCTCCTTCTTATCAACCTTAGGCTTTTTATCACGCTTGTGACTTTCTCCAGATTCTCTCTTGGCCATTTTATTACTGCTCTTGTTAGTACCATCGTTTAAATGGTTGCAACTCTTAATCAAAACACTTCCATCTCAACACAACTCAACAACAACAACATCAACAACAAAGCAAGACCACGTTTCTTTCAAAATTAACGTAGTGCTTCGCATATTTAAGCTTAAAGCTTTCCTGTGCTTTCAACAAAGGTATCGAACAAAGTGCAGAGTCAGCCTCACAGTGGGTTAGTACTTACTATCGGTTCACGAGCAAAACAACGGTGTGGATAAAATCACGAGAAATTAGAGTGGGCGTCTGTTTTTTTTTTATTGGTTATTTTTGCGCGGAACTCTTGTTGGGGGGGGGGAGGGGAGAAAAACTTTACAAGAAAGCAACAAACCTAGTATTAGTAGCAGAGGAACATAATTATCTGACAAACCCAGCACTTAGTAGTAAACTTGATTGGTGAATTTTTGTCTTAGTAGACTCTATAGTTGTTTCCCCACTAGGAACAGCTACAGCTTTTGTAGTTTTTAGATTCCTTATACGTTGAATTGAGTGACTTTGTTCAAGTACTTAATTTAAATTAACGGAGAATAAAAGAGACTAATGATGAATGGGGAACAGTTTATGGAATGAAATGATATTTCATTTGGGGTATGAGTTGAAGGACACAAGGAAGGAAACATAGAGGAATGGGAATTACGAGAGTGAGTGGATTTGGTCAATACTACTCTAGAATCGTTTTATAAAATTGGTCCAGAAAATGAGTGTGGTTAGTAAAATTACACAAAAATTCAATTTGCACAGGGTACACCTTAGCCGTGACTTAGTTGCGCATCACCTCACTTGTTCTTCGTGATCCTTTCTTTCTGAAATGGGGGTCAAGTTAAGCCTTCTTAAGGCTTCTTAAGCCACGATACCTCGTAATGATATTTTTGTTATTTCTTTCGTTTTTTAAAGTGGGTGTATACTTTACTATTATTTTAAACATCCGTTCTGCAATAGTGGAGAAATAGGAGAAGAAGTGAATGCTTTTAGACTGTTTAAGCGCATATAAGTTTTGCAGATTTACCAGAGTGATTTCAAGGTATGGGGAACATAACACTTGGACGGTTCTTCTTCGAACGGCTTGGTCAGCTTGGTATCAATACAGTGTTCGGACTTCCAGGTGATCATAATAGCTCACTTTTGGATAAAGTTTATGAAGTTCCTCTGATGAAATGGGCAGGTAATGCCAATGAGTTGAATGCTGCCTATGCTGCCGATGGGTACTCGAGGATCAAAGGTCTTGGGTGTTTGGTGACTACGTTTGCAGTTGGGGAGTTGTCTGCATTGAATGGAGTCGGAGGTGCTTATGCTGAACATGTTGGGTTGATCCACTTGGTGGGGGTTCCATCTATAGCCCAACAAGCAAAACAGCTACTTCTTCATCATACCTTGGGTAACGGAGACTTTACAGTTTTTCACCGCCTTTACAATAACATAAGCCAAACCACTGCATTCTTGTCTGATATCAACACTGCTCCACTGGAAATAGATAGGTGCATCCGTGAAGCTTGGATATACCAGCGACCAGTATATATTGGTATTCCAGTGAACTTAGTTGATATGATGGTACCTGGACTGCTTCTACAAACGCCAATCAACTTGAAACTTAATGGGAACGACCCTGAGTCTCAGACTGAAGTCATAGACTTAGTACTCGATCTAGTCCTGCAATCTAGAAACCCCATAATATTGATCGACGCATGCTGCCTGAGACACAAGTGCCGAGAAGAAGTCGAAACTTTAGTTAACTTGACTCAGTTCCCAGCTTTCACAACACCAATGGGCAAATCAGGAATCAATGAGTCACACGCACGCTTTGGAGGTGTATATGTGGGGACTCTCTCTCACCCCCACGTCAAATCAATTGTGGACAATGCAGACTTGGTGATCTCGGTCGGTGCTCTTCTATCGGACTTCCAAACAAGCTACTTTACATATTCTTACGTCACGAAGAACATTGTGGAGTTCCATTCAGACTACACCAAGATCAAACAAGCGACGTTCCCTGGAGTACAAATGAAGCAAGCACTAGGAGACTTGATTTCTAGAATCACATCTGCTATTCCATTACTGTATATCCCTCCTGCCGTTCCTGATAATTACGTACGGGCTCCCACAGTCGATCCAAATACAATACTAACGCAAGAATATCTCTGGACCAAAGTCTCTGACTGGTTCCAAGAAGGTGACATTGTGGTCACCGAAACAGGAACTTCGGCTTTCGGTATAGTACAATCTCGCTTTCCTAACAACACCATTGGTATATCGCAAACACTTTGGGGAAGTATAGGTTTCGGAGTGGGAGCCACTGTCGGAGCAGCCATGGCAGCAATGGAAATAGACCCAAAGAAACGAGTCATATTGTTTGTAGGTGATGGTGCCCTACAACTCACAGTCCAAGAGATTCTGACCATGTGTAAATGGGAATGCAACAATACTTATGTATTTGTCCTCAACAATGAAGGTTACACCATTGACAGATTGATACATGCACAACCCAATGACAAAAAGGCAACATACAACGATATCCAACCTTGGAACATACTACAATTACTACCACTCTTCAACGCAAAAGAGTATGAGACCATGCAAATTCAAACTACAGGCGAACTAGACGTTTTGTTCGAAAATCAGCATTTTGCTGAACCTGGGAAGATAAGGATGATAGAAGTTATGCTCCCTCGCATGGATGCCCCATCAAATTTGGCTGCACAATTGAAATTTTAACAATACGCTTTATAGATTTGAGAAATTTTATATTATGCAAATTGTTCGTAGTATACAAGTAATTTGTTGGTACCTATAAGGTACCCTATGCTAATGAAGGATAGCTTAAACATCAACCACCAACTAAGCTATCCTATCCACCCTCTGTCTAACTTCTTTCTATTTCACCCCGACTTTGCAAACGTAGAATGTGCAAACATTTCCTCGTACCTTTGAACCTTCAGTTCGTAGGACAAGAATTCTGTATGTATTCTAAATAAGAATGGGTCAAACTTCAACGGTTTGAAATCTGGTGCTTTATGAATTAATTGAGCAGTCGACTTGCCAAAGAGCAAGCGCATCACTTCATCTTCGTGAAACAATGTAAACTCTTTGCTCGAGTAGAAATTCATAAAGATGTCATCCTTGGTTAACAACAGCAACATGTCTGTCGACGTCATCGCAAGGAATTGTTCCATTTCTTGGTCATTAAGTGTTAATTCTCTATTGGAGTCCTTTTTTAATTGCTCCACCTGTTCTTCAGTGTACTCGTATGAGAAATCAGAGTAACCACCATTCCTCAAGTACTCCTCGTTATAGGTATTGTGCTTTATGTATGCTGTTCGGTTGTACAAGAAATAGAACAAGTCCTCTTCCCGAATCCAGACACGTAATTGAGGTAAAAACGCGTGTCTCTCAAACTTCTGTGTTGTCAATCCATTCGAGTATTCGCTCTTGAGAATCTGGCTGTACTTTTTAGGTACATACCCAATTTCTCCTTCGATCGAGGTTTTGATTAATGGTGACAACTCCGAGAGTGTGTAAAAGTGGTTGTTACGACAGTTGTATGCTTGCAACTTTAAGTTGGCTGCAGTGTAGTTTTTTTCGTCCATCTTGAAGGTATTTGGGAGCTTCTCAGAATACTTGTCTGGGGGTTTGCTATTTGACACAGCTAATCCGGTGATGTCAATGTACAAACCCGTGTCGACATCGATAAATCTGGCGTCTATATTATTATTCCCGTTACCCTTCTCTCTGAGCGTGATGAAAGACCCACAATCCAAAAAGTAGCGTCCAAAACCGTCTTCTGTGTCCTCAACAATTAAGGTCTGGTTGTACTCTAACGACAACTTGTGCAAGTCCATGATTGGTACTTGGACATCAATGTCAAAGTCCCATGGGAAGGCCATACCATTCCAGTACCAAGAGAGGAGCGAGCCGTGTGCAACCCAAGTGGTGATACCACTCTTTCTAGTAAAAGAGAGCCATGTACGCACCAAACGGTGCAAGGCCAAGTTTTGTTCTGTTTTCCCAGCCATGAGCCCATTGAAAAATCTCCAGTCGTAGTGGTCACCTTTGTTTGTACCATACAATCTAGCTTCACTAAAGTATTTTGGAGGTCCACCATTTTCAACTTTATGAACAGAATATTTCAAGCTATCCAAGTAGCGTTCTTCTTGCAAGTTTCTCTCGATGCCCTTCTTCTCCAAGTTTTCTATAATATTCTTTTGGTCAAATACAAAGGATTCTTCCTTCATGTCCACATTATATGAGTCAATGACACGATGTTTGTTAGAAGGTACTTTCTTTTGTAACGCCAAAAACTCCTTGCCAACATCAAGGGAAGTTGCCTTGGGGTTGGAATTAACAAATTCATTCACTAAACCATTGTCCAACAACTTCGATCTGACTGGTGACACAGAGATGTTGTAGGTTCCTTCTTTGGTTAAAAAGATAATCATAGCAGGGTTAGGTGCATGAGTGTACAAGTACGATTTACCAGTCAACTGAGCTTTACTTTCAGTTGTAGTTCCTGGGTTTCTCCAAATATTGAAACCAGGCTGGTACTTACTTTCGCTTTTAATAGCATCTGGAGTTTCTGAATTAGAAGTGCAGAATTCATCTGGTCTGAGTGAATCTCCTCTCTTTTGTATTACAGATCCATCTCGTTTTTCTTTCTTCTCGTCATTGTTTTGGAAAGGTGCCGCACCCTTTGATTGTGTATCCTCGTCAACTTTACTTTTCTCTTGATCAGTTTTCTTCGTTTCTTCGTCGATCTTCTTATCTTCTTCTATATTACTCTGATCTTTAGGTTTCTCAGTGATCTTCTTCTTCTCATCTTCCGCTTTTTTCTTTGCTTCTTCTGCCTTCTTCTTCTCTTCTTCCTTCTTCTTCTCTTCCTGTTTCTTCTTCTCTTCCTGTTTCTTCTTCTCTTCCTCCTCCTTCTTTTTCTTCTCCTCTTCTATTTTATTCTTTTCAGCCTCAGCTTCCTTTTTCTTATCTTCCGCTTCTCTCCACTTCTTCTCATCAAGACTTGCGTCTACAAATGCGCATGTAGGTTTATCTTTTTCTGCAGCAATCAAAAATTTATCCAACATAGATAAGTCTACCCAATCGTACCAGTGGAATGGTAAGACAACATGGTTTTGTGGGTATCTTGTCATCTGGACCTTCATTGCGTTGTAGTATACACCCAATGTGAAACGCGGATCGAATGGTTGGATCCCAGGTTTTTTGTGAGGATTCTTGGGTAAATAATATTGTGGGATTTCTATTGTTGTGTCTTCCTTCGACATCTCAGTCTGTAGAAGCCAAAACTTGTGCTGAATATCTGTTTTAAGTTTGTTATTGTACATGTCTTCAACTCTTGTGTTGAAGATCATCTCCTCTTTGTGTGCAGCGACTTCGTCAGCTTCAAAGTCATCATCATCTTCAAAATCACTTATCGAAGATAATCCCAGTGAGAGTTTTTCAGCTACTATACCAAAGTAACTTAATTCATCAGGTGAGCTATTAGCGTATGCAGACTTTACTCTGTTTGTCAGAAATACATTAGAGTCTGTCCCCGCAAAGAACATTATAGACACTACTGTTAATAGTAACGCTATCACTAGAAGCTGGAGGTGCTTCCGGCGAATAGCAACAAACATAACTCGTATAACTTATTATAAATCGTGCCCTAAATGTACGACAGATGCCCTTATATATATTTTACTTGATCAATGACAACTCCTCAATGATTAAAAAAAAAAAATAAGGTTGCTAAAAGAAAAGAATCGTAGATTGTTTAAAGCTGGCGTTAATAGCGTTTGTGTTTGTGAATATTAAGAATAAGTTGGAGTATTCCAAGTTTGAACCGGTAGCTCAAAAAGCAGGGAGTTTCTCCCTTTAAGTTGGGGCGTTAAGAGGAATAAATTCGGTCATACTGGAGTTACCAGAAGATAACAGAGGGTTCACAAGTGTAAGTGAATTATATTTAGAGTGACAATATGTTGGTCCACTTTCTTACAAAGTCCAAGGTACTGAAGTATTGATGCATGAGGTTTTCCAGATTATTTTCTGGTGAAATCTAAACCTCTTGCTATGACTTTCCCAATTGAGGTTTTTGTGAGGGATACGATGGAATGTTTAGAGTATTTGCCAGTTTGGTGGAGTATGATTCAAAATCTGGTAGTTACAAGAGTGCGTTGATGCGCGCGTACGTTGAAAACCGGGGTTCGGAGGAACGGCCACGCTGTTTTCTCGTTCTTTTATCTCTTTACTTGACCTTGTTCAACTGCTGACAATTGTTTGGTTCGTTTCGTCTGGGGGACCATTGCCACAGTACGCCGGTTTTAGGTCTCTTCTCCTGCGGAGTTATGGCCTTGGCATGAATTTTACGTTATGAGGAGGTCCCAAATTGTTACCACTAAACTATGAAAGGGCCAGTGTTCGGTTCTAAATTGGTCATACTTGTTATTCGTAAACACACACCTATAAATAGTGGCCAAGCTTAAAATCTGTTACATACGATAAAAATGTTTTGCACAGTGAATTGCAGCTGAGATCGACAAGTGAACGCAAGCTTGTGTAGGTTGGAATGTATAAGAGAGTAGTTTATTGGCTTCTGAGTGCAGTAATGTGTATTAGACTTTAACCAATGGCTTTGCTTTGAGCTATGGCTTTCACAACATCATGCAGTTTGTTAAGCATATTCTCGGTTCGGAAATGGACTTTATGCTGATGGTCTGTTAAAGATGCCCGAAATTCAAACAAACTTGTAGTGATGATTATGCATATTACCGAGTATTGTGAACAAACTTATGGTGACAACCGTTTAATATTACTTGCTATTGGATGAAAGAGAAGTACACAATAGTTACTAACTAAACAGTTTAAATCTTATTGTTTCGACAATAAGTTCAATGTAATGGGCAATAATGAGATTAAATATGACTACAAAAGTACGCATTTTTTGTCACTTTTGTTGTGTGCAAAATAGAGTGAAGTTTCGACATATTTAAAAAGTTACAATCATAACAGCGCTGTGACATCATAACACTTCACCGTTCCATCTATTCTTACTACTGCTAGTTCATCACTCTCAAGTGTTTCAGCCTCTTCCCTTCCTTTCCTCATCTTCTCACCTCATCATCACCTCATCTCTGCTTCTCCACATCTCTCCTCATCTCTCCTCATTTTAAAGTTCACCTTTAATTGTTCCGTAGAAATCTCTTTACTTAAGTAAAATTATATAATGTGATATCTCTCATTCTTTTAGGTAATTACGGAATCTCTAATTTTTGATTGACCCATAACCATTATCTATTAATCAACAATCTTTTCTCGCTAATCTTTTAAATAAAAATTCTTTGTTGAAAGCCTTTCATATTAACACTTATCAATACATTGTTATCTTATACTTTTCACTTTTCTTATTTATTCATTTTCTATTGAAGGAAGCTTCCAAAACTCGTAATTTCGTCGGATCATACCAAGCTCTTCTAACGTCTCCTCGTTAATTTTTTTTTCTTAATCTTATCATTCCAAGACTATTAAGTTTCTATATTATTCAATTTAGTGAAAAATTTTTAACTGTACTAGTTTTCTAAAAAGTTTCAATCGTCATTAGAAAAGTATTACAGTTGAATGGATTCTATAATCAAAAATCATTATTCAAATCATCAATTTTGACTTTGGAAACCCCATGAGCTCTCTCCACCTTCTCAGAAGGGTTCAAATGCCGCGATCAGTACTCTTTCATTCCTTTCGTTTTGTGACTCGGATCCTGCCAATGATTTGAGCTCATCTACTGTTATCGTATTCCCAAAAGAGTTACCAACGGAGATCTCCATTATCCATTCGGGTTGGGAACCTCGCATTATTCCCTTAAATCTTCGCTAATTAGTTGAGAAGCCAATAGTTATTGTGCAGGTGGCCAATGAGGGCTTCCCTTCCCCCACTCCAGACCTTTCTTTCTTCAACTCTTTAAGGGCGGGCCGTTCTTATCTTATCTTTTTGAACTGTTACTTTGTATTTGATAAACTTGGGTCTGGAAAGTTGGAGTAGTATATAAATATTACATTGGTTGGTAGACTTTTTCACTCTTCATTGCGCTTACAACATTGGTCATGGAGGATTACAAGCTTATACTAAAGCGTATTGTTCACAAGTGGACAACCAAGGATGGTTTATTAGGTGACTACGACTATGGTTACCTTTTCATTCCTGACATCCCATTCTTCACCAAGGAACCTAAGACTCAGCCGTTCTTTGGCCTCAATAGTGAAATGCCTGTTTTGCTTGGATTTATCTTAGGTTTCCAGCATGCGTTAGCTATGCTTGCTGGTGTGGTGACTCCTCCAATCATTATTGCTGGTGCTACTAACTTACCTACAGACATACAGCAGTACTTGATTTCGGCTTCGCTTATTACTTCAGGTATCTTGACTTGCATTCAAATCACTCGTTTCCACATCTTCGGAACTCCTTATTATATTGGAACTGGATTGCTTTCAGTTGTGGGAACTTCATTCGCCACTATCAGTATTGTCACTAAAGCCTTACCGTTGATGTACGCGTCAGGTATCTGTCCAACTGCTGAAGATGGTTCATTCCTTCCCTGCCCTGATGGATATGGTCATATTTTAGCAAGTGGTATTGTATGTGCACTTCTCGAAGTCTTATTATCTTTCATGCCAGCTAAAATTTTACAGAAAATCTTCCCTCCAATCGTTACTGGTCCTGTTGTCTTGTTGATTGGAACCAATTTGATTGAGTCTGGTTTCCTGGACTGGGTCGGTGGTTCTGGCTGTGTGGGTAAGATTTGTGAGGCTGGAAGACACTCATTACCTTGGGGTTCAGCTGAGTTTATTGGATTGGGTTTCTTGGTCTACGTCACTATCATTCTTGCAGAGAAGTTCGGTTCACCTATAATGAAATCGTGTGCCGTTATTGTCGGATTGTTGGTTGGTTGTATTGTTGCTGCTGCTTGTGGATACTTTTCTAGCGCAACAATTAAAATCGCTCCTGCTGCAACCTTTATGTGGGTTCACACCTTCAAGTTGAAGGTGTATGGTCCAGTGATATTGCCTTACTTGGCTGTGTATATCGTCTTGATGATGGAAGCCATTGGTGATATCACTGCAACTTCTGATGTTTCGAGATTGGAAGTCGAAGGTGAGTTGTACGAGTCAAGAGTGCAAGGTGGTGTTCTCGCTGATGGCTTGAACGGTATCTTATCTGGATTGTGTACAGTCACTTCGATGTCTACCTTTGCTCAAAACAATGGTGTTATCTCGGTCACCAAGTGTGCCAACAGAACAGCCGGCTACTGGTGTGCCTTCTTTTTGATTTTGATGGGTGTTTTTGCCAAGTTTGCAGCAGCCATCTCGTCGATTCCTTCGTCTGTTCTTGGTGGTATGACCTCCTTCTTGTTCTGCTCGGTTGCTGTTTCAGGAATGAAGATTATCGCTACCACTGACTTTACAAGAAGAGACAGATTCGTCTTAACTGCATCGATCTTGCCAGGTATGGGTGCCATCTTGGTTCCTACTTGGTTCAACGGAGTGTTCACTTACAAGGGTGGTAACTCTGGCTTGCAAGGATTCTTCGACGCTATTGTCCTTGTCATGGAAACCGGTTTTGCCGTTACAGGGTTCATTGGTCTTATCCTTAACTTGATTTTGCCTCAAGTTCAAGATGAAATCGAAGAAATCAACGAATTGGTCTTGGAAGTCGTTGGATCTGCCGACCAAAGGGGAATGGAGAGATACGCAGAAAAGGAGGGTGTCAAGTTAGAAGCTATTAGATCTCATATTTCTATTAACAAGTTAGGAAACACGTCCTCTGGATCTCATTAATTTAGTTCTTATATTTAATTTATTGTTGTGAGTTTAGTTCAATGTAGAAAGGCTAAGAGGCCGTAAAGTCTCTTGTTATTTACAGTCTAAAAAGGACTGTGCTTGGCTACATGGATGAATTGTTTGAACAAAGTTAACCTCAAACATAGCATTCTCATTTATGAAACCCATCTGAATAAGAATACCGTAAAATGTAGTTTCAAACAAGCTTTCTTGCATTTCCCAAACACACTCTTCGCAGTCTCTTCGTAGTAATAAAATTGCAGCCATGTTTAGTCACAAAAACGTCATAGATTAGACCAATCGTGGAGATCGTATTATCCTTGACTTCAACCTTAAACGGTTAGGAACCTTTAGTTAATGGGGTGTTAAGGTTAATCATATTGGTGTCTGATCAATTGACTAACACGAGTAAGTAGAAAGAATACACCTTTTACAGAAGGATCCTTTTAACCTTCTTCTTCTCCACACTATTTATTTGTGACTCTTTGTACGAAATGTCTAAAATAGCATAACATTACCATCATTTCGCTTGAAATCTAGAAGCATCATATCGCTACAGTATGCACAACATACATAAATGACCTCACTTACTCACCTACTCACATTCTTGCAGACCCCATAATCCCTCCATAAACTCACAAACCCAATCCATCTCATGCTAGCGGGTTCCCAATGTAGCATTCTGATCCCGAGGAGCGAATGAAAATTCCCAAAAAAAAAACCGTTCCTAATATCACATTCTTTAATCTACATACCATCATTCTTTAAACCATGTCCTCCAAGCCAAGTTTATCGCTTCCGTTGTTGCTTCGTTTGAACAAGCTTCTTAAGAAGAGTGTGTTCAGTCGTAAGTTCTATCAAGAAATCAATGATAAGGTCTTGAAGAATACATCTACTGTGGATACAAACTTGTATTTTATCTGTTACTTTACTTTACTTTTATCTAGTATATTACAGAACAAACCAGCTATACGCCGGTTTTTAAAGAAACAGCAGTATAACGTGTTAAGGTTATTGAATAGAGTATCCAAAGCTTCTTTGGGAGTCGATTTACAAACTAGCTCTTACAAACAATCCTTCTCTAGTGAAGACGAAAAGAATAAAGAGGTGGAAGAAGAAGAAGTCCCGAAATTAGCAGTACACTTGAAAGCTATTTCGTCTTACTTATCTGATATACGTATTTTCAATAGACTCACTGATTCTATAAAATACGCTCCATGGATCATCGATGAATGGGCCGCACTCATGAACCCTTCTGCAGCATCTCCTAGATTTGATAGGTTTATTAACTTTTTCCAATCTATAAACTGTTTGGTGTTGGAACTTCTTGAGAACGCCGGTTGGTTGACTGACCATAATTGGGTGGGGACTAATGATAACAACTGGTGGTGCATCGAAACGTATATCTGGTGTTCTCGTGTTTGGGCTGTTTATGTTGTCATTGAGATAATAGAACTTTTTAGAAGAACCCCACGTTCTAAATGGAACAAGGGTTGGCAAATAGAGGTGTTCAAGCAAGCTATCCAGATCCCATTGGTGGTCCATTGGTCCTTGTATGAAGGATGCTTGCTGCCTTTCTGGGTTGGAGTATGCGGCTCGGGTGCTTCTTGGTGGGGATTTAAAGACATGTGGAGTTCAATTGACTTGAGTTAGAAGATTATTTATTTGTACATTGAATTGAGTTCAGTAAACGTTATGGCAATGGTTTACCTTACCTTGTAGAATAGAGAAGTTAATTATGTGTAATTATTTCTAAAATGAATTGAGGTAATTCTCTGTTATGAATACACTCCGGGCTATTTATGCTTTCACTTCCTTATTGTCTGATCTCTCCAACTGTCTAGATCTATCAAAGTACAAGTTCGGATGTGTGATATGAAACCCATCTTCATTGTTCTTTGAGTTAGCAAGTTGCTGTTTATGTGTGAGCTCAAATACCCTTGTGCATGCCACAGTGTACTCCGTTTTAGCAACATGGTCCAACACTCCGTTAACCTCTTGTTGATCATTAATACCCATTTCATTCAAATTGTGGACTAATGATTCCATTGGCAAGTCTCTGTATGGACATCCATGGTACTCTCCTCTTCCAGGTCTTGGTTTACTTAAGATCGTTCCGCAATTCCATGGTTTTGCGTTGATTCTTCCACCCTCCAATCCGTACAAGTGCCTCACGTTATATTTGTATTCCTTGTTGAACCGGTCTTGGGTCATTGCATTGGTTCCGTTAGTAAATTGGTAGCCCCAGAACTTGACTGCTTCGTCTGCATTAAGACCAATCCCCTTGAGGAACAAGGAAAGTTGAGTACGGCCAGTGTACTTCAAGTGCGAGTTCAAAATCATATTCTTTTGCAAGTGACTTCCACACATTGGGTAATGTTTCGTAATGGCTTGTTGTGTAACAGAAACAGAATTGATATCCAGATCAACGGAATTACCATCGAAAGCAGAAGGATCGTACTGCATGCTGGTGAAGTTGTGTGATAAGTTGTTCAATAATGGAACAATTCTGTCGTCTTCTTCTAATCTTGGTAAACCTTGGAAAGTCTTTATGAGTGTAGTGTTGAGAATCTCCAGGAATTCCTCTGCAAGTAAGTTCAATTGCAAACTTGTGGGTATGTACGCATTACCTTCCTTTAAGTACACGTTTCTTGAACCTACCAATCCCAATACTTTCTCAAAGGGCAACTTGATGAAATCCTCTTTGTTTCTAATATGTTGTTGCAACTGTTCATTGGTGATCCCCAGTCCGCCTACCGGTTGATCCATACTTAAAACATTCCTAATGGCTCCACTGGTAGCTGCGTACAATTCATCAAACATATCCAACTTCTCTTGTGTTGTTATATAATTCCAAGGAAGTTTGTCTCCGTATACCTTGATGAATTCTTGTTGCTCGCGTGGCTGCAACATGTTGTATCTCACCTTGAATAATATACTTTCATTCTTGACGAACTTCTTACGAAGTTCTTCTGATCTGCAGAACACCAACGTCAATATAAAGTGTGAGTAGTGGTCCTTACGTCTCTCTTGGTAGATAACATCTTCTGGAGTACTTGGTGAGTCCGGTGACAAAGGTAACAACTTCAACAAAAGCGGTCTGATCGTATCAGTGATCTCCTTCATCAGCTTGGAACGTGCTGTACATGATTCGATTTCAATCAAAACCTTCAACCTATCGATCGCCCATATCTCAAACTCTTCCAAAGTGATCTCTTCAAGTGGAGGAATATCATATAAAGATAACCTCAGACTATAAAGCTTAGAAGAATATTCCTTCGAGTGGTAAATCTCTGCCCCTTTGGTCTGCTCAAAGTGACGACGTCCGGCTGTTCGTCTCTTAGTCTGTCTAAACATCCTTCAACTTATTACGCGTATATAAATAAATAAATAATGATTGAAAAATTGGCTTCCTTATATTGTCAATATTTACAGTATAAAAGGATCCAACCAACTCAATCAAAATCGTGTATTTTTAAAAATTAAAAAGAGAGATATCATATTATTGTACCTTTAAACACAACTACCTTGGTCTAATACTCATACCTTCTCTCTTGTTCCTACACTTTTCACTCCTCTTCCCCATACTTAGGAGACGCGTAGGTCGTGCATTTGACACTTGGATTCCCCCAAAAAAAAAAGTCAATTGAAATTTAAAAAAGTCATTACCCATTGACACTCTTAAGAGCCTCTTCAAGATGTCGGACGTAAACATTGATGGTAATACATTCCATAAAAGGCTTTCTGTCATCCAGAAGAACTTAGTTCAGGAGAAGCTTGCACATGTATTGATTCTTGTTGGTGCTCGTGATGATGAGAACACTTATAAGAAGTCAACAGTATTGCAGACGTGGATGTTGGGCTATGAGTTTGTTCACACCGGGATCTACATTACGCAAGACAAGTGTATTTTCATTACTTCCGAGGGAAAAGCCAAGTATTTGAAGCATTTGGGTGCTAATAAGCCAACAGCCAATTCGAGCGATGTTGAGATCTGGTCTCGTACTAAAGATGTTGCAAAGAACAAGGAGTTATTTGTTAAGTTGATCACCGAATTGAAATCAGGTGGCAAAACTTATGGTACTGTAGTAAAAGATCAATACAAGGGTAAGTTTATTGATGAATGGAACGAGGCATTGGAATCAGATGAAGAAGCAAAGACCCTCGAGAAACAAGACGTTTCAGTTTTGCTCTCCAAGGCTATGGAATTGAAAGATGTGGAAGAATTTGCAAACACTCAAATTGCTTCAAGAGCCCTGAGCGTCATGATGGAAACTTTTGTAGACGAGATGCTGATAATCATTGACCAAGAAAAGAAGATCACCAACTCTGCATTGACAGACAAGATTGAGGACAAGATTGAAAACAACAAGTGGTTCACCAAGTCTCCAAGTGGAAAGAAATTGGCTCAAAACAAAGATTTCGACCCAGAATTAATCGAATGGTGCTACTCTCCAATTATCCAAAGTGGAGGCCAATACGACTTGAAACCAAGTGCTGTATCACTGGACCAGCAATTGGTTGGCGATGGTGTTATTTTATCGTCTTTGGGATTACGTTTCAAATCGTACTGTGCCAACGTTGCCAGAACGTTTTTAATCGACCCAACACCAGAAATTGAAGGCAACTACGATTTCTTACTCCAGTTGCAAAACCACATCACCCTGACTTTGTTAAAGGACGGTACTACTGCTCTGCAAGTTTACCAGGGTGCTGTAGACTACATTCAAAAAGAGAAGCCGGATTTGGTAGCTACCTTCACCAAAAACGTCGGATGGCTTATTGGAATAGAATTTAGAGACTCCACTTTCATTCTCAACTCTAAGAGTGAACGTAAGCTTCAAAATGGCCAAATCATCTCTTTGACGATCGGATTCAACAACTTGGCCAACTCCAAGGCCAGCTCTTCTAAGTTGAAGCAATACTCGTTGCTCTTAACTGATACTTTCAAGGTTAGCGAGGGAGAACCTGTTTTGTTGACCACATACACCAAGGCACGTCCTGAGATCTCATTCTACTTCAATGAAGAACCTTCTGCTGCCAAAGCCAAGTTGAAGACAGAAAAGAACATCAAAATTGAGAAGAATTTAGAAGTGAATGAACTCAACTCAAAGATATTGAAGTCTAAATTGAGAAACGAATCAAGCACAAACGACGATAACTCTAATGCTGAAAAGATCCGTCAAGAAATCCAACTGAAATTACATGAAAAGAGATTACAGGAGGGTTTAGCCAGATTCTCCAAAGCTGATGCCACCGACTCACTGGATACAGTTGCTGTGTTTAAAAAGTATGAATCTTACATTAGAGAATCACAAATCCCAAGTGGAGTGAAAGACTTGAAGATTCATATTGATTACAAGAACCAAACTATAATCATACCGATTCAAGGTAGACCAGTTCCATTCCACATCAACTCGTTCAAGAGCGGATCTCAAAACGAAGAAGGAGATTACACTTACTTAAGATTAAACTTCAACTCTCCAGGAGCAGGAGGAAATGCTTCAAGGAAAACTGAATTGCCGTATGAAGATTCACCAGACAACACATTTTTGAGATCGATCACCCTCAGATCGCGTGATAGAGAAAGAATGGTGCAAGTATTCAAGTCGATTCAAGAGTTGAAGAAGGATTCTGTCAAGAGAGAACAAGAACGTAAGCAAATGGCTGACGTTGTTTCACAAGCAAACTTAATTGAGTTGAAGGGCTCGCGTGTTAAGAAGTTGGAGCCTGTTTTCATCAGACCACAGCCAGACAGTAAGAAGATTGGTGGAACATTACTGATCCACGAAAATGGTTTGAGATACCAAGTCAGTTTCAAGAGTGACCAAAAGGTGGATGTTTTGTTTTCCAACATCAAGCACTTGTTTTTCCAGCCATGTAAAGACGAGTTGATTGTGATTATCCATTGTCACTTGAAGAATCCAATTATGATTGGAAAGAAGAAGACGTTTGATGTACAGTTTTACGGAGAAGCCAGTGATATGGCTTTCGATGAGACTGGAGGACGTAAGCGTAAGTACAAGTACGGTGACGAGGATGAGTTGCAACAAGAGCAAGAAGAAAGAAGAAGAAAAGCTATGTTGGATAAACAGTACAAGCAGTTTGCTGAGCTTATTGCCGACTCATCGAACGGAGTACTTGATTTAGATATCCCATTCAGAGAGTTAGGATTCCTGGGTGTTCCATTCAGGTCCAGTGTGTTGTGTATGCCAACTCGTGATTGTTTGATCCAGTTGATTGACCCACCATACTTGGTTGTTACATTGGAAGAGATTGAGATTGCACATTTGGAAAGAGTTCAGTTTGGGTTGAAGAACTTTGACTTGGTGTTTGTTTTCAAAGACTTCCTGAGGACACCAGTGCACATTAACACAATTCCAATGGAGTTATTGGAAGATGTTAAGTCGTGGTTATCAGATGTAGATATTCCATACAGTGAAGGTCAAATGAACTTGAACTGGGGAGCTATTATAAAAACTGTTGTTGCAGACCCATACCAGTTCTTTGCTGATGGAGGATGGAGATTTTTGACAGGTGAAGGAGAGAGTGATGAAGAAGATGTTGAGCTGGAAGAATCTGAGTTTGAAGTGAGTGATGAAAATCCTTCTGACGAGAGTGAAGTCAGTGCTGCAGGTAGTGAAGAAGATGATTACTCTAGCGGTGGTTCTGATAGTGGAAGTGCATCAGGAGAAGATGAAGAGAGTGAAGGAGAAGACTGGGATGAGATGGAAAAGAAGGCTGCTAGAGAGGATAAACGCTTTGGAAGAGAATAGCGTATGAGATAGTAAGTCGAGAATTTAATTAAAGAGTAGTACTGTATTATTATGTAGATGAAATGAAACTGTGTTTGAAAATTTTACATGTTATGTGTTGGTTAAGAATGTTGAAACAAGTGAAAAATAGGGCCATTAGTATTGTTGAGAATAGCGAGATCTCATTAGAAGTAGGGTATGATATAATCGAACGATCAAGAGTAGATTCATTCAGTGAATGAACAAATTGAATAATAGATGTGAAGATATAAACAATTGATGAAGAGGATATGAAGAGAAACTGTAGACAGTTATGATTTAATCTATATACAAATTAAAGAGAATGTTGAATATAGACAAAAAGCCAAACAATATTGAATAGTCAACTATTTAAGATTGAATGATTATATAGAATGTCAATATTATTTACTGTAAGTAATACACTGCTGTTTCTCATTAGTACAAGTTCTCATAACTCGAATCAAAAAAGCATCAAAGAGAATGAGATAAAACAGAAGGGTGATGGCACAAATCGACTGTGACTCCTGTGAAATATTAATCGACCATTCCAACATGTGTCATATCCATCAGTCCACTGCGTGTGGTTGCGCGACGAGGAACATATGAGAATTGGTATGTTTCACATCTTGATATTTCTTAGTGAAACAATCAAATCCCAAACTCTGCAAATATCACAAACATGGATTGTAGGGCCAATTCCAGCAAATTCCAAGATGAAACACCAACAAAGGCACGTAGGCGTCCCCTGTGCTTGTACAAAAGCAGAAGCTAAACCTTAAGGAAAGACGTTGGGGGAATCATAACGTGCGACATATTGCAGCAATTGAGTAAGAATTACCGAGAATATCTCTACCAACACAACTCGCCAGAGTACGGCGTCGCAGCACCAAGTACTAAGGGCAACTAAAACAGAATAAGACAAAACAACGACAAAGTCAAGTATAAGATTTGATAGAAGTTGAGTAAAAGTCAAAAGTCTAAAACCTGCCTCCCCATTCTGTAATGATTCCATGATACAATAAAGGCACTCAAACTAATAAGACATACATACATATTACATTACAAACACGACCAACACAATAAACATGGCTCATGCTTGAAGCAAAGGTACACAGTCGCCAGGGAAGCAAAAATAAGTTTGATACACAAGTAGAAGAATCCATACACACTGATCAGCCCTTCTTTTTGCGGAACACCTCGAAAAGGTACACGGTCTTACGCGTTACCCTTAAAAACTGTAGCTCTGGGTTCGTCAAAATATTTATCGTTTTGTTTGTTTGTGGTTGTAAGCGGGGGTAAAGATGAGGTGGTTGTGTAGTGTTTTAAAATTATATATAAGAGATTGGTTACTTTTCTTTAGAGCCTGTTGGACTTTTTGAAACGTGTAGTTTGAAACGGAACTCTATAGAGATTTGATTACAGGATGAATGTAACTAGTACCCAGGCTGCGCCTGTTGCTAATGCTGCTGCTAATGTTGCTGCTGCTGCTGCGCCTGCGGCCGCCGCGGCACCTTCGCTGCTGCAGCCACCAAGAGAAGTTTCGTTCCGTGTCAGCGACCATTACCAAGTTTTGGAGATTGTTGGAGAGGGAGCATATGGTGTTGTGTGTTCGGCAGTCCATACGCCTACTAATCAGAAGGTGGCCATTAAGAAGATCGAACCGTTTGAACGTCTGATGCTTTGCTTGCGTACATTACGTGAGTTGAAGCTCTTGAAGCATTTCAACCACGAAAACATCATCAGTATATTAGCAATCCAACGTCCAAGTAGTTTTGATAGCTTTAAAGAGATATATCTCATTCAAGAGTTGATGGAAACAGACTTGCACCGCGTCATTAGAACCCAAAAGTTAACCGACGATCACATCCAATACTTCATTTACCAAACCTTACGTGCTTTGAAAGCAATGCATCTGGCCAACGTGTTACATAGAGACTTGAAACCACTGAACTTATTGCTCAACTCCAACTGTGACTTGAAAATCTGTGACTTTGGTTTGGCTAGATCAATAGCTCTGAGCGAAGACAACTTTGGTTACATGACAGAATACGTGGCCACCAGATGGTACCGTGCACCAGAGATCATGTTGACATTCCAAGAATACACCACAGCCATCGACGTATGGTCTGTTGGATGTATCTTAGCTGAAATGCTCAGTGGAAGACCATTGTTCCCTGGACGTGACTACCACAACCAATTATGGTTGATCATGGAAGTGTTGGGAACCCCCAACATGGAAGACTACTACAACATTAAGCTGAAAAGAGCACGAGAATACATTAGATCGTTGCCTTTCTGCAAGAAGGTCCCATTCCAGAACTTATTCAGCAACCAAACCATCAACCCATTGGCAATCGACCTCTTGGAGAAATTGCTCATTTTCAACCCAGCTAAAAGAATCACCGTTGATGACGCGTTGCAACATCCATACTTGAGATTATACCACGATCCAAACGACGAACCTATAAGCGAAAAGATCCCAGAGGATTTCTTCGACTTTGACAAGAGAAAAGATGACTTATCTATCGAAGAGTTGAGGGTGATGTTATACGAAGAGATCATGAGACCATTGTGATGGGGAGTTGACTAACCAGCCAGCCGCACACAAATTACAGCGTGCGCGAGGTATGACTAGCTCATACATACCCGCACAAAGGAGATATGTGGGGGTGTACCCTTACAACATTATTCGGGGTGCACTAGATATAGTCTACATACATAAGGAAGCTTTGTTGTGATGAAAACAAAAGGAAAAACTAGACAACATCTTCACAACAAGCTAAGAGCATGATGTTTGAGTGGAGCATACAACAATCAGAGAACAACGCCATCTGTTTTAAAACAACTTTCACTTCTCACAGGAAACACATCAGATTGCTGTACAAATATATATTTTTTATATTGGGGTTACATTTGGAATAAACGCAGAACCTTGATAGGTTATAATGTAGGTTAAGTTTGGTTGGTTTAGTATTAAGATGAGTGAAAAGTGTTCCAAGAATGGATGATCCGAGAATAGGTGAAATTTATGGTACATCAAGGAAGGCTGAATTCTACATTGATTTTGTTACCTTATTCTTCTTTCCAACGGACACAATCCCAAGCCTGACTCAGTGTCAATAAATTTCAGCCTAGCAACCGAGCATCCCATTAGTTAACTTCACTAAGAAATTAGTAAGTTAGACTTTTCAGATTATTTGTTAATGATTGGTTTCTTCTAGTATATCAAGGTCTGGACTTTCAATATTACTACTTATCCTATACCCATCTTTTGTACTACCCAATAATCTATATTTAATGGTCTTATAATTCCATTTACTCATGATCTTGCATTTCCTCAACCTCATTATTTTTCCAAAGACCCATCACTTTCACTGATCATTTTCCAAATAACCAGCCTTTTCCTACATTTTTTTTTTTTAAATTACTCTACATGAGATCTTCAATATATCACATAATATAACAGTCGTAATCATAACCTATCTACCAGCCGTCCCAGAACAATAATGCAGAATACTTAATTTAGTATCACTTTTTTCTGCCAAATCTACTTCTCTTACTCTTTTTTCTTCCCTCGGGTCTAAGCGACAGGGCACTGTAGTTTGGAGCCTGGTACATTGGTTGTTCCAAGTGTTGGCCAAAGTTTACTGGAGGTCTGTCAAAGCCCAGTTGGTGTTGTTGTTGTTGTTGCAGTCCTTCTCTGTGTGCGTTGTAGTATGGGAAGTCTTCATGGAAGCCCCATCCTAATCTTTGAGTTTCCAACTGATCTCTATATGCTAAATCACCAGTGATAGCGTATTCGAAAGAACGGATGGTGTCTAAAGGTCTTTCATTACGGGATCTTGTTGGATTCGACATGTCTCCTTGGGCTATTGGGTTCCCGAAAATATCCTTAATGTTACCCAGGTCTTGTGAAAGGTAGGATGGTCTACGGCCAGACACATCATGGTCTGCAGTATGCTCATTAGCTTGTTCGAACGGCTGAGCCTCGTTCACAGCTTGTAATAAACGATTATCTTCGTAATTTGCTCTTGCCATCTTATAATCCTTTTCTATGGTGATCTGATTAGCTGGATTACTCCTCGAAAATGATCTGAATATCGCCATTTTTACTTACTGCGGGCTTGCCTTCTTATATACGAATTTCTTGCTAGGGGGCAGTCTCAAAGTCGAAACCGAATCAGCTGTACTGAAATATGTGTCACAAAAAAGCTTTTGCTGGTGTAGTTTGCTTTGTGAAATAGAATGTAATAATAGGCAAGTGTAAGTTAAAGCTGGGGAAGATTCCTAAAATACAAAAGGCTAAGATACGAAAGATATCAAAAGACTGGAAAATGGTTCTTTAAATACAGCCTCAAATTAACAACGGTTGGTCAGATGACTACGCTTCCAAGGAGGAGAATAGTTCCCAATTTTAGCATAAGCAAATCTCGAGTTGGCCCCTCTTGGTACTCCAACCCTTTTACTTAGTTTTTTTTTTATTTCTTTGCTGTGCCGCGGTTATTGTGCATGAAGTTTAATATTAGCTGCCCTCTATTTAGAAATCTCACAAGCTCTACGACTTTGAGCGTTGGTTTTGATGCTATTGAGCAATGGGATTCAGGAACGAACTTCGGCTTGTTTTAGTATTGTAGTCGCGGTGGTCTGCATTTATCTGGGCTGAGGTAAGGGCTTGGCTATCAAAGGAGACTTAGAACTCAGCCATCTCAGCCAAGTACTTGAATATATACTCTAAGCCGAAAAAGTGGCTGTGTGTCTTTGAAATAAGGTGGTAAAAAAAAAAAGAACCTGCTTGATAACGTTTGTTTAGAAAAAGACTACCTAGCAACCTTGCAGTAATGGGTACGACCGGGAACTAGCGGTCGCTAAAGCACATTTAGCCTCTGCAAGTACAACCTTCTAACTTTGAAAAGATCCATTCGGTGTATGTGAGGGCCGATTCATCGTTCCCCTTGGGCAGCATTTCGCTGGACATGTGCAGGATGGTTGATGTAGTTTAAGTTCTAATAGAAGCATAGAATGTTTCAGATTCTGGTTTAAAAGTGACTCAGGAGGGAAAGAAAGAGTTGGATTTCAAGTGGAATGAATGAAAAGTGAGTGAAAAGTTAGTTGCAATGTGGTGGTAGTGGTTGTGGAGTAATAGATTATTGTTGAATAATAATTTCAATATTTATGCTATGCTAGAAGATCAGTTTATTGTCATGAATATACTACATGAGAACAATGTTGTACATGAACTTCATGCAAAACCAAATCGTCCCACCTTATGATCAAGATAGGTGTCACTATACATTTCACCTGATTTTTATCATGTTTATTTATACTGCTTGTGTATAATGTAATATATTACGAAGCATTATTTATTCTTATTTTGATTATAGTGATCTGTTAAGAAAGGAACTGTTCATAGAGTATTAGTTCTCTAGCTCTCCCCAGTTTCCTCTCTCTTCTCATTCTAATTACTAGCATCACTCACCCTTCTCGCACTTTCGCTCTTGTCACTTCACTCTCCCCACTCTTATCTTCCTTCTCCCATTCCTTATCTATCTTAACTCTCACCCATCACTCACTATTCTTTACACTTTGATGTAAAGGTCTTTCATCCAATTAACCCAATTTGGAAAACGCGTCTTCAAAATCTTTCAAAAATTTATCAATATCAGTTAATTCACCAATGTCATCACCTCCTTCGTTCAATACTCGTGGTGGTTCCAATGCGAATGCTGGGACCAACTCCCAGTCGCAATCACAGACTCAGACTCCAGCAGCAATTCCTTCTTCGCCGCTTTTCTTTGGGAATTCTTCAAACCCTCCTTCAGAAGCTGGCCCTACTCCACGATCTCAAAATGTATCGTCTCCATTACACTACACTTCTGATCTTGGAAGTGGTTTGGGTTCCAGATCAGACAGGTTGACCAGTGACTCAGAGCGTATTGTGCGTAGACAAGTGAGAAGTGACTTACAAGATACCACTGGCTCACCATACAGAAGAAGATTATTCAACGCAACTCCAACTAGAAACTCAGCAAGAACACCTAGTCAAACACCAACAGAACCAAACTTAGGTTCATCCTCATCTGTTATGAACATGAGCACAGACCCTGTAGATTCAGCAGATGAACCAGTCAGAATCATTTGGGGTACCAACATCTCCCTCCACGACTGTGAAAACTCTTTTAGAGACTTCATCCTCAACTTCAAATACAAGTACAGAAAACAATACGACAACGTGGAAGATATTACCGACGATGACAACGAATTGTACTACGTTAACCAATTAAACAACATTAGAGACTTGGGAGCCACTACCTTAAACTTGGATGCCAGAAACTTACAAGCGTACCGTCCAACACGCAAGTTTTACCACCAGCTTCTCAACTACCCACAAGAAATCGTTCCCATCATGGATCAAGGTATAAAAGACTGCCTTATTCAAATTGCCAACGACCGTAACGAAATTGCCTCCACCTTGGATGACATAGAAACAACCATATACACTGTTCGCCCTTTTAACATCAACTTGGCAAACAGAGGTATGAGAGAATTAAACCCAAACGATATCGACAAATTGGTTACCGTCAAGGGAATTGTAATCAGAGCCACCTCTATCATTCCAGACATGAAGGTAGCCTTCTTCAAATGTAATGCGTGTGACCACACTGTAGCTGTGGAAATCGACAGAGGTGTCATTGCCGAGCCAACTAAATGTCCTCGTGGAGTCTGCTCGCAAACTAATTCTATGATGCTTATCCACAACAGATCGTCCTTTGCAGACAAGCAAGTGATCAAGTTACAAGAAACTCCAGACTTGGTCCCAGACGGGCAAACCCCACACTCGATCAACCTTTGTGTTTACGACGACTTGGTAGATTGTTGCCGTGCTGGTGACCGTGTAGAAGTCTGTGGTATTTTTAAATCGATTGCAGTCAGAGCAAATTCAAGACAACGTGCCTTGAAATCCTTATACAAGACTTACTTGGACGTATTACATGTCAAGAAAATTGACAAGAAGAGAATGGGTGCTGATGTTTCTACAATCCAGCACGAAATTCATGAAGAAGACGTGCAAGAAGTAAGAAAGATTTCCCCTGCTGAAATCTCTAGAATTGAAGAAGTGGCCCAACGTGATGACTTGTACGAAGTATTAGCGAGATCATTGGCTCCTTCGATTTTTGAAATGGACGACGTGAAAAAGGGTATCTTATTGCAGCTTTTTGGAGGTACCAACAAAACATTCAAGAAAGGTGGTAGGTATAGAGGTGACATTAATATCTTGCTTTGTGGTGATCCTTCAACTTCTAAGTCTCAATTGTTACAGTACGTGCATAAAATTGCACCAAGAGGTGTCTATACCTCTGGTAAAGGTTCTTCTGCTGTTGGTTTAACTGCTTATATTACCAGAGATGTCGACACCAGGCAATTGGTGTTGGAGTCTGGTGCTCTTGTGTTGTCTGATGGAGGTGTTTGTTGTATCGATGAATTTGACAAAATGAGTGACAGTACTAGATCGGTGTTGCACGAAGTCATGGAACAGCAAACTATTTCCATTGCCAAAGCAGGAATTATCACGACTTTGAATGCTAGAACATCTATTTTAGCTTCTGCAAACCCTATAAACTCGAGGTACGATCCTAACTTACCAGTCACAGCCAACATTGACTTACCTCCACCTTTATTATCGAGATTTGACTTGGTGTATCTCATCTTAGACAAGGTTGATGAAAACATGGACAGGCAATTGGCAAGACACTTGACTGATATGTACTTGGAGGATGCCCCAGAAACTGTAACGTCGAATTTCATCTTACCAGTAGAGTTCTTAACGCTGTATGTTCAGTATGCTAAGGAGAACTTCCACCCAGTGATGTCTGAAGAAGCAAAGAATGAGTTGGTGAGAGCGTATGTGGAGATGAGAAAGTTGGGAGAAGACCTGAGAGCACTGGAAAAGAGAATCACAGCAACTACAAGACAATTGGAATCGATGATCAGAATGTCTGAAGCGCATGCTAAGATGAGATTATCACATACAGTTGAATTGATTGACGTTAAGGAAGCTGTAAGATTGACCAAATCAGCTATCAAAGAGTATGCTACTGACCCATTGACTGGACGGATTGATATGGATATGGTACAAACAGGTAAGACATCTGCAGAAAGAAGAATCCAAGAAGATTTGGGTAATGAAATCTTGAGTATCATTGAAGAGAATAACAACTTGATGAGATTCACTGACTTGGCTTTACGTATCAATGAAAAGGTTTCATTCAGAGTAGAGAATTCAGAGGTTGCTGCTGCAGTCAAGAGATTGGTACTGGAAGGTAAGGTAATTGAGCAAGGTGAAAGTCATAGAAAGTCAATTAGAAGAATTGCTCTTTAAAATTCTTTATGACTTTAGATCACCCAACACTTCTCTTCTATTACTTGTGTATTATTTAACCATTTCCATTATGTATTTTTATAAAAACTTATTCGAGTTTATCCTATTTGATTGAGGTTGAGTAGTATCATCACCATTCACCACATGTACTTCTCTTTGCTTTACAACTTTAGGTTCTTGTATTACTTCTTTGGGTGGCTCTTCATTTACCAACTTTAAGAAATCTTCCCACAGTTCCTCCAATTCTGTGTCTTGAGTAGTATTCAATGTATTCTTGGAGATGGTATTAGCTAACTTCAACTCCTTTGCAACATCAACAAATTGACCCTTCTCCAATTTATCAATTACCTCCTGTAATATTATAAACCTAGATCCATATACCAGTTCCAACTGTTCAAGCTCCTTCCTATTCCTCATCATCTCAACAACGACAGTTCCAAATACAAATGTCAAAAATACTGACTTAAATGTAGACGTCCTAAACAAATCCCTCAATCTCCCCAGTGTAGTTCTTTGAATCTTAGGTATAGAAGATGAATTATACCTAACAGACCCTATAATAACTCGAGTCATTCGACTCGTTCCTCTAACTATATTCATCATGGTTTCTCATCAACTTTAAGTTTGATACATTTCATTAAAAAAAAAAAAAAAAAAAAATAGAGAACACTGATCCACTATTGAAGAGTTCATGTACATTCATTTAGACCCAAGGCCGTTTAGACAGAAACAAAATGAAAGTCCCTAAAGCAACTAGCATTGTGCTTGTTGTGCTATCTTCGCTTTCTTTACTCAATTTTGTATTGAAGTATTACACTTACTTTGTGTTGATGGTGTCAGCTTCAAAGAAGGCAGCAGCAATTGAGGTACCTGAGACTACTACAGGAGAGGATATAGATGGAGATATTCCGCATCCTCACGAGTTATATGTTCCACTTTTAACTTTCATACCTGCCATATCACCTACTCTTTCACGTCCATGGGTTTTACTTACCAGTAGTTTTATTGAAGAGGATTTCTTTGGGTTTGCATTTAGCTTCATGCTCATTTTCTATTGTGGTAAGTACTTGGAAACAGCTTGGGGGACTCGGGAATTTACCAAGTTCACTTTAATCAATGCTATTGCAAGCAATTTGGTGTTATACTCATGGTACAAATTAAAGGCTCTTGTCTTTGGACTCAGTAACATGGCTGTCCCCCCGGTTGTGATTACATGCATGGCCCTCAACGTGGGGCTTTTGGTAGCTATCAAGCAGAGAATCCCCAACCATTACTTGTTATTTGCAAAGGGTTACTTACGCATTAAAGTGTCGTTGGTTCCATTCATATTAATGACAGGTTGCTTTGTTTTCAAACTTGTGGACAGCGAATTCTACATTTCACTCTTGCTCAGCTGTATCGGATTTTTAGTGAGCTGGACTTATTTGAGATTCTACAAATCTGGTACGAATGAGCGACAGCTGTACTTGTTGCCATTTGCTTTGGGCAGAAAGAATTCGAGTAAGAAGAGGAAATCCTCATTGACAGCGTCAGGGTCTCCAAACCCGTCTGTTAGTTCTCTACAGGAAGCAGCAACTTTGCAATTTGACAACAGACACATGTATGGAGATCGCTCAGAACAGTTCTCCTTACATACCTTCTTTCCTTACCCAATCTCTCTTGCTGTGAAAATAGTAAGCCAGTTTGTATTTAACCAAATGGTTAAACATAAACTCGTCAGCAAAAAGGACTTCTACGATGACGACGAATTTGGGGATGGAGATGAAAACTACATGCAAAGCATCAACTCACAGCTCAAAAATCAAAGTGAAGAGAATAAACTCAAGACTAAATTATTTGGTGTTTCTTCCTTGAAAGGTGCCACTAATGAAGTACCTACTATTTCAAATATCGAATCTAAACTCAAATCGATTTGGGACTGGATATCTACAAAGAAGGATAAAACTTCAATTAAGAAGAGCATGGATAAGAGGAGGAAAATGGCCATGAAGGAGTTGGAATAGCCAAATAGTCCACCACTACGTATTATATAAAAACATCTAAATCTCACTACGTTTGAGTAAATCAAATACAAGAATCTAAAATATCTATTGGTATTACTTAGCTCCAACTTCTCCTAAACATCTCTTGACAAATCCAAGTAATAACTCATTTCTATCATACCATTCGCCAGTGATCTCGTCTGTCTTGTATACTCTACGGATATTCTTCAACAAGTAATCAACCTGTTCGTAATGTTTAAGCTCCAACCATTCTTTGATTGAAAGCAAGTACCAGATACTTGATTTTCTGAATCTAGTCAATCCTGCAATTCCATTATCTGCTGGAGGTAACAACTTACGTTTGTTCACGTAAAATCCTTCCTCTGTTTCTGCTTCTTTAGATTCCTTTTCCTTGTTAAAGAGTAAATCTTGGTTGTCACTGTTTAAGAAAACACATTTACCACTACTGAACCCTAATCTCTCGAATATCAAAGCTTTAATGACAGAGGTGTTAGACTGGTGCAGTTCAAATTCAGTCAAGAGTTTGATCAAGTATTTCTCTATCAAGTCGTTCCATTTCCATGAAAGATTGTAGAACTTGCACATGCACAACAAGAGCTCAACAATGATACTTACAGCTTTTATGCTGTATGTTTTCAAGTTGAGTCTTGATTTGAAGGTGTACATCAAGTTATCAACATACGGTTCAATTATGTCATGTCTAATCTTGCGTAAAGTATTTTTATCAGGTGTCAGTTGGCCACCAGAGGACGAGTTCTGTTGTGTTTGTGCCAAAAGAAGTGATACAATACACATTTCTTGAGTTGATGCTACGTATACCCAAGCCTTGTCATTTGTGTAGTCCTTTTTAATCAAGTCGTAAGTTGAATATGCATATTTGAAGTCTTTGAGAATGAGAGACCAGTCTGCTAGTTTTCTTATGGTTTGTTCAGGTGTTGATTTATAGTAGAAGCTTTCTTGTGAGTTGTATGCAGATGAGGTGTTTAAGTTGTTTGAATTACCCAAGTTTGAGTCATTGTTGAATAACTTTTTGGAAACCAGGAAGAACCTTCCAGTGATGGACTTCTTGGGTTGGAGCATTTGGTCATCCCATATTCTTATTTTAGCTTGCATGTGAGGGATCAAGTGTTTGTTGATAAAGTCAAATAATTTTGAACGGAGTGTAGTGTCAAACAGTTGTCTGACGTTGATGTGGTCTTCCTCTGCTTCGTTCGATTGTTTCAATCTGATTCTCTGTAAGTCTTCATTGATTGTTGAGTTTTCCACTATGGAAAGCTTGATAGTTCCTTGTTCTTCAGTCGTGTCTACAGGGATCGCAGTTGAGTTAATGTTCAAGCTAGCTTTGATGTCCAGTTGCAATGTAGCTATTTGGGATGCAGAGAAGTGGTCTGTATCGAATAATATTATCACATGGATGAGAAGGTCTTCGATTTGGAAGTATTTTGGGAAGTTGTAGTTGCGGAATTCTACTATTGATTTGCGTAATGTTTCGATGCTATCAGCTCCTGCGTCTATAATGAACAATTGGGAGATTGGATGGTTGAACGTATCGAATGGAACAATATTGTTAGGAGTGATGATTTTGTTGAAGTATGTCAAGTATAAGTCAGGCCCTGATATTTCTTTGGATAAGTATTGAGTCAAGTTTTCCAAGGCTGAAATGCTAAAGAGTTGGTTGATTGGTCTGGTTCCTGTAGATGTACTATTTGAGCCACCATTACCACTACCACTACCAACACCACCTCCACCACCTCCACCACCGCTACCAGAAGAAGATTCCGCAGCAGATATTGACAACAATTCTGTTAACAGTGGTTGGAATCGTATTGGGAAACTAGGATAATTTCTTGTGATCAATTGGTTGTTGATGATTTTAAATGATTGATTTGGAACAGTATACTTTGCATTGTTACCATAAGGTTTCAATACTTCTAAGATCGATAAGTTAATCTTTAAAGCTGATTGTACTAATAAATCAGCATTATGTGAAGCATGGACTGAGATTAACGGTGAATAAGTATGATGAAGCAAATTCTGTCTAGCAATGAACGGGTCCAATCCCGAAGGGTAATCCATTCTAATAAATGATATATCTTATATGCTAAAATGAAAATGGAAGTGAATGCAAAAATGAATTAGTCAAAATAAAGAAGACTAGACTTATAAACCCCCTGATTCCTTAAAGTTATAATAAACAAACTGAACTTTGTTGATTGATCTCTATAGTAGTCTTGTGTTAATAAACGTATCAACGTTTAAAAGATAAACTGTAAAAAAATCAAAATCAAAATATCGTTAATCTGTAAATATTTCCTTAAATCAACAAGATCCAAAGTACCATAATAAAGAATTTCATATGGGAGGGAATAAATACACCAGCACACCAAAGAACATAATAAGAGAGCTACAAAAACGGTATTGAATCGACGTAGCCACGTTATAGTAATCGTAAAGAAAAAGTAATTCTTAGTGCAACACTACTAATACTGCTTGTCTTGACAGACGTTTCTGTTGCTACTTCACTTCGAATCTTGAAAGTCGTGCGGTGGCATTAAAAGTTATATAGTGTGTAATTGAAAGAGAGGGACACGATAAAAAGAGAACATCATATGAGACTATAACAATCATTTAACAGTTATAACCAATCTATAGTTATATCTAATACATAAACACGTAAACTTATTACATTAAAATCACATTCAACATAGCTGTCAAATAAGAAAAATAATAAAAATAAAGACCCATATATACATTCCATACACCATACTCTACACAACTACAGACGAGGTACTGGATCGCCAAATATCTAACGCAATAGAAACTCTATTTTCTGAAGCGACCGTGTTTTAGTTTAGCACAACGTTGAAACAATCAAACTTCTAGAGTCCAAGGCATATATGATATATATATTTAAAACTATAAGAATTATCGAAGCAAAAGGTGAAGTCACACCATACCCTACATCTATATATATGTATATATATATATGACACCCCCTTCCTCGAATCTTAACTTAACCACTTAATTCTCTACGTTTTACAACCATTCTCTCTCCCTTCCCATTCCCCTTCTCATACAAATTCTGAAAAGTTACGATTTTAAACAAAAACAAAAACAACTCAAAAAAAAAACTTTTAGCGTTTATATCACTTCACGTTTCGTAACGATTTTGTATTGATTCTCGAGAGTAAAGGTACTCCAAGCAGTTAAGAGAAGCTTTCCTTTCTGTTCTTTCTTCAATTCATTCACGCTTTGCGTGATCCATTCGTTTATTGTTCATTTTAACTGGACACCCTTTGGTTTACTTTAACCACACACACACAACACACAACTTAAACACACACAACTTAAACACATACACTCATACACAAGGGATGTTCTCATTAATAAATATACAACTGATAGTACTACTATGTTTGGTTGGTATGAATGTGGTGTTGGGTGCAGGCAGCCCTGCGTTTGTGCCTTTGGCACCAGCCCCACAGTTACAGTATTCACTGATTGGAGGGAGTATAGGATTACTCGGGCAGTTTGATTCACTTTCATTTTATTCATTTGCCAACGCACTGTCGTTTTTAAACTCAAACACTGAAGTTTCAAACAACAACAAACGTCTTTTCTTAAGACTGGTTGAAGGTAATAAAAACTTAAACTTCAAAGTAGGAGACCTCAATGGAGATGTGACCCAACTTCAAGCCTTATCCAACGATACAATCATTATCAATGGTAACTTTACACTGTTCAATAACCAAACAGTCAAAAGCCCTATAATCTACAGTGTGTCAAACAACAATGTGACATCTGTGCTTCCTAATGGAGTCAATGGAACTGTCCTGACTTTCTTTGTAGACAACAACTTGATTTACTTGGGAGGTGACTTTGAATTCAACAAAACTTTCGGTGCTGCCATCTATGACTCAAGCACTGGACAATTACACTCTACCCCTTTCCTTGGCTTCGGTGAAGGCTCCATCGTGAACGCAATCACGAAAGTATCCGAAGATAACAAGGGCATCAGTGACGGCTCAATCATCTTTGGAGGTAACTTCAACACCTTGGGATTACTGGACTTGTTAATCCACAACACCTCATCCACCAACAACACACAATTGAACCTGACCAACTCATCACTCATCAATGCAGAACAAATCATCTCCTTGAAAAATGGTATATTCACCAACGTCAACAGCGACGGCAACACCGAAGACTCTGCACTTGTTTGCCCACTGCTGGGAAGCGTTGGCTGGTCACTCAAACCAAACGAAGGTGGTCAATGGGCTGTAGAATTGCCCGATGAAATGAAAGGAGTCGCACCAACTAAAGCTCGTATCTACGTTCCATCAGGGGGTGACGGTGTGAAAACTTTCAGAATCTACTCGTACCCTAACAATGGTATCATGAATCTTTCGTACATTGACCCTAACACCAATCAAATCGCCTTCTGTGACGCGTCGTGTCCTTTATTCACCTTGACTGCTTTGGCCAATGCTACGGAAACTAATATTAAGCTGGTCACCAATACCACCGATGAAGACTTGAGCAACAACTCAACTTATATTGACGAAAATGGTAGCTTTTCTTCGTACTTTGACCCTGCCACTAAAACCAAGACTTTAGGTTATGGTGCCAACTTCCAGGAGTTCTCTTTCGAAAACTCTGTGCAAGTCGACAAGGTTGGACTTACTGTAATTGACTGGTACGGATCTAAGGGTGTCCTTGGTGGATTCCAATTGTACTCGAATGCAATCACTGTGTATGGGAATGAAACATTGAATTTACCCAACTGTGCTTCTGACGAGGTCGACGATGGTTTAAACAACTTTGCCGATATTCAAAATGGTCTGTTTGCATCGGTTCTCGATCTTGGAACTGGAGTTACAGGAACTAACTACTTGGTTAGTAACGACACCAACGCAATGATCACACTTTACCCAAATATCTCATACTCAGGAAACTACTCGCTCATCATCAACACTCCTGGATGTATTGCTGACAACTCGTGTGCCAAAAGACCTATTGTCAATGCATCTGTTATCAGCAGCGATAATGAGCTCTTGTCTACCAACCTCATTTCGCAAAATAATGATTATGAAAAGTTTGACTATTTATTCTACGGTCACTTGAGTGGAAGATTCGATGAAGAAGCATTAGGCAGCCAACCTCCTGGAAAGAATAGAATTGAGATTTCGTACCATAGATCGATTTCTGATTCTCAGGATCCATTCATGGTTGTTAATAAAGTGACTGCAAACATTGTTTCTTTGGACAGATATTATGACCAAAACAGTACCAACAGCACCAAAAGACTTCGTAACAAGGGCTTGACCTACGTGAAGATTAACGGATTGTTTGAGTACTCATTGAACAACTTTACGGACTTTGATGTCAGCTTGGTTTCGTCCAAGATTGGAGAAACAACTGTGATTAGCCCAAACAACACTTTTGTTGGTAACACTAGCATCAATGTTTTCAGCGGTCAATTATCGAACAATTCGGTTGTGACTGGCCTTCAATTGTTGGGTAACAACCAAAGAATCTTTGTACAAGGAAACTTCACTTCCAACTCTCCAAACTTGACTTTGCCTAACTCAGACTTGATTGCCTTTGATTTGGGGTCCTATAACACCAGTTCTAATGAAACTGAAGCCCTGTTGTCTTCATTGAAGAAGAGAGCTGATGGAGACAAGCTGTTCAAGATCAATGGAGCTGCTTTCAACAACACTGTTCAAAGTATGGTTTCTGTTCCTGGTGGAGTTGTTTTCCTTGGAGAATTCGAAGTCCTGAACCAAAACACAAGTAACCCATTCAGTGACTTGTCAAACGGTAACAAGAGCACTGACACGATAAATAACTACGCCTTCTTCCTGAATGATAACAAGTGGTACGGATACGGTAACAAATACGAAGCATTACCTTTTGACCTGGTGACTAATGTGACCATTGAAGGCACCGACTACAAGATTTTCTCAGTCTCACTGTCGAATAGTGCCTTTAGAGTATGGGACAACACTGATATGCGTTGGGCCAACAATTCAGACATCCAATTGAAGATTAACAAGGCTGTAGAGTTGAGTTCAACGCAGCAGATTTTGTCTGGTGATTCCTTTAATATCATGGACATCTACACTCGCGATCAGGCAGTTATTGACGGAACCGGAAACTTCACCACCTATAACTTTACAGTTTCGAACGATAACTCGTCTATCTCTACATCATACTATGTGAACAAGACATTGAGTATTATTGCCGGTGACTTCCTGTCGCAAAACGCAAGCAAGCTTGGACTTGTGAATGGTAACAACAAGGTGCTTTCGCCTTTACCAGGAAACATTTCTTGGAGTAATACTTCATCGATTCAAACCGTCTACGTAGACAGTGATGCACGTTACTTGTTTGCTGGGTACAATGGGTCTGTTACTGTCAATGGAGAAACAGCCAATTCTGGTATTTTTATCTACAACTTGCAGAATAACACTGTGTCTTCATTCCAACCACCTCTGTTGTCGAAAGACAATGGTTCGCCAATCAGTGTTAACTCGATTGTTCTATATGATAAGGGGAACAAATTGCTCGTAGGAGGAGACTTTGACAAAGCAGGTTCGTTGAGTTGTGACACTTTGTGTATTTACGATATTGCCAATACGAGATGGATTACACCTCAGAGTGTTTCCAATAGCGCAAGCTCGGCATCATTTAGCGGAGTGGCTACAGACATCAGGTTCTACCAATCCAATGAAGTTTTAATTAGTGGTAACTTGACATTAAACAATGATTTTGTCAACTTTATCACCTACAACTTTGACAATGGAAATCTTGCAACCAAGAGTACCCTTAACACGTTAGGAAGCTCCAAGCCGATTGAAAAGTTCATAGTTAATGACCAGAGTAACTCTGATTTGTCGGGTAGACTCGTTGCATATGGATCTAATTTCATTAGCGGTTTCAACGGGTCTGCTTGGGGCTCTATCGATAGCGATATCGCCTATGACTCCGGAACGACATTTAATGACTTGAAATTGCTCGATTTGCTCAAGGCCAACACTAACAACACAGGAGCCTTCTTTGATAAAAGTAATATTATTATTTTGGCAGGTAAGTTCACCTTAAAAGACTACGGATTAGTGAACCTTGCGTTTTACAACGGCACGGCGTGGATACCGTATGTCTACACGTCGACAAATAACAATCAGTTGGGAGACGTCAGGTCGATCTTGATTAAAGACTCGTTCAGATTCACATCTTCAAACGATATCAACCAAGCATCCAACAAATTGTCTAAGGGCAAGGTTGTAGGGATCTCTTTGGCATGTGCCTTGGGATCAACAACACTCTTAGCATTGTTGTACGTCATTCCATACTTTGCATTGTTCAGAAAGCTGTTCGCTGAAGGAGGAGCTAACAACCAAAGAATCCAAGAAAACGATATGCTTGGTGCTATCAACCCTGAGGATTTGTTACATGAAATCGATCTTCAGAGAAATACCTAACCAACCTTACATTTTTTGCATTAATTTATTTTCTCTCTATATATTGTTCGAAGCTCTGTTTTACTCGAAATGAAACATTTTAATTAATTAAATGTACAAGTTTATTTATTATGGATAGACTATATTTATTAAATGCACAAGTTTATTTATTGTGGATAGACTATATTTGTTAAATATGAAGTTTTGCAGCCAAACTGTCCATTTCCAGAGTTGTCAAAAATTGTACCTGTGGCTTAGTAGTAGTTGAATCAAGTTCTTTCTCAGCAAGTTTAATAGCTACCTTTGCAACACGTTCTCCAGTAATTGGGTAAAGAGCAAGAGGTGAAAGAAGTGTACCACAAAATGGTTTAATCATCTTTAAGAAAACTGACTTATTCTCAGGCTGGCCAACCAACACACCGGGTCTTAAGATGATAGTTTTAGGGAACTGTAAAGCAATAATATCGTTTTCTAATTGACCTTTGGTTTTAGGATAAAGAAACCATGAACCAGAGGTTGCACCTAAGGTAGAAACAAGGATAAAGGTATGTACACCAGCAGCCTTAGCAGCCTTTGCAGCAGCGAAATTAACTCCATGATCAATCTTGAAAAAGTTTTCAGCTCCTCCAGCATTTGCTTTTGTAGTACCGAAAGCACTCAAGAATACTTTGGATCCTTTTGCCTTTTCGGTAATAATATCACCCCATTTCTGACTATCTGACTCAGTTAATGAGATGATCTTACTACTTTGCACTGCTGGAACACGACGACTTAAAGTGAAGATTGACTTGAAAAGTGTAGATTCATTGGCAGCTGCAAGAATTTCAGATCCAACAAACCCAGTAGATCCTATTATAAATGCTGACATATTTGAGAAAGTATCTAATTTTATGGTCTTACTTCAAGGGGCAACAAAAGCATATTTATACTTTCTAAAACACTCTTTGCTTCTGCTTGTAGCCGTCTCCCTCTTCGTCCAACTTTAAATCCGAACAATACAAAATCCGGATGGCTGCAAAATTTCCCAAATGTGGAACGCAATATGAACCGGCTAAGCGAAATTTCAGAAGGCATAGCCTTCTCTAATCACTTCGGGTTTTAGAATGGAATATGTATGGAAGGTTGCAGTGGTCACTTGATATACTAGTATAAAATTAGACCAGCAACTCGGGATACTTTTTTATCGATGATGTGTCTGAAAGTTGCCAATGATCGAGAATAATAGTCTACTACAGGGTATATTTCTATTCATCAACTGAACACTATCAAATTTTCGTAACTACTTAAGAGGCTGAGAATCGTCATCAGATTGATCCTCGATGTTGAAGAGCCTGGAATCGTCTTCATTGTTTGAGCCAGTGCTTTCCAACGCTTCTACTTCATTCTCCAGTATATCATCTCTGAACTCGGCATTCAAGTTCCCTGTTCCTTCCTCCAACTCTTCTTCGTAGTTATCGTGGAAACTACCAAAGAGTTCTTCCTCTTCATCGATTTCAGGTACCAGTACGTAGTTTCTACGTCCTGGCGACCTGCGGAAGAACACAGACATAACCTTCTCGAATAACATCCTGTCGAGCTTACGTATAGTTGCAAAAGTGGCAACTGTACCTGCTACAATCAAAATACCTCCTCTAACAATCAGGTTGACCACTTTGTCAACGCCATCGTTTTCGATAGGCTGGAAGTCATCTTCATCAGCATCTAATCTGATTTGTCCCAATCTCTTGAATCCTCCGTTTCTGCGAATACCTCTGTCGTACACAAACCATGTAGCAAAAAAGAAAACAAACAACGGCACAAGAACAAGCAAGGTCAACTTACCACCCGTCACCTCTTTACCGTGATGTTTGTTGTATTCCTTCTCCTTACCTGGACATGGCATTGAGTTCCAATTGTCGAATTGTTGACCCCCGACACAAGTAGAAAGCGGGATTCTTCTGTATCCTGTTGGCTCAAAGTACTCAAAAGCATCTGGTTTTTTGCATTCCTCGTTCTTCCTGTCGCTTGGGCTCAACCCGTAGACTAACTTACAAGTGTTATCATTGTCTCTGTAGTAGTTATAGTCACATTCGTAATCTCTTCTCGAACAAGTACAGTTTCTAGTAACCTTAAAACCTTCCTTCAAAGGTGCTTTGCCGATAAAACAATCATTGTGGCCCTTTGCACGACGCAAGTAAAGTGCTTCGTGACCAAACAAACAATCATCTGGCGACAATGGGTGTGAAGGAGTCCAATACTCAAAATCATCCTTATCAGGTTTATCCAAATCCAATTGACATTGTCTTTTGAACAATTGACTGAAATCAATAGAGAAAGCTTGAGTACGGTGACGCTGACCATGCTTATAACCAAAAACAAGGAATTTTCTAGCCGTGTCACTAGGAACAGTGGCCAAGTCCAATATTCTTAAAGGCTCAGATGCGAATTTATAATCAGTCCATGTCTCACCTTCATCAAGAGAGTAAGATAAAGAATCTGTGTCTTCCTTCGCATTCACCAACACTAATATAGTACCTCTGTCTCCGTACTCCCACATGTACACACCTTCTTTGATCTCCTTCCAGGTGATACCACCATCGTTTGTTAAGAATGTTGATGCCTTGCTATAAGTGTCCAAAGTTTCGCCAACATTTCCAACACCAATCATCATGCCGATAGCAGACGCAGACGAGTAAGTGTCTCTGTAGTCAGCTCTTTCAGTGAAACCATGTAAGTTCAATGAACATTCTTTCAATGGTTTATTGTTACATTCATACTTCTTACCCTTTGAATTGACTGCTGGAGGAGCCAAGTAAGCCCACTCACCTCCGTCATTGTGAGAAATTTGTGTCTTCTTCTGCTTTCTTTCATCGTCCTTGTATACAGTGTTTCCAACAATAACACCCTCGAGACCTTCAATTCTGTCATAATCGACATATCCAGCATGGTTTCTGTTGACCTTATCTAAGGACAACACATAGTATGTACCATTTGAGTTCGACTTCAAAAGAGCACCCATCTCATGGTCTCTGTCATCGTTAGTAGTAACGTGTACAAAAACAGAGTTTGTAGGTGATTCCAAAATCGTGTAAGCTTGTTGTGAGTCAACGTGGAAGTCAGGAGGGAAGTCTGCATCAGCAAAGACCTTTCCATCTACAGACACCATAGCTTTAAGTGAACTCTTTTCAAGGTCAGCAGTGGCAACAACAAAAAACTTGCCTGTCGTTGCAAAGCCAACAACAGCATCGAAAACTGTTTGCTCGCTCTCAAAATAGTTCACTGTGTAAACCAACGACTTGAACTTATTGTGGGCGTTTTTGACTGTACAGTAGATCAAATTTTTAGAGTCGACGTTATCAACGTCTAATACTCCTCCGACGTATGCACAGCTACTGACATCTTTCTTCAAGACACTAAAGTTATCTCCTCCATCTTTAGTGTAGTAAGCAATGATACGACAGTTCTCCGAGTATGGGTGATCACATCCTTCACTACCGTACCAAATAAATTGGTCTGCATCTGTTGGGTGAAACGAAAGTGAAGTAGACACAATACTAGGAGGAGCAGGTGCTTCCAGCTTCGTAAAGGTGTTACCACCATCAAATGTCACTAAAATAGTCTTGGAGTCAGTAGTCAAAACTACGTGACCAGGAACATCTCCAGTATAAATTCCAACAATTTTGTTGCTGACTGGGACCTTTGCAAATTTGATTCCTCCATTGTTTGAAACGTATGCAAAGTGATCTTTGGTTCTAAGGATAATATTTTCAGGGCCATAACCAGGACCTTCTGGAATGTACGCGTATTGCGAAAGCTCACCATCAAAGTCATGTTCAACTTGAACTATTTCGTGGTTGGATCCAGCATTCTTGTTGTCACTGTTATCGTTACTGCCGTCATTACCTGCACCTGGTGGATTGGTGTTATCGATGTAATCAGAACACTTGAGTTTAGCCTTGGTTACAAAGTCATCGATCGATTTCTTGCCCAATTTACATAAGGTTGCATCACTCAATACCAAGTTTGGTAAGTTCAACTCTTTGCTTCCTTCCTTAATACACATGTGAATAATCTTGGTACGATCAGGTACGCATGCATTCTTATCTGACTTCTTGAAGCCTGGTGCACATTCAAAGTCAGCTTCAGTACACTCACATGGGTCGTCAATAACCTTAACATCTTCAAATAACTTGTTCACAAAACATTTGGAGTCTTGCTTTCTTCTCTTAAACTTCTCCTTGTGACCATAAACACAGGTAGGTTGCTTGTCTTCGTTCACTCTAGCATAAACTTCTTCAAAGTCTTTGTCCCCACATACTTTTCCATCAAACGCACCGTTGAAGTCAAACGTATAGAGAACTTCTGGAACCGCATCGCTATCGCTCTTCTCATCAATACCAGTGACCACAAACTTCTTAGAAGTACCGTCGATAGTCGTTGTTACTGTAATTGGGAAAATTTCATTTTCGAGATCACCGTGTACCCAAGACTTACCTTGGTCAACAGAGTAGTAGTAGTCTTTGACACTTACATCATCTTCGGCTCCCAGGTATGGAAGTCCCAACATGACGTTACCTTGATCACCAAACGAGAAAATACATGGCTTGTTAATAGCGTGGTCCCATGTGGCACCACCGTCTCTAGATACCCAAGTAGCCAACTTACCAGTGTCTAATTTGGAACCCTTACTTCCCACTCCGAGCAAAAGTGCTGGTGTAGGACCAGTGACAAGTTTTCCGCGGCCATCCTTCTCAGATGGTGTCACCAAATGTAAGGAGCAACCGTCGGAAATCTTACAGTCAGGGTCATTGTTGATAGGTATCAACAGCCAGTCTTTACCATCATTGTACGAATACAATGATTTTGCAGCCTTTCTGAGTCCCCCTCCAATCAACAAGTCCAATAATGGTTTATCTTTGTCGCTGTCACCGTCATCCAATGCAACATTGGAGAGCCAGGCTCCATCAATCATTTGGACTTTCCTTATAGCTCCATCAGAAACCTTGTCTAAAATCTTTGAAAAGACCAATCCTGAAGAGTCCAGTGAGTACACTGTTGACAAAGAATACTTGTGTAAGTGGTTAGAGTAATCCTTGATGGCAACAAACAATGCCAGAGGCAGTGACTCCAAAAATGTAATGATACCATAAGAAGCGTCAATCTTGAAGTCAGCTAAGGCGAAGTTAGTTCCATCTTTAGAGACCCAAAAAGAAACCTTGGATTCCTTGTTAAACTTATCATTTTGACTAATTACAATAATGAAGTTTTGTTCCACACGGATATCGATGATGACTCCTGAGGTAGACGCCGAATCTTCATTTAACTTTTTCTTCGTCTTGAAGAAGTCACTTGAAGTGTACAACAGTGATTCTATGATATGGCCAAACGAGTTTTTGACATTTTGGGAACACAAGATAGTTTCGTCTGCTCCACTGTCTTCAACTAGTTTAGTGGACTTCTTGAATCTACAGTGTTCAGCTTCGATTCCAAGTGGTTTTGGTTTGGACTTAAATCCATCAGTTGTGTAGTAATGGTAATGTTTGCAGTGGTATCCCCCCCTAGGAGTATCATCAGGACACGCAGTGAATGAAATTAAAACAAGACCATTCTTTTTGGCATTGATATCTACACTTGGTCTTGAATCCAATGAGACACCTGAAATATCGTCAATAGTAAACTTTGACCATGATTTCCCTTGATCATTGGTCACATAATGTGAAAATCCCGACGTCAAAGCAAACGCTCTCTTATTGTTGAATTCATCAAACAGGAGCTTGATAATCTCAGCCCCTTTGGTTTCCTTCACCTCATTAAAGGTTACTCCATCATCGAAAGAAGCAACCAACTTAGTCTTTCTTAATCCTAACAAATGCAGCGAGTCGTCGAAATAGTCTAATACCTTGGTCAACACTTCATTCTTACTGGTGGTTATCTTAGGCCTAAAGTCTGACGCAGCACCTGCCAAGGAAGAGTGCACAGCTAGACATGTCAATATCGCCACACTCAACTTTTTGATTGATACCCCAATCATTATATCTTACTTTTAATTCCCAATTGAAGTAGTTTGTTAAATTTATTGTCCTGGATAGGCTGTGCCTTCAATTGATGATTGGGTTTGGTGACACTGTCTTGAAAAGTTGAATTGATAACTGAGTTTTTTTTAGCCTGGTTACTTTTATTTGGACGACGTTTTCTCTTCGAATTGGCTTAGTTGGGGTGTAATATTCGGGTCTACTTATAAGTTCAGTTCTTTGTGAGAAGGTTGTTACTTTATTCGTTGTGAATTGTTGATGATGAGAGAATAAAGTGAAATTGTCTTTGGAAGAGATTGTGAATAGAGTTGTGATAACTTTGATATTTATTATTAGTTATCTAATCTCAATCTTCTAATTGAGTATGGTTATACAAGCTGATTCAAGTAAGGTAATGCGTGTCATTGTAGTGGTGACGGGTACGATTATTTAAGAGTCCTTGCTCTTAAAAAGTTTTGCCACTTTTCTCGGGTGTTTCAAGATTGTTGGAAAGTCTCTACCAACTCTGGGGTAATCAACTGACCCAAATAGGCACCACTTTTGACTACTCTTAAATAGCATTCCATTTCTGCCGCATGTAAGTTACCTCCATAGTGATCACTCATCAGAAAGGAGTACGATGTGAAACTATTGATGAACATCTCTTTATCTTCGGGATAGACTCTTAGTATACACTTCTTATCTGTATGGTGTAATATATCATAATGAGCCGATTCACCAACTATGCCATAAAGTTTCTTCAAACTTGATCCAACCCAAGTCTTCCATGTGATCCGGTCCACTTGGATCTTGTCATAATCTGCCTTCAAATCTTCACTCTGGAGAATTATTGGTTCTGGGATGCTATGAATGGGATGTTAGTATGAGCGAATGGAAAGCAAGTATGGTACCTTGATATCTTATAGTAAATACACACATTTCAATACTAAGATAGAGCCATTGTTGTTTGAGTGTCACGTTACTCATTCCTTAGTGATGACTATGAAATCAACTCGATGATGGTCGCTTCGATTTTTTGTACACAAATATTCACTTCAATTTGAAAAATGATTTACTTTATTGTCAACTACTTTACAACATAATAAACTGTTTAATGAAACTATAAAGGGTAAGTCAAGTGTTTAGCAAATTTCTCAATTCTATAATTCAATACCTAATAGGTAATTGAATCTGAATATCACATGAAGATTCAATAGTAGTTTGACTATTATTGTCAGTCTCATCTATAACCGAACTCAAGCACTTTTGCATTCCAGACTCACCATTTGTCTCTTCTGGAGGTGAATTTTCAGGGAAGAATCCGACAACTGAATAAGGGTTCTTCTTATTTGGAGACTTGGGGTTGTAGACAAATTTTCTTTTCGATTGTGGAGTTTCTTGTTTGTTGTTTTCAGCTCTACGAATTGGAGTCTCTAAATGGTTTCTTCTTGTTGAAGGTTTGGAAGAACGGGTTGAGAAACTTCTTGTGGGCGACTCTGAAAATGTTGCTAGTTTAGTATTAGTATTCAACAACGAACCCAGTGACTTTTCATGATTTAACCTTGAGGAAGGACTCCTTCTTATTGATTTTGTTCTCTTTAAATTAGTACAATTAAACTGTTCTTCCTCATCCATCTTCTTATTTTCATAATTTTTTACCTTTTTCGCAGCCATTTTCTGAAATTTCTTATAATTTGGTGGATCCTCAATTGTAAAGGGAATTGGAATAGCTCCTTTAGGTACAGGTAACCCAGGTTCAATACGAACTATTCTTGAACCTGCAGGAAACATACCAAGATTTATCAATGGCAATTGGTGGTATGAACGATTGCTGGGGTAGTTCACTAACAGGTTCAGTCTTTTCACGTTCTGCGCAACAGGGTATTTGGTGTAATCATTGAAACCTCTAGGTGAATTGTACGCTCCTTCAATATCGTTTCCCTTAACTCCACAGTTCACACACACGAATGGGTCACAGTAATTCGGAAAATGGTTAGCATTCCCTTGCTGATATGGTTTATGAGAATACGAGTTATTACGCCTGAGATTGTTGCCTGGCTTGCCCTGCCTAGGCTGTTGACGGTTGTAAAACAACTCATCACAATCAACTTTGGTTCTCCTACCGTGACTGTATGATAGTAGATCCTCAATTGTGTACAATACTTTTCCCATTCAGTTTCTTACTTTGTATTTCATTTGTGATTTTTTTTTTTTAATGGGTGCAAAATTTTGTGTCTGTGGACTTGACAAGATTAAGTGATTTGAGGCTGCGTACTACAAGTAGAAGATATTAATATTTAATTTAGAGTTATGAAAGCGTGGGAATAAAGTAGTAAGCGTTGTACTCTTTCAAGATTCATTTTCTAAGTTTTCAAGGTTATTTAAAATGGCTTGTTTATTTGTTTACAGCCGGTTGAAGATTGCAGCGCCCTTAAGAAGAATTTAGAGTTGGTCTTGCGATTGTCATGAGTTTTGTAACTTAATCCTGTTTTGTCAGCTTTGAAGACGCTACCCTTGAGCACCTTAATCAATTTTGGAAATATCATACTCTTAGTTCTTCATTTACTTATTGTCATTTGTATACCTCTTCCTTTTTTTGAATCCACAACTACCATATTATACAAAATTGCATGTAATTAACTTATTCAAATATATCAAGCACGTTGAACCTCCCATCATACCTAAGAGATAAGAG
Source organism: Kodamaea kaohsiungensis (nom. inval.) (assembly GCA_030558205.1). Lineage (NCBI taxonomy): Eukaryota > Fungi > Ascomycota > Pichiomycetes > Serinales > Debaryomycetaceae > Kodamaea > Kodamaea kaohsiungensis (nom. inval.). Next base: position 11,531 of record JAJMRZ010000039.1, on the reverse strand, counting down.
AGTAATTTATCGACTATCTATACCTCATTACACTTCAAATCATACTCACGTGACCTATAATTATCAACCTTTTTAAGGTTGAAATTTTGCATTAATCTCCATACAAAACTAGACATGTCAGGCTGGGAAAAGTTGAGTGATGACGAGGGAAGGCTGTATTATTATAACTCGGCAACTCAAGAGACAAGTTGGACACTTCCAGAGAATGCTAAAGTAAGTCAGTGGCAAGCCTACAGCACAGACGATGGAAAAGAGTACTATTATAATGAAACCACCGGAGAAACTACTTGGGATAAACCTTCTGAATTAGAATTCACAGTGGATTCCAGTGATAAACCTACTGCAGAAACAGAAGCAGAAGTCTCTACTGAAGACGCAATCGAAGAGGAATCTGCTTTGGATAAAGAATTGGCAGATAAACCAGTAGATATTCAAGAAAATGCAAAAGTATTTACATCTTCAAAAGATGCTGAGGAAGCATTCATGAACCTCTTGAAAGAGCATAAAGTAAACTCAACATGGCCATTCCAGAAAGTCATGTCTGAATTCATCAAAGAGCCAGTTTACTGGGCTCTTCTGGATGCTCTACAACGTAAAAAAGTGTATGATGAGTACTTGGTGAATCTTGTGAAAGAAGGATTGTCAGATAAGACAGCAGTTATAGATCAATTCAAGACAAATTTCGTTAGTGTTCTTGAAGAATACGAAAAGTCAAACAAACTACAATACAATACACGTTGGGTCTCAGTTAAAAACCTACTTATAAGTGAAGACAACTCGATTTTTAAGCATTCGGTCTTGTCAGATACAGAGATTGCCAAAATCTACTATGCATTCAGAGAAAACTTGGAAGCTCTGCATGAAGCTCAGCTCAAGTCGCAAAAGGAACAAGCTATTGGAGAGTTGGAGACATATTTGACACATATTAACCCGAAATTAGTGACAGAATCGAGCAATTGGGAAGATGTGTATGAATCATTACAAGTCGACTCACGTTTCATAGCTAATAAGCATTTCAAAGTATTGACTAAGTTAGATATCTTAGTTTTGTACCAAGAGAAGATATTCCCATCATTGTTGAAGAAAATAAAAGAAGAAGTCAATGAGAATGAACATACCAATTTAATTGCAGACATCAAAGCAAGAGTGAATTTCAAAAAGTTACTTTCGAACCAAAAATTGAATGCGAATTCCAGGTTTGAAGACGTCTTCGTGGAGTTGGAAAACGAGGATGCGTTCATCGAATTGTGTGGAAGAAACGGTTCTACACCTCTAGAGTTTTTCTGGGATATAGTAGATGAGAAGTACCAAACGATGAAATTAAAGAAGGATTTGGTGTTTTCAATATTGGTGGAGTCGAAGAAGTTTGAGGAGATTATAGAATCAAAGGATAAGTTCATTGAGACACTCAGTCAATTAAAGGATGAAAGGCTATCAAGTTTTACAGAAGAGGAGGAAATAATAACTATATACAACTCATTAAAGAAAGACTATGATGCACAAGCTGAATCACGTCGACAGAAATATCTCAAGAGTTTAAAGCATGCTGTTGAAGAGTATTCAAATTGGTTGGTGAACTCAAACGACGAGATTAACTTGGTGAAGGTGCTGACTGAACCGGATGCATTAGTATTAAAAGTGGAGAACAGTTACAAAATAAATGAAGAAGTCTATGAACTGTCCAAGTTCCTCGTTTCACTAAGAAGCACCGAGAAATTTAAAGATATTCAAAAGGTAATATCTGAATATAACACAGATGGGGAAGCAGAAGAAGAATTGAAACAAGCACAATTAATATTAGAAGAGTTCATTCAATTGTTAAATCGTAAACAAATGAAGAAGAGAAGAATCGAAGACAAGGAAGAGCCAGAAACAAAAAGAGCAAAGGTTGAAAAGTCAAAGCCAATAGTTTTGAATTATTAAAAATTGAATAGAATAATTTATTAATGATATATGAGAAGTATTTCGTATTTTGGTCTTTAAATTTTAAAAAGAAAATTGTTTAATACTCCCAAAGTTTGTTTCTCTCATCCATTGCTATAGTTCCGAAGTACCCATCACCACACTCAACTTCGAAATCAATACCCAGCCCCTAATTATATACATGTATCACCAAAATAATACTACATCATAATCTAAGATGTAAATGAATTAGAATATAAAATCTTTTAAGAAAATCATTCAAAACGATTAAAGAACGATTAAGCACCCTTTAACTATAGAACATACCTAACAAACTGCATCCATTACACCCTATTCTTTACCTCCACCTTAAACCGTTCCATAATGGTTGGTCGTGCATTTTCCAAAATCCAGTACTGGGGGAACTTTTTATCAATAGATCCAAAGTAAAGACAAGCAAGGCCCTTTTTATAATCAATTGTAATCATAATGGTAAGTAGTAAAGCAGATTGGTAGACGTTGATTCATCAAATTGATTTGAACATATTTCAGAAATACTAACATGTATTATAGTCGCAATCCTTGAAACCATATTTGACAGCAGTAAGATCGTCGTTGACCGCAGCTATGTGCTTAGAGGACTTTTCGTCGCAGTTGGTAGAAAGACACAACAGACCTGAGATAGAGGTCGACAATACTCACAACCCGGAATTGATATTGAATAACATGGTAATAGCTAGAAATGAAAATGAAAAGATCTTGATTGAACCATCAGTCAACTCCGTTAGAGTGTCTATTAAAATCAAGCAGGCTGATGAAATAGAACAAATCTTGGTACACCAATTCACCAGGTTCTTAACTTCCAGAGCAGAAAACTTCTTTATCTTAAGAAGAGTGCCTATCAAGGGCTACGATATCTCATTCTTGATCACTAACTTCCACACTGAACAAATGTTGAAGGACAAGTTGGTGGACTTCATTATAGAATTTATGGAGGATGTGGACAAGGAGATAAGTGAAATGAAATTGTTCTTAAACGCAAGAGCAAGAGTTATTGCTGAAGCGTATTTGACTCCTTTTGATTAGAAGCGTACTATATAAAAATTATTATAATAAATACAAAGTTTTGTCGTCAGATCATGAGTATTAAAGGGCACAACTCTAGAGTGTAGGCGTTTTCTCAGGGCCAAAGGAGTGTGAATTTGTCATAGTGGGTCGATGCACCGCTTGTGGGTCCATTGGCTGCAGTGATGTACGCAGGTGTGAAAGGTACAGTTGCAGTGGAAGCTGCTGTTGTAATGGAAGCTGATGTGCAACATGCTGAGGTGTATGGTGTGAAATATTCTGCGGTGTATGGTGTAGGGATGTATGTCCTGAATTTAAGCCCGGTGACGACATCCTGGAGTTACTTTGTTCGTGCTTGAGCTTCTGGTCCGAATAGTCTACCGTAGGTACATCCGGTACCATCACTGGAAGCTCAGGGTTCTCTTGAAGTAAGCCAGGAATCTGACTCAATACTATATCCAATTGTCTAGATGCCTCAGCAACCTGATCAAAGCCCTTTGATGATATCTTCAAGATCCACCGGTAATTGAAAATTTGGTCACGGTAAAAGTTGGCTTCTTCTTTATCTGGGGCAGATATGAATAAAAGGGATGCAAATGTGCCAATGAGAGTAAAGTTAGATGCTGCGGACGAATGCCAGAAAGAATGTATGTGTTCTGGCTTCAAATCACGCACAAACTCTATGGAGCCAAGCAACCTTGTTTTGGCTGCTGTACGGCATACATTCACCAACTCTTTGGGTGGTGGATTCCCAGCAAGTGTTTGTTGATATATAACTGTACTGATTTTTCTGTGTAAACTCAACTCCGTTGCAAAGTACGCAAGCTGGATATTACCGTTGGAACAAAGCTTGCGTGGTTGTACAGAGAGCATCTGGAGTTCGACAGGAAGCGAGTGGTACCAGTTTCTCAACCGGAGTTGTAATGGCTTGGCTATCTTTAATACTTGTTGTACGTCTGTTATTTCTTTCATGGCCTTCATCGAATAAAATTGGTTCAAAATGTCAGATAAAATCATTGAAAGGTCTATAAAGTTCTGGAACATTTTCTTACCATTATCGATATCGGAAGACCCCTCTTTCAAATCGCCATCGCCATGCTTTTCTGGAAAGTCTTCTTCCAATAATGGAACAATCATCCAGTTGTTTTCGTTAATGTGGGATGGTCTGGAGTTCTTAAGTGATAGCCACTTGTCCTCAACATAAACAGCCCATGCTAGTCTTTTTCTTAATCCTCGCTCCCACCTTGGGAGCTTCCAATTGTTACAGTCGAGGCCAAGTCCTAATTCTTCGGAAAGTGCTACAACCTGCGAGCACAATACCCAATCGCTATAGTCAGCATCAATCAGTCTGTTTCCTGATCCTCCATTTCCTTTGGTAGTACTTGGTTCGTTACTGTTACCCTGCGATACCAGGATTACGTGCTTGCATTGCAAAAGTAAAAGTCCAGCTTGAACGGCACTCAACTTTGGTCTTTTCAAGATCTCGAGCAAATAGTTGTTCAAGCCGATTTTGAGTATGAGTTCTACATTAGGTTTAGGGTAACGGTTCAACTGTGGGTCATAGTCCCACCATTGGATCGCTAAGACGTAAACAGCAGCGATTAATGGTGCGCTGAACTCGCGGTGTGTTCGTGAGTACTTTTCTAAAAACACCTTCTTGTGCAAAATGGGGTACGAAGGATGTATGATACGAAAGTACAAGTCGATCAAGATCTGTCCGTGTGGGGCAATGAATTTTTCTATCGTGTCGACGTCGTTGGTCATCGTTTGGTATGATTGTGACGACTGGTCGTCTTTAAGGATAAACAGTACCTTGTCGCTAACTTTGCGGAGGGATACAGTTTCATCCAAGCTGATTTGTTCAACTCGTGAGCTACTTGGTTTACTGCTACTGGCAGTAGGGGCAGCAGCAGTGCTGCTTGATTCCGAGTTCGGTGCTCCTGTGTTTGAGTTTGAGCTCATGGGCTGCTCGTTCTTGTTCAGAGCACTCAATATTAAGTTGAGTATATTCACATCGTACAAGTACGAAGTTGGGCCCACGTAGAAACTTGACCTTGGGAATTGAAGCAGTAGAGTCTTTTTGAGTAAGGAATTGCTGATCACAGAGTAATCTTGGACAGGTGCCACGTCTCTTATTCTTACGTTTGGTGCTACGATTGCATTCACATCTTCCGTTGTATCTTTACGTTTTCTTGGTGTTGTGTCGTAGTCATCAAATGCTCGTCTCTTGACTGCTTGTGTGTTGAATGTACATGTTAATGATTTTGTTTCACATTGGGCACAGTTGTTGGTGTTGGGTATGATGACACACTTTGTTTTCTTGCGACGACAGTGGTCGCACGGTCTTCGTTGTTTGGGTGGTTTAGGTTGGTTGGTATGGTTTGTTCCAGGTGAAATGTGATTGTCTTTTTCAGGGATATTTTGTTGAATTTTAGTTGAGGCAAGTCCCTTGTTGGAAATGTGATCTGTGTTGTTGTTTATGTTGTTATTAATGTTTGTTGTATCGTCTCCCTTTGTATTGTCAGGCGACATTGATTCTGGATGTATGTTATTTTGAAATTGAATGCTTTGCATTATAGAGTTTGGAGCGTTCATATTCGAAGTCCCCACCACCGAGCCCGTGTTACTTCCTGGGGTAAGTGCTGAGTTCTTTGTAGTATCTCCAGGGAAACTATTATGCATTTCCATGCTATACATTGATGGGTCCATAAGCAAACTATTAGTCCAGTTAGAGTCAAGGTATGACGGGGATTGATGATGAAATTCAGAGGAATAACCATTTCCATTATTATTATTATCATTACTTGAATTACCGGTGTGTCCCTCTGCATCATTGTCTGAACGGGACCCACCAGAACCACCACGAACTTGTGGGTTGTTATTATTCATCATTCGAGACGACTCCAAATTCAGAGACTTGGATAACGAATTTTGCTTTACCAGAAGATCCGATGTAGAAGAGCCAATACTCCGACTGCTCATTTATATATATATATCCTTGACAAAGACTTAATGCCTTTGTATAATGCTCAAGTAGCGCTCTACCCTTTTAAAATTTTGATGTCAGAACTTTTTTTGTATGAAGCCCTGAAAGAAAATGATGATCGAAGAAGATGTCAACAAACAATTCTACCAAGCCAAGTTGAGAGATGATATGTTGAAGTATGTGCCACTGTTGTGGCTAGGATGATGAAGATGATGAAGATGGGTTGATGGTACAGAAAAAGAAAAAAATGAAAACATTACGTAGACGGTTGACACTTGTTTAAATGCATTAGTGAAAGGTGTAACGTTGTAGTTATATTTGTAAGAGTGAGTTCGCAAACGGTTGAGAGGAACAGAACAGATGAGAAATGGCTGAATTAAAAACGAGGCGATGACAGCTTAAAGAATAGTAATCATAAGATTTGGCCCAGGATGGATGCAAGAGTGAGTAAGTACAATTACTAATTTCTGGTGAGCAAGTTAGTGTGAATTAGGAGTTGAAATTAAGGATGAGGGGGTTTGGCATACAGGAGATGTTGAAACAGTTTGAGAGACGGACGGAGAATATGTGAGAGGAAGCATGAGAATGAAACACGGGGACAAACTTGTAAACCGGTAAAGATGAATTCACGACAACAACCATACATAGGGGGCGCAAGATGCACATGTGATGAACTGGACGGAACTATTACTTGATCTAATCGAACAGAGTATAATATAGTTTTAGTTATAGTAGGCGAAGACTTGTTCACTTTTTAGGTTGCGGGGAGAAGATGAGGGAGTTTGTGTGTTTGTGGTAGGATCTACTTATAGGTGTGGATGAGAAGTTGGGATTTTGCAGTAATTGAAGTAGGAAAGTAAGCAGAGGGGAATTGAATGGTTATAGACGGAGAGAAATTAGATGGTTGACATGAGGGAAGTAATAGATATTGGAAACTAGATAATCCACAGGAGATACACGGAAGGTGGGGAGTTCTGTATGTTTTCATATATGAATTGATAAGAATACAGCATGAGTACTAAAGGTGAAGATGTACATTGAACAAAGTGAACTAATGGCTTGTACATTTTGAATATTTCACAAAACACATACGGAGGGGGCTGTTTCATGTTGAGTGAATTGTTTGAGATGGCTCCACACTTGGGATTGTAATATTAATTGAGCTAAATAGAATAAGGAACTGAATGTCCATTCAATTTGATCAGAATGCGTAGTCTCTCAATTCAACCACTTTAATATTAAACTTTAAAATCAATTGAGTAATTAAATTCTCATAAGAAGTTGTCAATTAGATAAAACTAAATTGAAATAACTACTAATAAAAAGTTCAATGGTTTCACATTTCAACGTTTATTAGTTCATGATGATAATATATTATTCACTTATATTATCCTTAAGCTTCAATTGTTTCTAAAGTTTAGAGACATCCTCTTCATCTATCTCTTGTTAAATCAATTAACATTTTTCCTAATTAGAAAAAAAAAAAATAATAGAGACATAGGAAAGGGCATATATGAAACGACTGCAAGAACCAAACAATCCCAATGTGAGGATAGTTGTTCCCAAGAAAAAAGTAAAGAAGGTTTCGAATCCTTTATCTCTGATATCTGTCGATGAAGACGAAACAGATATCTATGATTTGATATCAATACGGTCAAAGAAGAAGATAAAGAGTACAAATGAAGGTGCATTAAAGATAGGAAACCATGATAATCTAAGTGAAGTACCTCTGAAAGGGATTCAATTCCCTCAGCAAGAGACCCAAAATGAACCCAAGATAAACTTATCGAATACTATAGAATCAATCAAATCCAATCTTAATAAAACAAAACCTCAAATAGAGACACCATTGAAGACTATAGGTCCACACAACCCTACCAAGTCAATCATTAAGAAAAAGAAGCCTGTGTCTGTGCTTCTACCACGAAAAATCAAACCAAAACCAAAAGTAAAGAAACCTACTGAACCGTCAACCAAGGTAGAAGATGAATTATCATACAATGAAGATGATCTTCTACATCAGAAAGTAACCAAAATGAATGCACGTCTACAGAACTGGGATCAATTCGAACAACCGAAAACAAATATAAAGAATGCAAAGACTTCAACCAAGAAGATAGACAACAACATACTACAAACTAGTAAATTCATATTAGATAAAAAAGTTAACTTATCGCATGTTTTCATGCTCGAGTTTCCAAACGATACAATCGAAATACACATGTTCAGATTGTTCTTATACAGCATTATCAATGGACAAAATGAGTTCTTTCAGTACTCAAACAGAAACAAGTTCACGGAAATCTTATACAAAATCCAACACGTCAATGAGTTTATTGATGAAGAATTTAAAGGTAAGTTCACAACTGAAAAAGACGTGATTGAAGATGAAAAGAAAGATGAAGATATTAAATTGGGAAACAGAACCTTTAAGAAGTTTACTGTCCCAAACATAGTAAAGAAGAGACTAGGATTAAATATTGATTGATTAATTCTTCTGTTAAATTCTATAAAGTCGTTATTATGGAGAAATGTTTTGATAAATAGGAAATGCATATATCAGAATTCATAAAGGTATTTCGATCATCTAAATTAGCACCCTTTCTTTGACATTCTCCCAGAATCCTTGGTCATATACATTCTCCAATTCCTCGACTGTTTTCACTTGTTTGAGATCCCTTGCAGTAAAGTCCAATATTCTCTCATCTCTTAAACTGATGTACACCGTTTCACCCAGTTTCGTTGATACCTGCTCAACATATAATTCATTCACAGGGTTTATGACTTTGTAGAGTGTACCAATTTCTACTAAATATTCGATTGTTGACCATTTGTCCACTTCGTTGGTTGTAACTCCCAAGTACATGTATCTTACATGTAAACCCAGGAAAAGAATCACTATAATGACAAATAAGAAGGTAAGAATTACAAAGATTCCCGTCACCTTGTTTGCATCGTTTGTAGAAGTGATGATGGTCCAGTACCCATATTCGCTCAAGTTATCATGGAGTTGGAAGTTCAATGCTTCAAAGCATATGAGCCCACCGTAAGCGAGGAAGTTTATATTTGCAACCAAGTAAAGGATGAACCATCTATAATTTCCATATCCAATACAGTTATTGACCCAGATACAATGGTGGTCAAACAAAGTATAGCATTGGTTGCACACCAGGCAATGCTTAGATCTAGCTGGTTTCACTACATGGCATGTATGACACACCTTCCCACCAAAGAAAATCAACCCATTGTTAGGCCAAGACGGATATAACATGTCTGTGTCTTCAGTTATAGCACCAGCACTGCAAAAGGTTGCTAATGATGTAGCTGCATAGATCAATAGTATTGACAAGTAAATGTAGACATAATTAGGCTGTGTGTAATGTTGTAAAATAGGTAACGTCTTACGGAAAAACTGATCAAGACAAACAGTCACAACTAGTAAATACCCAGTTGGCACCAAATACCCCAATCCAGTGGTCAACTTGCCTCCAAACCTCTGGTTATTCAATACCAGATACTCATGACTTAAGTGCAGGAATCCATTAAGGATCTTCAATCTAACTCTAGATAAAGGAGTATTGCGAAGACTAGGAGAGTTACCAAACACAACTAGAACAGTACCCGCTGCAAACACAAGTACAACAACTAGGATGAATGAAAATATCATACCTTGGCTTGATCTCACCAATTGACAATAGTGATTGATGCAGATTTTTGTTTTATATGCATACGCGAGGTGGAAAAGTCACGTGAATGCGGCGGATAACAACATTGCAAAAAAACACAAGGCAGAAGTTTGACTTGTTGTTAAGATTGTCAAGATGAACTACAGTACTATGATTGACGAAGAGATCGTTAACCTCCAGCATTTGCTTGCTGCGGTGCCTTTTTCTCCCAAGCAAGATCCGCTGAGTTTGGAGTATTTCATGGATATCTACCGGTTGAGTTATGAGTCTATGTCTAAGCTTATGACGAGCAATACGAGTATTGACTCGAACAAGTTATTGAAGTTAGGTATATCCCTTGGGAATTTAATCAAGAGTTTTGAGATCGACCAGGAACTCTACCAGCAACAGAATAAACAGAAGACTTTTGTAAGTAACGTTCGTCAGAAAAATGTGGGGAGGACCTCTTTCCATGGGGGAGCTAGTATTGCACAACTGGCAGACCACCATGAAACAAACAGTACGAACCCGTTCCTTGATCAGGCCAACCAACCTAAACACGTCATCAACAGCGTGAACCAACCCATGTACCAAATCAAGTTTGTCCGTCACTTGCTCAGTATCCTCAAGAACTTTGATATTGGAAGTAACCAAGAACACGAGTACAACCACAACCAACTGAGTACCACCCTCAACCAACTACAAAACCAGTCTCCAATAAGACTCAGTTCAAGACAGTTGCTTATTGAGAAGTTGGAAACAAATATCAGATTGGATACCCTATTCATATACAAGATCGTATTCAAATTACTTATAAAGATATACGATATATTAAAGGAAAACGCAATGAGTGCAGATTTCATAGAAGGTGCTAGCCACAGCAACGGTTCACACTCAAATAATAAGCCTACCGACGACACTTCATCGATATTCTCCCTGAACTCAAGCAACTCCAGCGAATCAATGATCTCGGGAGACGAATACTTGAAGATATTGAAGATGATTATCAACAGAGTGTTGAACGGATTAGTTAAACCGTTTGTGAGGTTAATTTTGAACGAGGTAGTGGAGGCTAAGGTGCACCTGGACTTTAACACTTTAGTGGTGAACTTATAAGACAGCCCGTATATGATCTTTTTATGGCTAATAATATAACTTTTTGAATTAATATTGACTGTGTAAACTTACTCTTTTTTTTTTGACTATATTGACTCAGAGACACCTGGAACAACCATTCTGATATTTGATGATTCGATTCAGTATGACTAGAATCAACTCAACTTGACATTAAACGTATAATTGAAAAGACATAGTTATATGACTAAATCTAAATGGAGATCCCCTCAATTTGATGCAATTGCATTCTAAGTGCCCAAAATCACCTGTAGACACGTTGAGCGATTTTTGCCCATAGCATATGACTGAAACGCCTTCCCAATACCTTGCCAATAAGAGGGATCACTATGAAGCTGAAAAGAACCAGAATCTGTTTCAAACTTTCTTCCCATTGTTGTTGGGCCGATAACCTATACTCTTCGTCGTAGTCGTACTCTTCATCGCTCGATTCGTAGTCTGTGGAGATGTAGTCACTCATAGTGAGGAGTGGTTGAGATTTAATTTTGATTTTGATTTGGTGCGGAAGTAGAAGAGCGGAAGGCAAGAGGTTACGAGGGATGTTGAAGTGTAGTTAAGAGGTAGTATTGTATGTTAATTGCACTGTTGCAACACTGTTGCATCAGGGTTGCACTACTGTAAACGCACTGTGGGAGATACAAAACAGACTCAGTTCTGTCATCCACAATTAAATTGTAAAGACCCCGATCACTAGTGATGATAAGTTAATACGATCGAAGTTGGCCCGTTTTCGTTTAGAGGAGGCTAACGTGTCTACGACCGAGGAAGAGAGCGAACGG
>JAJMRZ010000038.1:0-85135 GCA_030558205.1 Kodamaea kaohsiungensis (nom. inval.) | reverse complement strand
TAATAGTCAAGGTTTCGGTATCGGTACCAGTCCAAGTTGATGTTGAAGGAGGAACTTCAACAATAACAGTTGCGGTTTCACCTGGAGCAGTTGGATTGATTGTTGTAGTTCCAGAGCCGGAACCTGTCCAAATAGAAGTAACGGTGACAGTTGGAGTTGGGACAACGACAATCACAGAAGCGGTTCCACCAGAAGTTGAAGGACTAATAGTCAAGGTTTCGGTATCGGTACCAGTCCAAGTTGATGTTGAAGGAGGAACTTCAACAATAACAGTTGCGGTTTCACCTGGAGCAGTTGGAGTAATAGTTGTAGTTCCAGAGCCGATACCAGTCCAAATAGAAGTAACGGTGACAGTTGGAGTTGGAACAACAACAACCACAGAAGCAGTTCCACCAGAAGTCGAAGGACTAATAGTCAAGGTTTCGGTATCGGTACCAGTCCAAGTTGATGTTGAAAGAGGAACCTCTACAATAACAGTAGCGGTCCCACCAGGAGTTGCGGTAACTAAAGTGGTCGTAGTTTGGGACCCAGTCCACTCTGTAGTAATTGTTACTGTTGGAATAGGAACTTCAACAACAACTGTTTGCGTGTTTCCAGGTAAAGTGTTGTATGGTAAAGTCAGCAAAAATGTTTGAGAACCTGTATAAGTTCTGGTTGTAAATGTGACATCATTACCGTTCGACCCAGTGTTACCATTTGGTGATCTTGCCCATGAAACTTGAGCATTATTATTGTGAACTGTAGGATCTCCAACACAAGTATAGGTGTTTACATAGTTAATAACGTTGGAGGTTGCTCCAAGATCATTAATAACGTTAACATACGGACGGAAACCAGCTGGAACATTGCTGTATGATATTGTGAACCCAGTAGAAGAACACTGAAGTGTGTATTTATATGTGTCAGCTGTTTTTGGCGTCCACCAGGCGTTGAATTGATTTGAAATTGCTGTTTCAACAGTACTACAGTCATTGGTCCCGCCTGTAAATTGCATACCCAATTGACCAGAAGTGTAACCATTAGAACATTTACCCGCCAAAAGATATTCTTTCCCCTTGTCGTATTCATAAATACCGTCTGAATAATATACAATATTATCTGTATTTTGATTGTTCTCTGCACCACCTTGAAAGTTAGTAGGAACAGTGAATTCGTTAGGACCGTCATTGGCGACTGCAGTGCTACTTCCAGTACTGAATTGCGACGCACACTCAAGATTAGAGCTTGAGGTAGGACCTCCTATGTTGAAAACTGTTGGAATAGATATCGAGCCAGAAGCATTGGTGTCAGCAGTAACACCCTGTGAAGCAGTACACAGAAGACTTGAACTACCAACCCAAACATAGCCTGAGTTGTAGGTACAAGTAGCATAGACAGTGGAACCAACTTGTAAGTTTATGGTATTTGAAGCAGAAGTAAAAGCGAATACACATGGTAAATTCAAAGTAAATGTGTCTCCAGCGGCAACATTTCCTTTGATTGCCCAATCAACATTAAATACCCAACTTGGATTCAGTGGGGCGCTGAGTTTATAGCCGGCCGCATTCTGCCAACTCAAAGAATCAATTTTAGTGAAAACTCCGCTAACTTGTTGACCAGCAGCTAAAGCAAAACTAGCCAAAAAAAATAAGGTATTTAGCAACATGATACTTAAATTAAAAAGTTAAAAATCTGATTAAAGAGTTACCTTTATATAAACTGCACCTCCAAACTGAATTCATATTGTTTGCTAGATTTTGGCTGCGAATAGACACTAAAGAATATTTTACAGTTAATTTCATGTTCTAATACGTGAAAAAGAAACAGATAGGTAATACGCCATACAGATCAATATTATTATTTTTTTTGAGTCGTTCACACGGCAAGTGAAACTTTTGGTTAAGATATTGAAGTGAATCAGTCGTTCTGCGCCTGCATAAGATACATTAAAGAATTCACAAATAGGCTTCAAACTTCCTTTCCAAAGTATTAAAAATATTATATTTTAGAACTTATTTTGTAAGTTCAAGTGTCAAATAAATACTGCATAAAGCATCTGTGATGCTTTAGTATATAGAATGCAAGATACAAGACAATTCATCTCTTATTATTCGACACGGCTATTTACAAACTACAAAATTTGGAGTGGTTGAAGAGTTTCTAAAATACTCCGTTTGTTAAAGCCTACAAGAATTATCTTTTCTGATGAACTAATGCATCACGAGTTTTTAACTGCTGAATAGAGAAATGTTTAACGCCTGTGCCGACATCAAATAAATGAGCACCCGAATCCTCCGGTTAATAATAACTAAACATACTGTATGTTTAATCCGTAGTTTACCTTCGAAAAATGCTATTCAAGATGGCTCGTTTAAACAGTCTAATAAAATAATGTGTTTAACACTATTCCAGGAAATCTAAGAAGTCAGGAGAATATGAAAAGTTGTTCCTTGTAAAAGGTTAGCTTAGTAACTACACAAACTTGTTTCTCTGTCAAGTTTTTCAGTAACATCGTAAATTGGTTTGTGTTCGGACCTTCTCCCGAACTGGAACAATCGCAAAACAGAGATATTTTTATGTAAGAAAGATCATAACCGGCTTTTACTTCAGTTTGAGTGCACCAAGATATTTTAAACTCTTTTCTTAACTTGGACTACTACATTATAAATCGTTCTCTCCAACATCAGATCAGGGATGGATAGAGATCTGTTAATTTTGAGATCTTTGCTAAGAATTATTTGCGCAGTTTTTATCGGGCATTTATTCATGGAATAATATCTATGGGTGAACAAGAATATCAACAACATTTGAATACTATTTCAAACAAGGAACTAATTGGAGTGATTGTATAAAATAAAAAATGTAGATCGACATGTTATGTAGATCCATTCAAAGGTTGTTGTCCTACACGAAGAACCCAAAGTAGAAAAAAACGCTAAGTAATTTCAACAGTAAACGGCTAGACGATTCTAAGAAACCCTTGACGATTTTTGTAGTACAGAAGTTATCTTTACCATTTAAGTGAGTATAAACATTCCTGGTAGGTGGAAAATATACTAGATAAAAATTTCAAGCAAATTCATTTAGAAGGTAATAAACTACAAGACAATTATATTGGGGCTTAAATGTTAGACGGGTTGCTGATTAATAGCATGAATTTGCAGAAAAAGAGTTGAGCGATCTTTTTGATTGTACCCCATGGCTTTACTGTCTTGAACCAATAGGTAAAAGTAAATTCTGAAGAGTAGTAAGGAATAAAGAGTACTACTAAGTACTAGAGCTGAAGAAGTGTTCTTTTTTTTTGAATTTCAGATTCTCTTAGTTTACAAGTTATGTTTAAAATTTCATTTAGGATTAGAATAGTCTTTGCCATATACTTCTAATATTGACTTTTCTAATAAAATAACTCCGTAGAGCAATAATGTGTCCAAAGATATTAAAAGCCTGAGACATGTTAGTTGAGCTGGCTTAGAAAAAGTTATCTAACAAATACTTTGACCATCTACACAGAAACAAGCAAAGGGTTCATGTAAGATTGTGCGCATGTGTAAGGTTTTGAACACTTCAGAATCATACTTTAAAATAAATTTATCTCAAGTACAGCTCACATCGGATTAAACAAAACAATAGCAAAGTAACAATTCACCTCACAATCTAAAATAGTCATATTTAAGCGTGTTAAAGAAAATTCATATTGCCGGGTTCTAACCGGAAAAGATCTGCAATTACGAAGAAAGCAAGTACAAAACGAATGAAATCTATTGCTGTAGGCAGTGAGGCTTAAACAGCACCAGCTAATCCTATTTAGGATTTAAGAAACTCGCACTAGGATCTATGAAAACTTATTGAATCTGTATCCATCTTTCCACAAGTCAATTGATGGCAGAAACAGGGTGAACCGAACACTAAGAAAAAACTGCCACAATGAACAATTCAGCTAAAATAATGTATCACATTAGAAGTGATACTGAAGTCTTACATGTTTTTAGTACAAACAAGCAAAGAGTTTGCTAGTTCAAATAATTTGCGGAAGCAGAAAGATAGGTTCGTCATTCTAGTAACTTTAACAGGTATGAGCTTTTAATATTCGTTGTCTCTTCCTCACGGGTACTGACTTGTTTTCCTCCAGAATACTTCAACAAATTGGCTGGTTAAGATAAATGGGTTTGTCAGACATTGTGTATTACTATTATGTAATATACCATAGCTGATGGCAGCAATTATTCTGTAAGATAGTATTGCATAATAGTTAACCTTCATAAGATGTGATCCACCAGATTCAATTATGAGTGACTATCAGATCAGTAAATATCTACATTAGTAGGTGTGAGACCACCACATTGTTGGTTACAACAATGTGCTTAGCCAGTCACCCGACCAAAAAGCTCCATCTGTAGTATAAATAAGAGTTTATAATGTCCAAGTACTGAATAGAGGACAACTAGAAGAACATATAAAATAGTGAATAAGAACTAAACTAATAAACACTTAACTCAACAAATGGCTATAACTAGAAGTAGCCTGAAAGGCACAGTACAAAGTCAAAAAAAAGTTTCACCAGAAGGGACCGTAACTGTAGTTTTCCAAATCTACCGTAGCAATCCAACTTGAGTTGTTTGGGGTTCGATAAGCGTAGCTGGAACCAGGTTGATACGCAAATGATCCAATTTTAGAGAACACACAGCTGAACTACTGGCAAACTGCTAAAGAAGAACTAAAGCAACTAAGGACTTGAGCAACATGATGATTAATTTAAAAGATTTGGGAGTGAGATTAGGGGCTTGTTTCATATACAAGGAATTTTAATATATGAGCGAGAAGTAAAGTAATTTGGCTGCAATAGTTACTAAATATTTTAAGAGAATTTCAAGTTCAAATAGGTGAAAAGAAAAGAATACGGCGAGGTCTTACAGAAGTTGGCCTTCTAATGAGCGCCCTTAAGAGGATGAAAGGTTGTTATTTTATTCATGACAAGGATGTCAAAGGAATTTAGGAAATATCATTATTTGCAGTTGCCACACCAGTTTTATTCAAAATTCGGCAAGTCTGTACAAAATTGAGTGGATATTTACTTTCCTTACAGGTTAGTTTTAATGGGGTTATAATTCTACAAATAGTTCAAATCTTTCCTACTACTAGGAAATTCATTTTCCAAACTACGCACACATTTTGCTTTAAGTTATTGCCACAATCTACTTTATTTTCTTCAATTACAACACAGAATGAATTATATTTTACGAAAATAAATCGACCTGCATCTGCATTCAACAATCGTATACGCCTTCTATTGAGGCATTTTATTCGCTAAGTAAATTTGAATCTAGACATGCAGCCGAACAAACCAGAAGATTAGGAAAAGTGGTGCACAAAAATGTATCAAGAATGTAGGATTTTTTCAATCTCATTTGCATCAAAACCTTACAAGAACAAAAAAGAACAGATTATGACACTTTTATTCCCTATGGAAAACGATATCAACAAAAATCGCTTTAGATCTTCCATGACTAAGAGTCACGATGGCTATGGCTTTACGGGCAGCTTTTGCAGATCCATATTGTTAGGCTATTTGGTTTGTGCTTTTCTTAAACCGGGATCACCTTATGCAGTCTATTGCGGCTGTTACAATAAAGATGAGAATTAAGGTTTGTGATCATCAAAAACGATAAGTCACAATAACAAAATATTCCAAAAGCTTCAATTACTAAGCTTATATAGGACACAAAGGGGTCAAGTTTAAGAAGGAAAATTCATTAGAGTGGTGAGCAAATATTACCAGCATCCTTACAAAATAAATTGGCTTCAATAATTACTCTTAGAACTGAAAAGAAGAAAATCTCAATTGGGTTTAAATTCTTATTCTAAATGTTTAGGAGCGGCTCTAAAAAAAATAGATGTTAAAAAATAAGATCAAATTTGTTAGAAATAAAAATAAAATTACACTTACGGATGAGAGGATGAAAAAAACTTGATCTTAAGTACGTGAAATAGGAAAAAGGAGTTGCAACTCACAAAGGTGGGAAAACTACGACTATGATCGTACTTGAAAAAGTTAATTTTCTCATTCTTTTACAGTTGCGTAAATAGACAATTTAAATCTTAAAAAAAGCTATATATACTAGTATTGCTTGTAAATAGAAGGATATGCTTTTTAAAGGAGAGACTAACATAAATAAAATTATTATTTAATTTTAACATAACAAAGGAGATTTAATTTGTTCTCTTTAAAGAATTAAAGGTTACCGATTCACCAAGTAATAACTCCTATTGATTTGGGGTTACAAATTAGCAGATTAAACCTGACTTCTTTTCTCTCTTTAAAACTACTTTATATTAATTGTGTATCTACCGATCTTTAAGAATTCAACTGAAATATCCACTGCCTAGGGAAATTTGCTAAAGTGGAACAGTATTAAAGGAAGTCCTTTTACACTACGCTGAATGACTCTATCAAGTCAATTATTTCACTGATATTATTCTTAAAGTTGCATAAATTAAAATAAGTTGAATTGAGGTGACATTACACTTACTCTTCTAAGGCTCTTTGAAACAAGTAACAAAGTGTGCAGTCGTAATTTGTTCAGATTGATGCTAATAATAATCTTAAAGTTGCTTAAATTAAAATAAGTTGAATTGAGGTGACATTACACTTACTCTTCTAAGGCTCTTTGAAACATGTGCAGCCGTAATTTGTTCAGATTGATGCAAATAATATTCATATAAGTTATTGTACCGAGAGGTAAGTAAAAACTTGCAAGTTATTGATACCAGTTCAATGGAAATGGTGAATACTAACTGCAATGAATTAGAAACTATATGATAAAACAAATTAAATTATTTTATAAGTATAAACAAATATACTAATTCTCAGCTAAGTTAGATGCAATTCATTGCCGTGGGATTATATAGTATTGATACACACTTGGAAGCAAAAAGATTGCTGCCAAGTGTTTGGACCTTGCTTTTATTTCAAACTATTCTTGTATTCCATCTGAATGTCGCCATGAAATACAAAACTTCTTAGTTTTATTTCTTGTCACATTCAGTAACTTCTTGTGTCAATCATTATTGATGAATAATGAAATTTAATTCATTGTTCCTTTACTCTATACATTATGTGATATCTAACTACTCAACTGTTTATCTATTTTGGAATTCACTATCACCAGCTAACTTACTACTAAGTAACAAAGTTTGATAAATTCAGCCTAGTATAATACCTATTGTCTACCAGAAACAAGGAGTTTTCTAGAGTTTAATGTTTCCCTCTATATTGTTAAACATTTTTAACCTTAAATTATCTCTTAATCAGCGCTTAATACATTATTCGGAGGCAATGTTTAGAGAAGGAGAAGCTGCTAAAGCGCTAGGGAAGAATTATTATTTTCAAAGCCTTAAACATATCTTGTAAGGCATTGAAACTGCATTGAATGAGGCCGAAACTTAGTTTCGTGTTTATCTGAACTTCCAATAGTAGCCATTTTTTGAGTTAAGTTTATTAGTTTAGTTCCTATCCAGTATTCGATGTTGATCTAATTGCGGTATCAAGTTTCTCTTTCAAGTTGTTCTCTCTTCAGAACTAGTTCATTATGAACTGTATTTATACTCCAGACGGAGCCTTTTTATCAGGTGACTGGTCTCAGCACATTATTGGTTAATACAATGTTGTGGGCTCACTCCTCTAATTGTCCATCTAATTAGCCTGAATAGTCCATCATGTATGGAATCTAGTTGTCCACATCTTCTGATAGTTGACAATTAATATGCAGTAATTACCAAGACCATTTCTTCATTCTTAGTATTCATTTCATGTAATAATTCTGGATGCGATTTGGTTTCCAAATTTAAGAAATCTTTTTTAACTTGTTCTATAGATATTTATGATTATTCAGCTAAAATATTCTTCGACCTAACAAGAATATGACTTATGGAGTAAATGTTTAACATAGTAATTTTTTTAAAAGTTCATTCAATAGCTAGACTTCACTTATTTTTGAATAAAAAAAAAATTTGATCAATGCTCAGTAGGTAAATTCCAAAAATTAAAGATAATACCTTGATTGAATAGGAATCAATCAGCTAGAGTATTGGAAGTGTTAAACTAGAACACATTTCGATAACTTCAAACAAAAGATACGCCACTTATAATCAAGGGACCCTAAATGCAATACCAGACATGAATAGCTTGTCGTCAAGTACATTGGCAACTAAAAGAGAGCATAAATGTTCAATCAATTCACCAAAATGGCTAAAACTAGAAGTTACCTGAATGAGACAGGTATCAAACTCAACACCATGTTAGTTTTCGATTTCCATAACCTCCTCTGGCTAACTAAAACTCGATCTTAAGTTTTAATCCTGAGTTGAGATGAATTAGTACTCAACAGGGAAAGGCCTAAGTCACAAAATATATCAATGTGGAGTTATCGGGCTTAAAAAGTCATGTGGGGTTGTGGAAACTGTATAGAATTCGTTAAAACGGCGATCTTTATTGTTATTATTTACTGCTAAAAGATTATTTTCTCAATATTATTGTTCGTGTTTTAATGAGATCTTTCAGAGAAAGGGCTTAATAACTAAACTCAAATATGTAAAAGAAGAATAATTATGGCGGGTAAAAATGCAATAGCTTGTACATTAAAATACGTAGCTTCTTAGAATTGGCATTATACTTATTCTAGGACTTTGAGACAAACTTCTAAGCCTTCAAACGTGGAAAGCTAAAACTGTAAAACCCGTTATTATTTCACTATGATAGTATCTTTCATACTCGAGAGGAAATCAAATTTGTTGAATTTATCCGCGTCATTTAGACCACTCCTAGTGTTTATATTCTAAGGTTAGAGTTGTTTTTAGGTGCCTTCTTCCTTATTTCCTGTATTGGATGTTCTTCTCATCTTTAGAGTAATTTGAGAAGTTGAAAATTCTGGGATACCGTGGCAATGGCAACTGAGAATAATCTGCTATATTAACATCCGTTCTATCGTACGGACTTTGTACTTACGAGCAATGGGACGGGTTTGTTTACTAGTACATCCCTATTGTTCCTAAGTCTACTTCATAGATCGGTGTACCGTTAATCTGTTTCGATTCTAGCAGAGTAAGAGGCTCATCCCGAATGGTTCTTTCGTAGATTAGTCAGTTCATTAATGCCGACCATGACATGACTCACTTCAGCTACTGTGCGATGCCATATTACCAATTATATCAGGCACTATGCAATTCACAGCTAGTCTGACAAAATAAGACTACCCACATGTACAATCGTGAAACGAGGAATGCCTCTCATGTTTGGTGTTGACATCAAATATGTCAGGGAAAGTTCTTATACAGTCCATTTTGAATGCAAAGGAGGAATTTTTGGGATTTCTTCATTTTATTGTTCTCTTCTACCAGTAAGTAAAACTAAGTATTTATTTTTTAAGGTTTGCCTTTGAAGCATTAGAATTGCTTATTTCTATCCTGAGGTCTATGAGGCTTAGTGGTATTTTTCGTATAAACTTGTTGAAGACTTTTTTTAACTCAATTTAGCTAAATCAAGGCTTAAGAAGATGTCGAATTGTTCGAGGTAATTGTTTCACTAACAATTCTAGTTTCATTATTATATATAGTGACAATCAGATTGCTTATAGTGCTAGCAATTGTTGAGTAACCTGTTATTTAATTTAATTGATTTTCTGTATTTGATCAACTTCTCCACGTTCCACCCTTCAGTTCTAGACCTTTGTCTATTCTATTTATACCATATAATAAGTTTGTTAATCGGGGCTGGTAATTTTTGGTTAGGGTATCGAACCAGCCTGACTTAGTTCATTCTCATGCTAGACTACTAGTGTGAAAAGTCTACCATATTTGGTCCCTACTTAGAAAGACTATCTGATGACTGGCGAATAGTATCCACATTTATTACATAATACTGACATTAATCAGCCGTGGTGTTTTACACAATTTCAAAGAACACAGTAACAGATTCTTATAAAAAATAATGAAAGTACAGAAGTATTACGCATATTTAAAATAATAATTTACAGCGACACAATATAGTATATACATTTTATATTAGCCTTCCTAATATGTTTCCAACAGAAAAAGGAAAGCTATTAAATAAGTATACATAATCTGTTTCGCCTTTCTTTCACTTTCGAAAATCAACCTTCCCTTTGTGGGATTTGTAACTTGTAAAGGAGATCAGGTTAATTCGAATTCCAGAATAAATTTTTCCTGTTCTTCAAAATAAATACTATTTTCGGCTAATTTAAAAAGCCTTTAAAAGCAGGAATTCTCAATATACTTTTTAGTTATGCTGTTGCCTAGCTTCCAAGAATTGATTTTCTCTATTAAGTCTCGTGATTTAGCTTGTAAAGGCTATACTCAAGTCAATCCAAGCTCACCAGATATGCAACTATCACGAGAAATTGATGCTTCAAACCTCCCAAATAACTTAACCCCACAAACAAACAAAACCTTCAAGAAGCAGCGGTATTCAAGAGCTAAAGTAGGGCTGAATAAAAGATTGGAGTTAAAAATTGTTCCATGGCCACTCAAAGGAAGCTGCAGAGAAACCAAAAGATTCGAAACTTGTGTGTTCTGTTTCAAAGAAATATCTTCTCGTTTCTCGACAAAAGACCATGCAGAGAAACTAAAACATTCATGTCCATGGCGATCGTTCGGGTACCAGTTTACAAAGAAGAAAGTAGTATATTCTCAGCATACCAAAAATGCTTAAAATACTAATGAAAGCTCTTCAAAAATAGGATACTTCTAGGGTGTCAGTGCTGAGTTTTGTCGTCGTATTCAGGCTACTTGTATTTTAAGCTATGATTAACAGGTATAAATACGTATTCTGAAATCCACTTAGATTAATGAGTTAATTTGCTACTCAATATATTTCTAGAGTCTATATTTGATCGCTCTTTTGTTCATTTACCACAACTATTATTTAAGTTTATCGACATGTGTTATAGTATATCTCCAATACTTGGATAGCAATCCAGACAAAGTAGTATACTGCAGTCCGCCATTCTTAGAACTGGTTGTCGGTACTATATCTTTAGAGTTTTTAGTTCTCGCCAATTTGTTGAGTTGCTTGGACTATTTATCCAAACTGAAACTTCTTCAAACCGAATCTAATTCAAAGGCAACTTTGAAAGTCTATATCAATATTAGAGTAGTTTCGATATTGAGACTAATAAACATCTCTTGAAAAGCAATCATATCTTCGGAATGAATTTACTAAATACTCAAACAATTTAGTAGTTCAGTAACAAATTTTTATAGAATTCCTGTTTATTTATTCAACCTCAACTTGTTTTACAGCAATAATTATTGATTTCACCAACAAACAATCAAAAGAGTATAATATTCAGCTCAAGTATCTACCATAACCTATTTTAATCTTGGTGTGAAGTACAACGATATTCCTTTCTGCCAGATATTGATCTGAGCACTCAACGAAGAATAAATTTGAAGTTAATTTCGATAGCCTACCTAAATTAATTTTTGTTGGGATTACTAGCCCAAGTAACTAAACTGAAGTACAGTTAAGCAGTCATCGAATTTTTGAAAGTTTTGTATTACCTACACTACACTCACGCTGCATAATATAAAATTTTCTTTTCAATGCAGCAAATTAGTAACGAGCTATACTTTTTATCAGTAGAGTTATATTATCCTAAATTTACACATGAACAAGTTGAACCGAAAAAGAATAAAATTAGGAAGTCTTAGATTTTAATAGTATAATAAGAGAGCTCTATTAAGCAGTGATTTTGAAAATAAAGAGAGCAGCAACCAATGCCCATGTGTTAAACAAAACTGATGCAGCAGTATTTGGGGTAGCATCAACAAGTGGTTGGCCAGAAACATTGCTGACAGTTGCTGGAGAAGAACTAGAGCCAGAGCCAGATCCTGATCCTGATCCTGAATTAGAACTAGTGCTGGAGCCGGAGCTACCAGGTTCATTGTAAGAGTCTGAACCGGCAACCCCTCCACTTGAACCTGATCCTTTTCCAGGGGAAGCTGGAGTTTCAGAAGTCTGCGAAAATGGCAAATAAGTTGTTGATGTGGTTCCAGGAATAATAGAAGTTGTTGTATACAATTCGCCTTTGTTGTCAGTTGTAACATCAATTACTGCTGTTTTAGTAGACACTGAACCATCTGGACATGTAGTTGTGAAAATGGTAGTGACTTCAGTAGTTGTTCTAGTCAAGCGCGACGAATCTGAAGAAGTTGGCTTATTAGGGAACAACGAAGTGGTGGTATAAAGAGATCCATTTGAGTCAGTAGTGATGTCAACTACACCAGAGTCGGTTTCAACTGATCCATCACTCTTGGTAGAAGTAAATGTTGTAGTATACTCAGTCAAAGAAGGACCGGATGAAGTTGGATTATTAGGGAACAACGAAGTGGTGGTATAAAGAGATCCATTGGAATCTGTAGTGATGTCAACTACACCAGAGTCGGTTTCAACTGATCCATCACTTTTGGTAGAAGTAAATGTTGTAGTGTACTCAGTCAAAGAAGGACCTGACTTGGAAGATAAAGGCGATGATGAAGCACTCGAAGAAGTCGAAGATGTAGCAACCGACGAAGAAGACAAAGCACTCGATGAACTCGAAGATGTAGCAACCGATAATGAAGACGAAGCACTCGAGGAGCTTGAAGATGTAGCAGCCGACGAAGATGACGAAGCACTCGACGAACTCGAAGATGTAGCAACCGACGATGACGACGAAGCACTCGAGGAACTTGAAGATGTAGCAGCCGACGAAGATGACGAAGCACTCGACGAACTCGAAGATGTAGCAACCGACGATGACGACGAAGCACTCGAGGAGCTTGAAGATGTAGCAGCCGACGAAGATGACGAAGCACTCGACGAACTCGAAGATGTAGCAACCGACGATGACGACGAAGCACTCGAGGAACTTGAAGATGTAGCAGCCGACGAACTAGAAGAGCTTGAGGATGGAGTAATTGAAGAAGACGATGGGGCACTAGAGGAGCTTGTGGATGGCGCAACCGACGATGACGACGAAGCACTCGAGGAACTTGAAGATGTAGCAGCCGACGATGACGACGAAGCACTCGACGAACTCGAAGATGTAGCAACCGATGATGACGACGAAGCACTCGAGGAACTTGAAGATGTAGCAGCCGACGAACTAGAAGAGCTTGAAGGTGGAGCAGCCGACGACGATGATGAAGCACTTGACAAACTCGACGAAGTAGCAGATGAGGATGACACAATGGACGAACTAGAAGATGTTGGAGTAGTATCTGAAGGAGCGGATGGTGGTGGGCTACATTTCTGGCACACTGATGGAACAGCGTTTGGAATTGGACCTGAGTATTGAACAGCACCGTTTGTAACAGTTCCTTGACTTCCTCCGTATACTCCAGTAACAAGCTGCATTAATGATGGGTCGTAACCTGTACCAATGCTAACATTGATAGTATAAGAACCACTGAAAAGCGACAAGATACCTGCGGTTGCGTCATAGGCATAATAAGGTTTGGTAAGAACTACACTTGCACCAATTACATTACCATTACCGAAACCTGCAACAGAGTAAACCTGCTTCAATCCACCTATTGAGAACTGGATTGTAGCACTTGGGTTAGTCAAGTAAAACGTTTGAGTAGAGGAGATTGCATATTGTGGGTTTTCAATCCAAACATTGGATTGACCATCAATGGTGACACAACCAGAACCCTGGATTCCTGCTTGCTGCATGTAAGCATGATTGTAGAAGCAGATGTTACCATTATTGGTTATTGACTTACCACCAGTCCCAAGCAAGGTGTAACCTGGGTATCTCTTACCAATGTAGTAAGTGATGCTACCTTCATTATCGAAAGTTTGTGGTCTGAGGTGCATCGTTGCACCACCAGCACCTGAACCTCCATCATAGGCAAAGTAAATCTCACCAGTGTTCAAAAAGTTCTTTGAATACCAGTCGTAGGTAGGAGCACTTTTACCTTGGATTTGGTTAACAACAATAAGACCATTATTTGTGGTATCAGCAAGAGTACTTGGGACATCAACAGTTATTCCGGATTGGAGGATAGACTGGACATAAAGCGCAGCATTGCTTTGAACTGTAAGTGCCCTACTGAATACAGTGCCAGTATCGTTGAGAATCGACCAGAATGCACCAGAATTAACAGAAGTATCACCAGCTGGAACTGTATAAGGTCCAACGTTGACAGTATTAGAACTAATCACAATAGCCTGGGCTATATTGGCTAACGAAGCAATTAAGGAAGATTTAAGCAAAACCATCGTTAATGAGTTAATAAAACTTCGAGAATACTAAACTATTTATATAGAGTGTTTGAGAAAGGAAACGGCATCTAACTGGATTTCATATACCTACCTTGCATCTAGTCTGGATGCAAAAACTCGGATATTTGCTTGTTTGCAACTATACAAAGAACTTGAAAAATTCATGCTTGAATGACATATCTGCACAAGCACCGTTACATTTTTAATTAAAAGAACTTGAGTTGGCTGATTACCCAAAATAGTTCTTTATTTCTGAACGCAGCAGATGTTACGAAATCATAACCACACAATTTTAGTTTCTAAATTCTTTTGTTCATAGTTCGCTTATTAAAGTTTTTTAGCCTGGTTATCAAAAAAAACGCTTATTAGCATCTTAGGAATGCATGGATTGCATGAAATTTAGGAACCTTGCCATTAACTGCTCTGGAAATGTGTTTTGGAAACTCCACATGTAAAAAGTTAAAATACAAGTCAAGATATTACTTTTTTTTTAACCTCTTGACATGCTTTCAAGAACCTTCAAAATAATACTTCTCAAACCTTACGGTAAAGATTTTCATATAAGGTATTATCTTAATGCTAAAAATTCTGAAGTGCGATAATAGAGCTAGGCGAGAACCACAACTCTGCCATGCAGTTCAGAAAACTACAATTAATGAAATTGAGCCCAACTATCACACATCAAGCACTTAAGATGAATCACAAAACACATTTATGCATAAAAAGGGTTCCATAGAAGTATCGTTTGATGCCCTTGAGCGCAATCTTATACACTCGAAAAATATAATCTTCCACACTCGGAGGGAGTATTAAATAAGCCACCCATCAAACTCGACTTCGTAGGAACATAGTTTGGCCCTGCATGGTATATTTTTGCTAGTCATCGATTTGGATAATTAACTTACTAAGTATCGTATACCATGTGAACGCTTGCAATGCCTGGTCAAAGGCTAGTAAACTATACAAAAGAAAAAAATAGCTATTCACTACGACTGAAGTATTTTCGTTGTTCAATTAACCGTGAAGTCTAGTGAAATTGTTGAGGTATTTCGCCAATATAATGTCGACGCGAGGTTATCATTTCTAATTTTGTCACTTAGAGACTCATAACGATCCTCATCTCAGAAGCTAAATTGTAGTGATTAAGGTTTAGGCAAAGCAATAAGGGTCTTGAAACTTTAATTTTCTTGAACGAGTCGTCGAGCAGCATAAAGACAGAAGGAAGTACAAACATTCATTATTTTACTTGACAAAGTACCTTGTGTCTACTTGTTTCCAATATTTTATTACAATTTGGTAACTTGTTCACTTAATTGAGACTATAGTGAAGGGAACAATAAAGGAGAGAATATGCATTTTACTTTGAATCGACAAATATAAGACGATAAAGATGTACAGGAGAATCATTAGGCAATAAATTGTTATTTTCTATAGATTATTTTTGATCGGTGCTCAGCTAGATGAATACACAAACGTATGACGTCAATGTATTCGACTGAAAATAGGAGCCTAAGAGCGTAAAAGTCAATGGGTTGGTTTAGTGTCTAACTAGTAGTTATAGTATTACCCACAGTTGGTGCTATTGTGATTCTATTATTGCATCATTAATATGTAAGCGATTTTTTAAGCCTTTATCTCCACTTCGGTACCCATTATAAGACTCATTCTTATAGTTTCTTCATTTCACCCACATTTGTAATTTGCTAGATGTCATTTAATTTACCTTGGAGTTTCGCGTGCATATCCTCCCTTACAGTAGACGGTATTGAGTTGATTGAGTAAGTTTATCAAATAAGTGTTTCTCAACACATTTACAGATAATAATCCTCGAACCACGTTCCATAGAACCTTAATTATTTAAGACCTTCATCACTCCTAAAGAAGAGCGAATTTCATATGTTTTAAGTGAAGAAGCCATCAAGCCTCCAAGAACATGCACGATGGATGTTGGAAACTTGAACGGAACAACATTAATCTTCTCCGCATTGTTAAAAAAGGTAACAATGATTCAAGAAATCTGGTAATTTTTCAATAAGGTACCTAGTCAACATATTTTGTTATTATTTGGCATTCGCGGAATTTAGCTAACTTAGTAGGCTATCTCGTTTGTAATACAATTAGTTCAACAAGTTGGATCTCTTCGCCAAGAAATTACAGAAATCGCCCAATGCGCAAGTCTGACATGACATGACCAACATGCAGGTTGCTCCCACATTATATTTAGCTAAAGGGTAGGAAGTAAACACATCCACATATTCATATGGCTCGTGCAAGCTCTGGTGACTATTTTAAGTCCAGGATACTCTTGTTGATTACTTAAAATTTTCAGCTATAAGACAGGACAAGACAAGTAGTATTTCTTCCATTCAATACGTTTCACCAGTATTCGCTTCCTTTATGATAGATAAAATATTCATTGAAGATGTTCTCTGTGAGTTGAGATCTTGCAATAAAGGAACCATCTAAAACAACCAGAAATAGACAGAAATTGTCTAAAAGCAGAGTGAACATTTGTATGTACTACAGTCGTGCTGCTTGACCAACTCGTACGTTTCTAATTCTAAAAGCCACTCGTATCATTGTTCAGGTAAATAAACGAGTCGATTTCAAGTAAAATGGTCAACCCATTATCATGTTTCGAAGTCTATTCTTCAAATCGTTTAATTATTCATATCTAAACACTAACTGAAAGAAGCATCTGAAACATTTACTAGAAATAAATGGGGAGACCTTGAGATGGTACGCAATATACATACAACTCGGGTAAGCCCGAAAGTAACTCACAAGTTAAGAAATAAATCAGAAGAATTCGTGGAAGTAGTACAATAGGGGTAATTTTACTTGACTACTTAGTTCAATATAGGTGTAGGGCTACTATTCCACAGACAATACATTATCTGTCTAATCGATGTAATTAGAAGCTATTTGAAGTAATCTGAAAAAGCTTGCGAAATATTCTTGAGGCCATTTTCAGAAGCACAAACCATAGTTCTGTCAGAAAGTGCATGCTAACAATATTTTACCGTTTCTTCAATCGTTTCTTAGTTTACTCTCTTCTGGTATGTATTACAGCAACAACATTGACGTCTAGCGAAACCAAGATTTGAATTTAAATTTAATCACTACTTTTGAATGAAAATCTGTAATTTTATTTTTAGACAAAGGTCCTAGAGACTGTGGATTTGAATTCAATTTGAAACAAAGTTGTGGACGGCGGAGCAGTTATATGTCTTTCGAGAATACTAATTTTAAGAACCGCAAACACTTCTCAGGAAGAATGAAATAACTTTACTAGCAACAAAAGAATTGTTTCATTGCACTTTCTGGCTCTATAAAGGGTTGTTTCATAGCTTCAGAGTATCAAAAACACCTCATATATTAAAATAAATAATTAGCAAAACAATGAATTGATTAAAGTTCATTGATTACTTGAAAATAAAAACTACTGGAAAGTAAGAGAGAAGAAGTACTCATCAGTTCCTAAGTTCAAGTGAAGTTGAAAGAGTAGTTGACACAATTAGAATTAGAATTGTGCTAGGACCAAAAATATGAAAGTAAACTTGGCGAGGGCTGAAGTAACAGCTTCTTGGATTGCTGAAGTTACAGAGTAAGATTCTACATCTGTTTTAGAACTCCACTGAAAATTCAACACATAAATGGACATCAAATGTTTTTCCTTCTTGTAGTAAGACTACATATTCAGAAGAAAGTCTGACTATCACAGATATGCAAACTTTAACCTCAACTGCTTGTCCAATGAACACACTCTAAAGAAACCACAACCACTACTACTGAGAAATATAAGTTAACTACTCCAAATGTTTTAAATCCAACACCTGTTGTTCACTCCATCACATTATCTTCGCCTCACCCTTCAGAGAAGACTACATTAACAAATGTAGCGTCTTATGCTGTCACTTCTTATTTCCAAGAATCTGTAACTTCAGTTCTCACCAAGTTTACTTTCAGCATTTTTGACCCCTTTATCAACTTTATTATAACTTGGAATAGGTTTCAGACCGTTTTCTACTTGGGCTTTTGTTTCTGTCAATCCCATATAACTTAAGAGAAAGCTTAAAATTTCATTTCTTATGGAAGTCAACATGAGTAAGTGGTGAAGATTTTGAGCTTGAAACCCCTATGGATTCAGAGTCTACCTCGTAATTGAATTTGGCTACAATTACGAGTTCAATTGTTAGCTAATATTATTTTTTTAGTTAAGAGCTCCAGATTGTAAGTATTTTTATGCGTTGCTGCAGCTCGATTTCCATTCGAATGATAGAGATTTGCGGTCTTATGTTATGTGTAACTGTAAACAGTAATGTTTTTTTTCTTAATCCCGTCTATTCGAAATGATTAGGTTGTTGTTCGTTCAGTTGCTTATTATCTTTTCGATGTAAATGTCGTTGTAGAATGAGTATTTCAATTCTCCTCTTCATCAAATACCTGATTCTTTACAAAATACAGTTACAACCTTCTCATCTATAAGTCTTTTTAAATTCAACTAATTGAAACGAATTTTAAGTCTTAATATTGGTTTCCCAAATACAGAGATCCATATTTTTTCCTATATTGACTTCTATACATATAAACAATCCAGGACCCTTAATTCAAGTTCACATAAGTACCAGGGAATGATCCAACTTGTCCATTGTACTTTCCGGTCCACCATCCGTTGGGGTCAGTAGTTCTCTCGACTATTTCGATCACAGCCCCGGCTGCAAATGTCAAGTCGCCTTGTGCTTGTGCGGTGTAGTCGTATAATGCGGTGCACGTTTGGCCGCCGGCGCTGGCTGCTGGCGTTGGGAGTCCTTGAGGACTCTTGTAGTCTCCGACAGCAGCGACAGCTGCTGGGGCTCCATAGCCTCCGTATGCTGGAGCTGCGCCTGCTACTGGACTGGCTACTGGACTGGCTGCACCATAACCACCGTATGCTGGTGTGGTTGCTACTGCGGGTGCTACGGCTGGAGCTGCTGCTGCACCATATCCTCCGTATGCTGGTGCGGTTGCTGCTGCAGGTGCACCTGCTACTGCCGGGGCTCCTGCTGCTGCTCCGTAAGCTCCGTACTGCCCTGCAGTGTATTGAGGTAATTGCTCACCATTTGGACCGACAGTTCCTGCGGTCGCAGCGCTACTCATCATAGCTTGACGTCTCTTTGTAGCTTCCAACTTGGACTTGGCATGTCCAATCTTAAAGTGTGTCACACCTATAGCGTCACATTGCTCTTCAATGTTCCCCTTTTTGTAGTTGTATGCTTCGACGATATCGGTGGTCAAGTCAAAGTAAGGGATCTTCATTTCCTCCATTCTGCTATATAAGGTGTAGAAGATGTTCAATTGCATGTAGTAGAAACTGACAAACAAAGGTTTGACAAAGTCAGCTTGCATTTGAAACAAGATAGGCAACTCAGTCTTCAACATCTCGTTGTAGTAGTCGTACTCTTGTTGGGCAATCAGGAGTTCAGCCTCATAGTTGTACATCTTCTCTTCATCCTTGACTGTCTTCTCTTTCTTTTCTTCATACTTCTTATAGTTTCTCTTTTGACGGTCCAAGTCCACTTGTTTATGTTCTCTTTTGGTGGCCATTTTTCGGATGGCCTGGATCACATCCAATAACTCCTGGGCTGGTTGGACGATTCTCTTTTCAATCAATTCCAAGTCCGGCTTGAGACTTTCCTTTAATTCCTTCACTACTTCTCTGTATTGCTCAGCTGCTTTGATTCCCTCTGGGTTATCTTCATTGACTATAGCATTGGGGTCTGACAATCTACCACTGATAGGCTTATAAATCTCTTCAATGGCTGTAGAGAAATCAATTTGGAAATCTAACATTCCGTTCACCGCAGTAAAGTACCGCTTCGATTCACTACTCAACTTCTTGGTTTCTGTCTCCATCTCCTTGAATCTTCTCTCAGCATCAAGGTACACTGGGTCAGAAGTAACCTCTCCCATATTCATCTTTTGACGAAAATTCTGGGGGGCCCTGACAATAGTCTTTCTAAGTCCTTTGAATGACATCCTGTTTACTCTCTCTCTCTTTAATCCCTATCCTTATTCAAGATTGAATGGCAATCTTTAGAAATTCTGTCACTTTGGTTTTTAAAATTGTGGGTCGTGTACTTTGTACCAATTATCGTACATGACCAAAAGGCTTAAACTGTCGTATCTATAAGGAGGTGTTAAATGACTAATATAAGATGATAAAGTGTATAAAGTGTATAAAATAGTAGGGTTTATATACTACCAGTTAAGATATTATGATATTCATCTCTACTCTTTAATATACATGTACATTTTAACCTATCTATCATCCTTTAATGATGTATTATTTTCTTTAATTTTCTCTTGAAAAGCTGCAAAAAGTTAATATTAACAAGTGGCTGTGTCAATTTGGGCTACTATACTATGAACCCTTTACTTTTGTATTCGTCTATTCGAATTCGTTGCATGGCATATGTATTCATGTATTATGAGCCAATTTATCTTCAACTGCCCAACTGCTCTTTGATTAGTTACACTTGAACTTGTTAGATAGCAATCACATGTAAGTCGTTTTAAGAATACCAACACGTTTTATATAGCAATGTAGATAAAAATGATGTCTAACACAGCAGCAAATATAATTTAAGGGGTATACAACCAAACCTTACTTTTGAATACTACAGTCCACAATCAATCACTTGCTTGTGTATACCTCTTCTCCTTTTTCTTCTTCTTCTTCCCCATAGTATTTTACTTCAACTTGCTAAGCCTCGATGTACATTTGTTATCACAATCATTTAATCAATCTATGTACCTTTAATCGATTGATCTATTCTAGTGTATAAATAAGTAGTAGACATCTCTAGCCGATATATCCATTCACCTCTCTACATACAAGTGCATTTGTCTTACAATTATCTTGCATTAGTCAACCTGAGCAATTTAAACGGGTTAACGGTCTCTCATTTAACTATGGAGTCATCTTTAATCAATGACTATAAATGAACTCTAAAGTCCATCACTAAATACCCTCGCCGGAACGATAAAACGATACTATAATTTCAACTATTGTATCATTATAGGAAGTATTCTACCGTTGCACTTACCTCCACCTCGTTCCCCCTCTCGCTCGCACTACATCACTCCACTCATACGATTTCTCAGCTCATCTTAAGGCCGAGAAAAACCGTTGAAATTTCTCAGACAATTTTTAATCAAATTTCGATTACATTTGTCAACCACAATTAGAGATCAGGATGTCTACTATTTCTATCCCTCGTATGGAGGATTATGATGTATTCCCTTCTTCTGGGTTCTTACCTAATACCTTACCCTTGGAAAGGTTACCTCAAACTTACTATAAGCCTTGGGAAGATGTGGTGAATAACTTGCCTTCGTTGATCTTGACTAAGAGAATCAGAAGTGTTGTAGACAAGATGCCACTTTTATCAACTAATGACTTGACTACTGTTGCTGAATATAGAAGAGCTTATCAGATTTTAGGCTTTTTGGGTCATGCCTACGTTTGGGGTACTTCGGACCCAACAAATAAACTTCCTGTTCAAATTGCTGAACCTTGGATAGCGGTTTCGGATTACTTGAAATTGCCTCCTATTGGTACATATGCCGGGTTATGCTTGTGGAACTTCAAGCAGATCATTCCGACTGATGATCCCGAAGATATTTGGGACTTGGACAACCTCACCACTATAAACACATTCACTGGATCTATTGATGAAAGTTGGTTTTACTTGGTGAGTGTTTACTTTGAACATAAAGGTTCATTTGCAATCAGAGCAGGCTTGGAAGCTATTAAACATGCTCGTAATAACGATCCTGAAAAACTCACTGTAGCTTTGCAAAACTTGGCTGAGAGTATTGATCACTTGGGATCGGTATTAATGAGAATGGAAGAAATGTGCGACCCTCATGTATTCTACTTTAGAATCAGACCTTATTTGGCTGGTTGGAAAAATATGACTGAAGTAGGTTTAGACAAGGGTGGTGTGTTTTATGGCGAAGAAGAAACCCCTAGAGCTTATGCAGGTGGTTCTAATGCCCAAAGTTCGCTTATTCAATTCCTCGACGTTATTTTGAGTGTCAAACATTACTCTACTGGAGAACGTCCATTACCACACCATAACAAAACCGATGAAAAACCACAGAATAGCTTTATGGATGACATGCGTAACTACATGCCAGGAGGTCACCGTGAATTCCTTGCCAAATTAGGTGAAGCAACTAACATACGAGAATATGTTCTCAGTAAGAGCGATACACATGCTGAACTCACCCTCAGTTATGATGCTAGTTTGGCAATGCTTAAGCTGTTCAGAGACAAGCATATCCAAATCGTCACCAGATATATTGTATTACAAGCAAAGAAGACAACGAAAATGGGATCTTCTTCGACTTTAAGATCAGGATTAGCAAAGGCAAAGAAAAACGGACAAGAAAAGGGAACAGGAGGAACTTCATTATTGCCTTTCTTGAAACAATGTAGAGATGAAACTGGTGACCCTGCTGCTGGTAATTGGGGTAAAAGAATTCTTAGTGATGGTGTAATGAGATTGAAGTATTCAAAGCTGAATGGTATTAATGAGGATTAGATTAATTTTATTGGAATGAAGAGATGAAGAAAGAGATGAGATGATGAATAAATTATTTGGGTTAAGAGTAATGTGGTGTTTAAGTATTGTAGGTTTGCTAGAGTAGAATGGGTTTAGGTGATGATTTGAATGTGAAAAGATAAGAAAAGATTACGAGTCATAAAATTTTGCACCCAATTATGACGAAGTATACATAGATTAGAGGTACTTGTTTGAAGTAAATGAACATTTAATTAGTAGAAAATGCACAATATAGTGTGCAAATAAGACTTAATAGTATATGTATCTTATAAAAGTTAGAGAATATACTCACAAGAACTCACAAGACTCACAAGACCTCGACCACACTCAACAGAAAGAGTACTAAGAACACACTAATCAATACCAACACACACACCAACAAACACCAATAATAAACTCCTACCCTTTCAATTACAATCCGATATACCCAACTACCTCACAACACATTCAAGTACTCACCCATATCACACTACATTCCACCCTTCCATCACCTCCCCAGTACTTAATCGATGACTCAGATGCAGTACACTTTCATCGTGAAAAAAAAATCAAATCTTTCACAAGTTTATGTTCAAAAGACTAATCCCCACAACTTTAGGAGCTTTAAGGAAGATGTCAACTGATGCAACGCCAACTGTGCCAGCTGCTGTAGCAGCGGCTGTTTCTCAATCTAAACAGAATGATAAAAAGAGTAAGAAGTCGAAGAAGCAGGATCAATTCTTGTTGAAAACTCCAAAAGGTACTAAAGATTGGGCCGACAAGGATATGATTATTAGAGAAGCTATCTTTGGTACTTTGAGTAACTTATTCAAGAGACACGGAGGTGTTACAATTGATACTCCTGTTTTTGAATTGAGAGAAATCTTGACTGGTAAGTATGGTGAAGATTCCAAGTTGATCTACAACTTGGAAGATCAAGGTGGTGAGTTGACTTCTCTTAGATACGATTTGACTGTTCCATTTGCTAGATTCGTTGCATGTAACAGTATCAGCAGTATCAAGAGATACCACATTGCAAAGGTATACAGAAGAGACCAACCTGCTATGACCAAGGGTAGAATGAGAGAATTCTACCAATGTGACTTTGATATTGCCGGAAACTACGACACCATGGTCCCAGACTCGGAAATCTTAACCATTTTATGTGAAGGTTTGACTTCCTTGGGAATCCAGGACTTCAAAGTTAAACTTAACCACAGAAAGATCTTGGATGGAATCTTCCAAGCTTGTGGTGTCAAGGATGAAGACGTTAGAAAGATTTCATCTGCTGTAGACAAATTGGACAAATTGCCTTGGGAAGCCGTCAAGAAGGAAATGGTTGTTGAAAAGGGTCAATCAGAAGAAGTCGCAGACAAGATTGGTGAGTTTGTTAAATTGAACGGATCAATCCGTGAAGTTTTGGACTTGTTGAAGAAGAGCGATATCTTGGCCTCCAATGAATCCGCACAAAAAGGTATCGAAGAGATGTCTGTATTAGCAGACTATGTCGATGCATTTGAAATTAAAAAGTTCATTAGCTTTGACTTGTCTTTAGCCAGAGGTTTGGATTACTACACTGGTTTGATCTATGAAGCTGTTACTTCTGCTTCTGCTCCACCTGAAAATGCAAGTGAATTGAAAGAGAAGGCACAGCAAAAGGACAAGAAGAAGGCTGAAATCAAGGACGATGATGATGCTTCTGAATATGTCGGTGTCGGTTCTATCGCTGCCGGTGGTCGTTACGATAACTTGGTAGGTATGTTTTCCAACGGTAAGTCGATTCCATGTGTAGGTATCTCCTTTGGTGTTGAAAGACTTTTCTCCATTATCAAAGCTAGAATCAACAAGGACTTAGAGAAGCTCAGCTCCACACAAACCCAAGTATACGTTATGGCATTTGGAGGTGGTGAAGGCTGGAATGGTTTCTTAAAGGAAAGAATGACCGTCACAAACGCTTTGTGGAAGGCTGGTATCAACACTGAGTACTTGTACAAGGCCAAGCCAAACATTCGTAAACAATTCGAAGCAGCTGAAAAGTCAGGTGCTCAGGTTGGTGTTATTTTGGGTAAAGAAGAATACCCTGCTGGCCAATTGAGAGTTAAGTTATTGGGACAGGGTAATGACAGTGACGAAGGTCAATTAATTAAGGTCGAAGAACTTACACAAGTGGTCAACAACAAATTGGCTGAATTATCAGAGGATGGTTTAGATAAAGTCACCCGTTTAATTAAAGGTATATAGTTCGGAATGATAAGAGTCTTTTAGAATCCAGTGTGTAAATAACCAATCTACAATTTTTAAACAAGTTCATTCTCTTTTTGTTAAACCTACCCAATCAATCTATTAATTCATATCTAATCTAATTCCAACCTTATGTCCATGCTTTTGCTTTCCTACTCTTTTTACACGATTCCACAATGAGTTAATATCATTGAAGCAAAACCACCAGATCACACCACACCATGAGTCGATCTGAGGCAATGGGTCATAGAATTCAGCTGCAATTCTTCTCAACTCAGGTAACTTCGTCCATGCAATGTATGGGAAGTCATGGTGTTCATTGTGGTATCCAACATTCCAAGTCAACAAGTTCAATGGTCCGTAGTAAGAGTATGTTTCTTCTGGGAGCAATTCTTTGCTGATGGAGATACCTTCTGTTTTCTCGTGTCTAGGTTTATTGTTTGCGTTCAATACGTAATGTTCAGCAATAAAGTGCCCAGCACATGGGTGTAGAGATCCGGCAAGGAACGAACTCATAATAAAGTATCCCAATGCTTTACCACCCCATAACTTAACCATAATCACATCTACTAAAACCTGGACAATCACATTTAACAAATGAACCCAAGTGAACTTGATCTGAGTAACAAACATAGGTCTCAACGCGTAAAAGAGGATCTGGAAAATGGCAAAGAATACTTTACCAAAAACGTTGGAAAGAAGGATCCCTTCGTACTGAGTTGGCAAGTCTGTGTCCAAGTTGGCATCTCCCAAAAACTTATGGTGGAGTTGATGGTATGGCTGGAACGATGCAGAGTATGGAATTCCAATAGGTAAGTTTGCAAATAAAGCGAAAAGCTTATTATATACTGGCTTTCTGAACAACAAGTTGTGTGATAATTCATGAATAGCCAAGAAGAGAGCCTGGTTGGATGTAGCTCCAATAACATACGCCAACCCAACAAACTTCCATCCAAATAATGGTTTATCCTTCAAATAGTAAGCTACTGCAAATTGAAGAAGCACTACTAAAATAACGTACCACTTGGTCTTAGGCTCATGGCCTGTTAACTTAGTTACCTCGGGATATTTGGCCAAGATTTGCTTTCTTCTCTCAACATGAGGCTCCTTCTCTTTAGTCCAGTAAAACAGGTTCAACACCTCAATTGGTGCATCTGCTGGAGGTGTAGTAAACTTATACGTCTCTGTGGACGCTCTGTGTTTTATTGTTGATTCCATGGTTTCTTATGCTTTTTCGATCTGGAAAATTAACTAAGAATTTAATACCTATGATTCTAATTCAAATAACACTCCTATTTATCTTTTCTTGAATGTTCCTGGTCCCAGTTAATGTTCAGATGTCACACCACTAAATTTCATATGAACAACTTTTGTATGAAAAAAAAATTACATAATACAAACCGTGTCAAAAAATTATACGAGCGCAGGCTGAGCTCATCGAAAGTATAGGGGAAGCTACGGGAATAATGAGTTATGAGGTGTTATATTCAAAGTATTAAATGCTCAGTTGGTGTTTTAGTCAAGTGAATTTGCTCACCAATGTTTAAATATGCCCATTGAAATTTTTTTGTACTATATATATGATTGACAAGTTAAGTTGTGTCATTACGATGTAGTTTGACAAATGTCCTGTTGATGTCCTGTTGATGTTATGATGATGTTATGAGGATGCCATTTCTTGTAGATTGACTTAAGTCAAGACAATGCTCTATTGTTCAGAGTAGTATTATTGTCTGTATTGTGGAAACGTGTTTGGGTGTGTTTGAGGGTTCAACCCATCTTGTGATTGGTAATTAGGTGGTAATGGTTGGCTACCATAGTATGCATATTGTGAGTACATTATTGGTTGAAATTGGGTTCCTGGAGGTGTTTGTTCAGGGTGTGGACTAGCAAATCCGGGGTACTGAGGTTGGCTTAACGAGTGTATATGTCCTGCAACGTTTGCTAATGGGTGCGAATTGTAGTAATTGTATGGAGTACTTCCAACTTCTCCGGTGTTGTACGGCATGTATTGTGAGTATGCTGGATTCATCTTAGGTTCAATGAAATGTGCTGCATTTGGTGTACCATTGACTTCATTTAATGTACTAGGTGCTTGAACAAGATTAGGTTCATTGAATTGAGAATTGACCTTGGCTTCATTGAAGTTTTGGTTTATCTGTGCCTGGTTGAAATTCTGGTGGTTAAGATTCGGTATCTTAAAGTTACCAGCTTGTGTCTCATTGTTCCAGACATTCCCATTAGGTTTAGAAATCATGACGCTTGAATGCTGTTTTTCTCCCATTTGTGTGTCCAAGACAATAGGTTCCTCAACTAATCCTTGAACCATATTCTCAAGACCCTTTTCAACTGTAGTCTTTGGTGCTCTGTCAACAACCATTTGACTGGTGTGACTGGCAATAACTGACTCAATCTCTTCAAGTGATGAATAAACCTTGACACTTTCTGCTGAAGAATTAATCACGATTTCAGGCTCAGTCTGCTTTGATTCCACATGTTCCTTCCTTGTAATTACCTTCGGTTCATTCTTCTTAGTCTTCTTCTCTTTAACACTCTCAGTGATTTCAGCATCCTTTGGCTTATTTACCAAGAATCTTCGTGTATCACTGTCATACGAAATGAAAAATGTATTTCCAGTTAACAATCTCTTACCCAATACTAAACATGCGTTATTTCTCAAATTGCTTTCATATCTGACAACCTCTCTCTCGACTGATTTATTGTCATTTTGAGAATTCTTAATCCTGGAAATCGACTCGTTTTCTAAAAAGGATGGATACATGCCTCCATTAAAGTAACTAGATTTATCACCAACCAACAAATTAATGTTGTTGGCTGTAAACAAGTG
The DNA here is from genome assembly GCA_030558205.1 of Kodamaea kaohsiungensis (nom. inval.). Classification (NCBI taxonomy): domain Eukaryota; kingdom Fungi; phylum Ascomycota; class Pichiomycetes; order Serinales; family Debaryomycetaceae; genus Kodamaea; species Kodamaea kaohsiungensis (nom. inval.). The sequence continues at coordinate 57,192 of JAJMRZ010000038.1, read as the reverse complement.
TTCATCTTTGAAATCTTTAAATTGGAATTTGATAATCAGACAGTCTCTGAATAACACATCTTCTTGGAAGTAGTAAGCTCTTGAAGGCCTAGAAGTGGATTTTATAGATTCATCTAACTTGTTGATAAGATCTTGGCTTTGAGAATTGCTGATTTCGTTTTCAGCTGATACCGAGTCGACATTTTCAAGAAGAGAATTGAGCATACTGGCCAAACGTTCTAAAGTTCCGAACCTGGTTTGAAATACACGGAAGATAACCTTGTTTTCTTTGATCCAATTTAAAACGAATCTTATCGTAATAAAGTAATTTGATTTGGCTTCCAAATCATTAAACTTTACTTTAGAACTGCATTCAAATATTCTCTCAATGTACCTGAAAATGAAAGCATTAAACTTCGAAGAGGTATCATCACCGTGCTGCAGATCGTTAATTAATTCTTTAAAGCAAAACAAAATGGTCAACTGTTTAATAAAAAAGTTTCCACCAAATTCGTCTTCAGTAATTACAAGTTCATCAAAAGAGTTCAGAATAGTCTTGAAAAAGTCACTTTGCAACTTTGAAAACGTGATCTTTTTGACTATATTTGGACCTCGTTTGTACACACTTGGAAGGTAAAAGTAGCACACCAAGCAGATTAAAATAATATTCAATTCCTCGGCTCTGGTCAAAGAATACTTTCCTTTACCTTCTTCGTTTATGTCTAGACGAATATCAACTAATTGCGTGACAAACCATTTTTTACCCAAAATAGAATTAAGATTAGATAATCCTAGTTTATACTCTGGTAGTCTTGTGAATTGAGACCTTACGAACCAGAGGGATGCGTTAAATTTATCGTCAATCAAGTTATAGATCATTCCGATATGATTGTAGGGTTCGTTCAAGGCAGGAAGGACCAAAATACAGTATTTATACAATTGCAAGGCTCTTTCGTATTTTGGTTTCAAAAGTTGAGTTTTCTTTTTACCTTGAATATCTCTTGAGTTGAAGAACCCTTCTTTCGAGAGGCATGGCACGACGTAAGTCACTTCAGTGAAATTTCTGTGGCGATGTAAGTCACCTAAACATAACATGCATTTATGGATGAGATAAAGTAAGTTTGCTTGTACGCTTGGTTTTGTAGCATTCAAAGCATCGGTAGAAACCTCGAACTCAAACGAATTCAAAATCACTTGAGGTAATAATGGGTTCCTATACTTTGTGCAAAACTGCTTTAATAATGTAGTGTAGAACAGAGAAACTTGTTTCAAGTATTTCAAAAAGATCTCATTGATTTTTCTAACTTCAACAGGCTTCAAGTTGAATTGTCGTTCTTCTTGACTTTTGCTTTTAAAGTCTTTAATGTTTTTGTTTTCTTTACTATTCTTAAAGTCTTTATTAAGATTAGCAAGGTATTCAGCATGCTGGAATTGGAAGTACTTCACAATAGGGTAATGGTACTCAGACCATAAAGTTTCAACAAATTTGATAGTTTCAAATTGAATTTCAGCTTGATTATACTGCTGCTGATGATTCTGAGAATCAGCCTCTACGATATCAAAGTACCGTTCAAGATCATTGAAAATACACTTCTGGAACTTCTGATGGCTGATAGTCACAAAACCCAATAGTAAAGAGTTATCAAGGAACGTCTTACTTAAAAACTCTCTAAGCTGGGTCTTGCAATTTTGGAACACTGCTGGGAAAGCCTGGTCCATAGTATATAGAAGTATACAATAGGTTTTATATGTTGATACTTCTGAAAAGGGTTTGTAATTAATTTATCATTCTAATTTCATCGAATGAAACACATCAAGAATACTCTGTGAGTTGATTGGTGATAGACTTCTGGTCTTATTAAATAGTCGTTACTCTCTTTAAATCAATGCGTCTCTAAAAATTTTCTCTATAGCTTGTCTGGATTTTATATGCAGTCCCTGTTTCTAGATTATGTAAATATGGATTTTGCCACCACCAGAATAAATTAGTAGAATAAGGTAGATTTATAAGATGAGTGAAGCCGAAGAGTCGTTTAAAGTTAAGGTATATGTGTATGATTTGTCTCATGGGATGGCTGCCATTTATTCTCCTATGATTTTGGGTCAACAGATTGAAGGAATCTATCATACGTCTGTGGTAGCTTATGGACGTGAGACATACATTCAAGAAGGTATCAAACGAGCGGATCCAGGAAAGACTAAATATGGGTTACCTATGAGAGTTATAGACATGGGAGAGACTTTCATCACACCAGATATCTTTGATGAGTTCTTAGTTGAACTCCACGAACGTGAAGACTTGAAATATAATGCAGTCAAATATGACTTATTTGAAAACAACTGTAACCACTTTACAAACGTATTGGTGGACTTCTTGGTTGGCAAGAACTTGGAAGATAAGATATTAAAGTTACCTGAGATGGTCTTGAGTTCTCCAAATGGTGAGATGTTTAGATCTATGATAGGTAATGGAAGAACTTTTGTTTAGTTTGTTTGATGATGATTGTGTGGTTTTAGAATTAGATTTAATTTAGATATTTACGTTAATGGTATAAGATATAATGAGTGTAATTCTGTGATTCTCTTAATCTTCTCTTCTTAGTCTGTTTACTTAGTTTTTATTGGCATTACCTCTTAAGAGCTACCTCTTAAGAGTCGCCACACTAAATAATGGCAAACACTTGAATAACTTCTCCAAAATTCTTCCGTGTAGCCAACCAACTATTTACCTTACTACAATTAACTCTCCCGTAATTTCTACACTTCCTTTCTTCCCTCTTCCTACCCTACCATCTTGGCTGCTCCCCACTTGCTTTCTACCTTCATATCAAAAATGTGTAGATTTTACAAATCTGAAACACACTAAATTTCACACATTTTGCAGCAAATTATAAAAGACTTCTTATCCCACATTTCAATTTCAATTCCATATCACACATCAAAATGGTAAGTAGTATCTATATTACACTCTCCTTCAACCTAAATACTAACTAATTATAGGCTGGTTCTCAAGCATCAGAAGATTCTCTTCAAAGTAGATTAGATAATAGCATTTACAATTCTCTGGCTTCATCTAATTTCAATGACGATTATTCATTGGGGAAACCAACAACCTTTTGGCAGCCGGAATCTCAAATGGAAACATTATCTAAGATGAATATGACCAATTCAAGTTCAAGAATGTTAGGAGGTAACTACAGTTCGCAAGATTACAATAGAAATGATATCAACTTTGGCTACAACAACTTCCAACGTCCTAGTATGAATCGATTCCAATCAGAATCAATTACTATTAGCACGCCAATTAAACCTGCTAAAAGTCAAATGAATGTCAATGCTCCTAGCTACGTTCCAATGTCCGAAAAACCACCACAAGGGTTGGGGCACTTGAAAAGAAACGAGTCGTCGTTACCAGCTACCCCAAACCTGAATGAGAAAACTACCAAGTTCGAAGAAGAGTACCAGAAATTAAAAGTTGAAATGATCATGAAGAATCAAATCATCAAGAACTTGACAGACCAATTGAGTATTGTTAGCAAATCGAGAACAAAGCAATTGGATAATTTACTGTCAAGTGGGAGTTCTGCAAACACAAACGAAACATCAGGTTTAAATGCAACCTTTAAAGTTCCGTCTAATCACTTTCAATTGTTCCAAGACTTGTCCAAAACATTACAAGAAAAGACAAGTGAATTGGACGAAACAAAAGAAAGATTAGAGGCATTGTTGGTCAGTCTTAGTATGAACATGAATCAAGGGAACGGATACTCATTCACAAAAGCTGGCCAATTTGATGAACAAGAATTGACCCACAAAATGGTTAGTAAATTAAATATATTGAAAAGCGAGAATGAGAACTTGTTGAAAATGATCAGCTTCAGTAACAAAAGCAGTTTAATGGTCCAGTTAGGATTGTTGAAAAACGAAAATGAGCAACTCAGGGAAAGGGTCGATAGGTTGCTTAAACAAAGAGATCACAAACAAGATCCCCAACTTCTCCAGGCTGAGAAAGCCTTGAACACAAACTCACCCTTCGAAGCTTCTTACTTGCATTGATTTGGCACACAAGTTCTACACGACTCCACTCTCTACAGCCTCCTTTACTGAATAAATCCTTCCACCCCCCACCATCCTTAGTAATGGGCTCCCAATCGAAAAACCCTTGAGACCAGAAGCCCTACTCTTATATATCCAGTTGCAACTACTAAAAACCCACTAAAAATAGAATGCACTCACAAAATCAGCATTTGTAACAGAGTGAAGGGCCAAAACAGGCACCCTGTCGGATTAAATGCAATTTAAAGTTTGTCACATCAGACTTAGGCGAGATGTGATTGGGTTTAATGTGACTGTGATTTCTAATAAGGTTCCCATATAATGCCTGGATCAAGTCTACGCACACACAATAGCCTTTTACTGCACCAATTGGGTGGGGTTTTAGGGTATGATGTAATGAAACCATCAACGTGAAATGTTTTGTTCCTGAAATGTTTCAAGTCTAGAATGGCCGCGAAAGATAAGATGTGGCTGGGTTCATCCCTGAAGTAAGCAATATACGCGTGAGATGAGCCCGCCTCAGGTTTTGAAAAGATGCAAACACTGAGGGCCCTTGCTACACGTAAGTACAAAGGCTATGAAATGTTCCGCCTCCACCGGGCATTGCCACCTTTTATAATTACTCAAGGTAAACCCATCTTAAAAAAGAAACAATCTGGAAACCGTCGGAATAGAAGCTTATTACATTTTCGGGATGGTTCTGATACCCTTGTACATAAAGTGTGCTTGAAAAAAGTGGTGCAAAAGTTGGTTTATGCCAGGTAAGTCGGAGTATATGAAGAAGTGATTTTGCTCCTTATTTTTCTGAGGAACCTGAAGATCGTTCAATTTTAAGAGTACATCAGGTTATGCCAACTTTTCAGTTTACTAAGGAGCTGGTTCTTCCATCCTCTGATCCCAAGAGCCCTTTCCATGTAAATCTACCAAATCATGATGCCAAACCGATCGACAACTTGGTCAGCTTCTTCAAGTATTGGAAATACTTCATCAAGTCGATGATTCATTATATGAATGAAGTTGCTTTGGTAAAAGAATTTGAGGCAAATCTTAGTTTCCAGTTGTTGAATTCAATTCAGTTTCCTGGGTTCAAAGAACTTCCTAGGAAGTTGACAAATGAGATTGCTAGTAATTCGGGAACTCATACACCCGGAGGTACTTCCAATGCCCAACCTACAACTCCAACTAAGGAAGTGAACAAGAATCTTGCTAGTCCAAATGCAACGGTCGAAACAAAGAGACCAGGTCTTTTAAAGACCAAATCGAACAATTCAACGTTCCTCAAGAGTTCCAAGAATGAGCAATCAACTCCTACTCACAAAAGGAACACTTCAGTCAACACCATCAGTTCAAAAACAACTCAGCATTCTGCACAAGCACCGACTCCAAAGCAACAACAACCTGTCAATGACGTCAAGATCCCGCCAAACTTTTTCCCGGACAACGCGATGTTCACAAACTTCCCTCCACTACTTTTGAACCACCATCACGTAACCTACCAAACCAACACTAAACTTCACAAAGACTTGTCGCACAAACTTATCCCTAGATTAGAAGTATTGTTGAAGAACTTGAGCAGCAAGATCAAAGAAATCAAGTCTTCTTTGAAGAACGAATCATTCTCAAGTTACCAATTGACTAAAGACATTAGTGAAACAGGACAAGTATTGAGTGACTATAGATCTTCTATTGAGAGATACAGTTATAAAGTGCCAGTACTTAAGAAGAAGCTTTTAACTGAAGATGTAAGAGGTGACGCAGAACTTGAAGAAGACGAAGACATGGGTGTGATGGATGACCCATTCTTGATCAAATTGAGAGTTGACTATCAATTAAAACATCAATTGATACAAGAAAACTACATGTATGCATCATATGTTAACCTTCAGAACATATCCAAGGAGTTGTTTTTATACATAATGAAGGAAGTGAATATCGTTGTTGATAAATTTGGAAAGTTGGAGTTCAACACAGAACTTTACAAGTTCTTGAAAGAAAACATCTCTTCTACTCCAAGCCAAGATTGGGAATACTTTATTTCAATGAACCCTAACTTTTTGAACATCTACAAAACAACCTTGATCCAACCCAAGAGGGAAATCAGAACATACAAGTCCATCACATTACCCTATGAGAATTCCATTCACAACAAATGCATTAGATTTGGAGTGTTGTACAAGAAGTCGAAACTTTTAAAGAAGTATAACAGATGTTTCTATGTTTTGACTTGTAACTACCTTCACGAGTTCAAAATCGAAAATGAAGGAGAAAAGGGTGGTGCAAACGGTAACATTGTGTTCAAGAAGGGAACTGCTGGAGCAAAGGATAAAATTGGTGGATTTATTGGTCATGATGATGTACCAAACAAGTCTTACAATCTTAATGACTGCCAAATAAGAATTAAAGATGAAAAGTCATTCAAGTTCCAATTAACCAAGAACTCAAACAGCACTAAAAAGTTTACCTTCAAAAGTGCAAACCTTACAGACTTTACAAACTGGTTCAGTGATTTGGAGCAATTGTTCAAGTTTGGTTCTAAACATTATCAGAGATTTGAATTGGTTCAATCGAAGATTTCTCTGAATGAGCTTGAAGCTACAAGATTAAAGGAATTGAAACAGAAGCGCAAGCAAGGAGAAGATGCTGGATTCACTAAGCCAACATTGAATGATACATTCAAATCAGGCGCAAACCTTTCGACTGATAACATCAAGGAAAACTTCAAGTTGACGTTTCCTAATCCTTCCAACAGTTTGACAGGAATTTCTACACCTAGCATTCAAACTCCAAACCCTACTTCTCCAGAAGAAGGTAATCCATTTGATCAAACATTCATGAATGGAATTACACAGCATAGCAACTACAGCACGAATACTGTTACATCCACTCTCAGTCTTCACTCAACCTTGTCTTCTCCAGCATTGTCTCCAGGCGAGCCAGCAACATCAAAGACAGGTGAAGAACAGCATGAAACCTACTTGAAGATGCAACAGCAGATATTGAAGCAACAACAGGACTTGTTGAATCTGAAGCTTTTGGACTTGCAGCGTAAAACCAACGATAAGCCAAACCTGGCAAATCATTCTCCTCTGGGAAGCGATGCATCTGTGACTTCTAACGCAGCTAGTCTTACGGGAATCCCAAATCATGGTGATTCTAAACACTTGGGATTATCAAGAGGTTCTTCTAACGATTCAATCAGTTCGTTTGTAGTAACAAATAACCAAGGTCAATCTGGAATTCAAGTGATGTTGAATTCACTGGAATTATTAGATAAGGAACGGTCTCCTGTTGTTTTCAATCTCGATCCAGTTCCTCAGAAGGAAATCAATAACGAAGTCCCAAAGGTTTTGGTGAGTTCGGATCATTAAGTCTTAGAAAATGATCATCTACAATTATATATATTGCCCGTAGTCAACTAGAAATCAGAATGAAATGCACAACTTAGATTTATATTTCTTCCATTCATGTAACTTCTCTTTAATTAATAGACTAATAGATGATTTAGATTAATTATAGGGCACCTTAAATCAGTATAAGCCACAAATCACAATCATATGTTACACTTTAATTAACTTTTAACCTGAAACGATTAAATAGTACATGACATCAAATAATAGAGTACATAAATCAATCCTGTGGTAACTGAATCCCTTTAATCCCCTATTATTATCCCTATTCTCTTTACATTGCTCTCCGCAAAACAATACACACAAAATGAATGTTTCAATCATTCACTCAAGTGGTTACGTGGACACTTTGGAATTCCCAATGACGCGCCAGTTCGCCTATTTGCTCTTTCATCCCAACACTCGATCCGATCCTCAAGGGCTCATACTGTGCACAGCCAAGTAAACAATTTTGTTGAACCCTTACATACAGCAACCAAGTCTACCAAATTGCTGTACTTGAGAAAGTGATAGCAACAATTTTTGAAGAAAAACTAAAATAACTTTAGTTGTATCAAGTCTTTTTAATAGGAATACCTCAATTGTTCTAACTATTCCAATGTCAACTACTGGGTTCAAGAAACATGAATCTGCAATTGCTTCAGATTCTGAAGCTGACCTTTCCAATACTGGTGATGTGCCAAACCCACCATTGAGAAGGTCATCGTCTTTATTTTCATTATCAGACAAGGAGAACTTGCCAAAGCCTGATAAGTCGGAATATGCTGCGTTTATCCTGGACAACAGGCACTTTAGTATGATCCGTAATTTGCACATGGCTGACTTTATTACCTTATTGAATGGGTTCTCTGGGTTCTACTCAATCATTTCTTGTTTAAGATTTACTTTGACTGGTCAAACACATTATGTTCAACGTGCACACTTCTTTATATGTTTAGGTTTGTTCTTTGATTTCTTTGATGGAAGAGTTGCTAGAATGAGAAACAAGTCTTCATTGATGGGCCAAGAATTGGACTCATTGGCTGACCTCATTAGTTTCGGTGTCAGTCCTGCTACAATTGCCTTCGCAATTGGATTCAGATCAACTGTGGATGTCTTATTTTTAACCTTCTGGGTATTATGTGGATTAACCAGATTGGCTAGATTTAACATCTCTACAGACAACATTCCAAAGGACAAGTCTGGAAAGTCACAGTACTTTGAAGGTCTTCCAATTCCAAGTAACTTGTTCTGGGTTGGGTTCATGGCAACCTTGGTCTACAAAGACTGGATCTTGGATGACTTACCAGGTGGAATATTCTTAAACGGAACTCCTTTTGAATTTCACCCCGTCAGCATTGGTTTCTTCTTGCAAGGCTGTGCTGAAATTTCAAAATCCTTACACATACCAAAGCCTTAGTTTCTTCCAAAAGACAACCTGAACTCAACTTCATGATTTAATTAGTCTAACATAGTCTTACAGCATTTGGCTCTTGATGTATCTTTGCTGAGAGTGCACTCAATAGTGATTTTATAATAATGTGTACTTGAAAATAATTATGCTTTACCTGATGAATTGTTGTAGGTATTAGTAGGTTCAGTGTTTTAGAAGGTTTGTTTTACAAAAGTGAAGTATCTTCTAGTTAAAATTGAATATGATAAACTGGTGGAAAGTATATGCTAGAAGGTATCTCAATTGAAAGACTGACTATTGCCAAACGCGACTGTTATATTGTTGTCGTTCTGTATTCTCAGCTCTCTTATTTATAGTTCCTAAATCAGCTACATTTCTTGAATATATTTCATCAAAAATCAATTCTACTCCAATGCTATTCTATCAGCGTCGAGTTTGATGTTATCTGTAGCTCTGGAGGCCTAATAAATCAACTACATAAACTTCCACATGACTTCGTAAAGTTCAGGTATTCCTGTATTCCAAGCAAAAGATTTAAAAGATTTACGAAGTCGAATTATCATTAAAACGTTTCATATATTCTCTCACATCACTCTGCATTTGACCGGAATTCAGCCGTTTCAATTCGAAATTTAAAGTCTTGGCTCCATTAAAGATCACTCAATCAAGGTGCTCAATATTGATTTCTTCTGACTGTGACAATTGTTCGTATTCAGTTCCCAAGTTTAGTCCAATGTTATCCTTAGCCCAAATATAATAGTAAAGCAAAATAGGAGTAAAGACTATTATCAAATCAACAGCTATTACATGTATCGATGATAATTGCTCATACGTTTCAAAGAATGCATAGGCTGCCATATCATTAACCAGCTCATTTAATTCAGGTCTGCCATAGTCAATATCAAAATTGGGGGTATTTATCAGTCTTGAAATGTTGAAGATAAGAACTGAAATCTCATGAATGAAAGATAGAGCCGGGAATACGACAACAATGTATACTGATTTGTTGAATGCATGTTCAATCCTCTCGTTCACTAGCTTGTTGGTACCACTGGCTCCTGAAATTGGTGGGAACTTTTTGATTAGCTTTGATGTCTGCAAGTAGTAAAAGGAACTCACTGCAAACCAAATACAAGGCCAAATGAAAGCCAATATATCGCTCAGACTCCTCACCCAGTACCAATACTGAGATTCATGTAAAACTGAAGACTCAAACAAAGTGAAGCCCTCATATCCTATTAAAGTATTCAGTTCTTCTTCCGGATGCATATCCACAATAATAATAGAAGCCAACAGAACAAATAGAAGTAGCACTACTTCTATCAGTAACAACCAGACGGCAATTTTGAAATGCTTCTTTGGTAATACCCGGTAATCTTTGAGATTTTCAGTGTAAGAGTAGACAACTCCAAGACCCATGCAAAATAGGAGTGTGAAGAATCTCAGAAGAGTCCCCAATATACCAGCCACTGCTCGCAGAATAGTTTGACAGTATCCAGTGAATACATGTAATGATTTTGATTTCGTTGAGTTAAGAATAGTAGCCAGTGTGTATTCGAAAAGCATATCAGTGAAAGATGGAACAATCACGAAGAAGATGACTCCTTTCCAAACTAATGAGATCGAACTGAATTGAATCTTCTTCTTATAGCATCTGAATACATATGAAGCAGCTAACGCAAAACCAATAAGAAGGTTATTCCTTATCCTATAGGTATAATCGTAAAGCCCATAACTCGTGAACCCATTCGAGTGTTGAATCCGTATTGATATCGGTATGTCTGTGGTGTCTTGGATAGGAGGCGCATAGTATATACAGAATACACCTGGATTATGGACCTCATAAATTATATCGTCAGAATAGGAGTTAATAAACAGATTGTAAAGCGTTTTCTCATCTGGAACCTCCTTATCAAATACCTTTAAATTAAACCTATGGTTTTCAAAATCAACTAATTCCTTATACAACAGACTTCTAGAACTCGTGAAATTGGATTGGTAGCTTTCAATGGTAGGCAAGTTATCATACTTGAGTATTTCAGTATAATCGAAGATTAAAATGGGCACATTGAATGCTTTCGAAGCTTCTGATACAATTGATTCATCAGAGTGGACTACAATGGACCCTGGCTTCTTTTCAGTTCCATGTACGTATGCACAAACTCCTCCTAGACTTTTCGATAACTTGGCATGGTAGAATTCTTCTCCAGCGAGACTAAACCCTATAAGAGTCAATAAAATAAGACCCCTTTTCAAGTTCATTTTACGTTAGGTATCGAAAATGTTTATTTCTGCAGAAATGATTCGGACTTTAATCTTGATAACACCATGAGGCTTAGGAGATTAACTATCACACGAGTCTTAGAAAACTGTTCAATTTGATTCGTTAGATTACAGATTATATAGCCAAATAACAATCCATATCAGCATCCAGTTATCCATTATATTATACCAACGTTCTCTTCATCAATTCATTCCCTGATTTTTTTAGGTGTTATTTATAGGTCTCTCGGCTAAATTGTGTTGCATATTGACATGTTCTCTAAAAATATATACTGAGTAGTAGCTTTAGTTTTAGTGGTGGTTTCGACGTTGCACTAGTGCATCAAAAAATATGCATAGTATTCTTATAAATGGAATCACTACACTAAGCCAAAATTCGGCATTTGGAGGGAACTTTAGAGTGGTGTTTAAAATTCTCAATCAAAGTCTTCAAAATCGATATCCTCTGACTGCGATAAATGTTGATATTCAGATCCTAAGTTTAACCCAATATTATCCTTAGCCCAAATATTGTAGTAAAGAAAAATGGGAGTAAAGATGATTATCCACTCAATAACAATTATATGTATCGATGACAATCGTTCATACGTTTCGAAGAATACATAGGCTGCCATATCATTAACCAGCTCATTTAATTCAGGTCTGCCATAGTCAATATCAAATCTTGGAGTATTTATCAGTCTTGAAATGTTGAAGATAAGAACTGAAATCTCATGAATGAAAAATAGAACCGGGAATACGACAACTATGTATACTGATTTGTTGAATGCATGCTCAATCCTCTCGTTTTCCTGCTTACTGGCAAGACTGGCTCCTGGAATAGGTGGGAATGATTTTAAGTGTTTTGATGTCTGCAAATAGTAGAAAGAACTCACTGCAAACCAAATAAATGGCCAAACGACTGTCAATGCTTGACTCAGATTCTTCACCCAGTACCAATACTTTGATTCTTGTAAAAGGGATGATTCAAATAAAGTAAAAGTCTCATACCCAATAAAAGTATACGGAATTTCATCCTGTTGCCTATCTATTATAATGATAGAAATCAACAGGACAAATAAAATCAACCCTACTTCAACCAGTAACAACTTTATTGCAAGATGCTTATACCTCTTTGGTAAAACCTGGTGGTCCTTCACGTTTTCAGTATAAGAGTAGACTACTCCAACCCCCATGCAAAACAAGAGTGTGAAGAATCTCAGTAGAGTCCCAAATAAATCAACTACAACTCGCAGAATAGTTTGGCAGTATCCAGTAAATACATGCAATGATTTGGACTTGGTTGAGTTGAGAATAGACTTCAGTATATATTCGAAAAGCATAGCAGTAAAGGATGGAACAATGATAAAGAAGATAACTCCTTTCCATACTAGGGAAATAGAATTGAACTGGATCTTCTTTCTATAGCATTGAAGAACATACAAGCCAGTTAAGACAAATCCAATGAGAAGGTTATTCCTTATCCTATAAGTATAATCGTAAAGCCCATAACTTGTGAACCCATTCGAGTGTCGGACTCTTATCGATAATACCGTATCATTTGTGTGGAGTGGAGGTGCATGATATACACAGAATACTCCAGGACTCAGAACTTCATAAATAACATCCTTAGTAGTAGAGTTCACGAACAGATTATAAAGTGTTTCCTCAGCAGCGATTTCCTTATTGTGTAGCTTTAAATTAAACCTATGAAAATCGACCAAATCATGATACAATTCAGTTCTTGAAGTAGTGAAGTTGGACTGGTAACTCTCAATGGTGGGTAAGTTATGAAACTTGAGAATCTCAGTGTAATTGAATATTATTATTGGAACATTGAAATCTTTCGAATCTTCAGATATTTCAGCATGAAGTGTAATTGACCCATACTTTTCAACTGTTCCATGAACGTAAGCACAGACTCCTCCAAGACTTTCAGATAATCTCGCATGGTAGAATTCTGCTCCAGCAAGACTAATCCCAACAAGTGTCAGCAAAATTAAACCCTTTATCAAGTTCATTGTTCAAAGGTTTATATTCGTAGTTTGTTCAGACTTTTATCTTAGTAGTATTCTGTGACTAAATAAAACTCTCGCGAAGGTTGGCAATAGTTCACATAATATATCCACGAACAGACTTCTTTCACATGCAATACTACATTTAGTCCACTTCATTCATTCCCTCAGTTGTTTGCAACAGTTCAATATTATTTATGGAATCCTTGGCAAGTTTGTGTTGCATTTTGACATATTTCAAGCTCTCCAAAAATATATACAAGTGTTAGAGAGTGTTTGGCATAAATATAGTGGTGTGAAATTTCAACCTACGAAGCAACTTTGACTTCTTGTAAAGCGATAGTATACTGAAAAAGTTGAATCTCAACTAATCTGCATCACAACTGCTCTAAAATGATCCTTAAAGTCAACGTAGATTATGAATATTCAATCAAGGTGGTCAAAATTAGATTGAGACAACTATTCATATTCAGTTCCTAAGTTTAATCCAATATTATCCTTTGCCCAAATGTAGTAGTAAAGAAAAGCGGACGCGAAGGTACTTATCTATTCACTAGGCATTGCATGAATTGAGTTCAATTGTACGTTCACTTCACTGAACGCATGAACCGTCATACTATTAATCAGCTGATTCATTTCAGGTCTCCTGAAGTCAAGATTAAAGCTTGGGGCGGTTGACGTAGTGAAAAAAGCGTAAACGATAGCTACTATTCCGTTTAGCTCTTCAAGTATGGAGATAGAAGCAAAAATATAAATTGACTTGTTAAACGCATGTACAATCCTTTCATTTTCCTGCTTGATGTCAACAATTGTCCCTGAAATTGGTGGGAACCTTTTGAAATGCTTTGGTGTCTGCAAGACGTGAAATGAGTCAACTGAAAACCAAATAAAAGGCCAAATGAGACCTAATATATTTATCAAAAATCTCACCAACCAATATAAATTGATGATTCAAATAAATTGAAACTCTAATCTATAATCAAAGCTTTCTGATTGACTCGCCGGCGCATTCTACGATAAAAATAGTCGAAGGTTAGAATAAAACCAACCCCACTTCCAAGAGTAACATGCTTATCGCTAGATTCATACACTTCTTTGGTAAAACTTGGCAACCTTGGAGATTTTCAGCATGAGAATAGAATACTCCAAACCCCAAGTTGAATAGGAGTATGGAGAATCCACGGAAAACAACAAGTATAGTGTAAACCAACTTAAGTACAGTTTGAAAGTAGCCAGCAATCATATGCAATGATTCAGTTGAATTGAGAATGCTTGCCAGTGTGTATGCACATATCATTGTGAAGAAATTGGGAACAATAATAAAGAAGATGACTCCTTTCCATCCTAGTGAGATAGAACTAAACTGAAATTCAAGCAACTATCCATAAAAAGCATGATTTGAGAAATATATCCTTTTACCAGTCTATCGAATCGCAGTTGTAGTAGCAAAATAGCTACGACTTGTTTGACACTTTGTGCTGCATTTTGACACATTCTTGACCTAAAAAATCGTCTTTCGTTAATTTCTTAGGTTGGAAGAGAGAGATATCTTCGGCTCTTGATCAAAGTAGTACGAATTCAAACTAGTTCATTGAAGGTATACTCGAAGCAGTTTAAACAAAGCACTTCACAATACTTTTTGGATTCATTTATTTATGTCGAGTCAGGTATGTTAACTCTCATACTTTAAGACACATATTCCTTTCAGCTCTCATATAGTTGACTATTAATTTGTTACCCAGTAATTGTGTCAAGAGCTTTTAAACTATGAAGTAATATGCATTATTCTATATTTGTAGGAAGTATCAATTGTGTTATGATTACTTCCACTTCATAAATACCCTCAATGTAGATACTTTAGCTATTTCGCTCGCCGTTTTATATTTCTTCGGCCTTTTGATGTGTAGACTGATTTCAAAAAAGCAGAAACTGTTGAATGATGTTAATAATTAACTCTTAAAAACCGGCTTTACTTGAGAAAATGTTTGTATATGCTTGAAATCTGTCCCCTTGTATACTCCTGTTTGTAATGCTTCAATGAACTCAATGTCAAAGTTTTTAGGATCCAAAAGTCCTAAATCTCGATAGTTGTACTTGAGTCTATGTGAATGGTTGGAGATATTCATTAAATGGCACATATCCCAAAAGGAATTATTTATCGGTTTGAGTCTCATCCAGTATATGAAGTGGAACTTCCAAGAAGATTTCCTCTTCTCCACGTTCTCTGGTTCTATACCAACTTTCTTACATTCCTGATGGAACAAAGTCAATAAGTATAGCAATTCTTCCTTCTTTTCAATTGCACCGACTAGTTTCTCGATTTTACTTTCAGTAGTAGAATCATGGACTAACTTCAATTGCTCTTCGTCAACCTTTTTAACATAGTTTATTGATTTGAAGATAACACTATTAGTACGTGATGGTTGTGAATATGCTCTTGCAGACCAAGATTGAGGGCCGCTCCTCAAGAGAGATTTGGATCCATTCTTTAAACTTAACTCCAAGAGCAACCGCATAGATGTACCACCTCTCATCACCTGCTTTCTATAAAATTGGTTCATCATCAGTTCCACTTATCCTATTCGTCCTGCACATTTTTTAGACTCATCAAAAATTTTCATTTGCATTCGAAAACACTAGCAATCAGGATGTTGAGCAGCAGAGTCATATCAAACGCAATGAGAGGATCATTGCAGAGGATTTCTAGGGTTCCTCTCAAGCCCGCCAGCAGATTATATCAAGTGTCTAATTATTCCACTGAAAAGAAGGACAAAGCTTCTTCCACCAACTCGATTTTAACGGACGATTTGTTAGCTAAAGCAGGATTCGATGACCCAGAGGCCGCTAAGCAAGCTGAAGAAGGCGGAGAAGAAACATCACAACGTGCTTCCAGAAGGAAAAGAAGGGCACAGACATCAAAGGACTTGCAACGTGAGAGATACGCTAATTGGTTCTACATCCTTTCATTTGCAGGTTTATTTGCGGGTGCAGGATACTTGAGTCGTGACTGGGACTCGGAAGAGGAGCAAAAGAAGGTGGATGGCTTAAGCGTCGAGAATGGATACTCCCCATTGTTGATGTACGAGAGATTGAACAAGAGAGTATCGTCTTTGTTCACCTTATTCTCCGAACCAGTATTTGAGAACTTGTTACCACCACCAGCTCCAGAAGCTTATCGTAGACCTTTGACATTAGTATTGACTTTGGATGACTTGTTGATCCACTCTGAATGGGATACCACTAACGGCTGGAGAACTGCTAAGAGACCTGGTGTTGACTACTTCTTGAGATACTTGTCCCAGTACTACGAAATTGTGATCTTTGCCTCCAACCAGCTGATGTTCTCTGAAAAGACTGTTCAAAAGTTGGATCCAATGCAAGCTGCTATTCAATACTCTTTGTTCAGAGAAGCTTGTCGTTACAAGGACGGTAAGTTCATTAAGGACTTGTCATTGTTGAACCGTGACTTGGGAACTACTCTTATTATTGATGTTGACGAAGATTCTGTATGCTTGCAACCTGAGAACGCCATTGTAGCCACTAAATGGGATGGTAAGCCAGATGACTACTTGGTTCAAATGATCCCATTCTTGGAATACTTGGCCACTCAACCAGCAAAGGATATCAGACCAATCTTGAACTCGTACGGCGACAAGACCACTATTGTGGAAGACTTCAAGGTCCGTGAACAAAAGTTAAGAGAGCAATGGAAAAAGGAAAACTCCAAGCCAAATGCTGGTAACTTTTTGGCTAAATTGTTGGGTGCACCTGCTTTAGCCAAGGAACCAAAGATGCCATTGGACATCATCAGAGAACATGGTCAATTCCAATATGAACAATACGAGAAATACGTCGAAGCTAATGCCGCAAAGGTTGCTGAGGAAGAAAGAAAAATGAAGGAAGCCCTTGGTAAGATCTCGTTGAACAAGTTCTTGGAAGGTGGACCTTCTCCAGAAGAAATTGCTAGAGTTCAAGCTGAAATCCAGCAAGGTAAATAATTCATTGATCTTGGACAGGATCATAGCTAATTAGCTAGTTGTACATATTGTCCTTACATGACATTTTCGTGTATTGCACCTTAGATATTTGTGAGGTATTGGTAAGAGAGCGGTGTTCTTGATTATAGCTGAAGAGGCATGAAGGAGCCATTTGAATATACGTATTTTAATAAGTTTCAACAGGATGTAAAGTACTGGAATAGAGATGTCTTGACGGCTCAAATATGATGATTTACCCACCCCTCTTACCCACGTTACTGATTAAGTAGAAAATTATATCGCCTTTAACTCTTGAAGGTGGACCAAGTTTTAGTTGCTCTGCATTCTGATGGGGCATCTTAGTGATAGTAGTAGTTAGACGAACAAGTATGTGGGGAAAATGATATCGCTTGAAGTGTCTATTGTGAGATTGAAATACAGTTACAACCAGAAACATGTCAATCATTTACTTACTTCCTTAAACCTTGGTTATCTTCTTTAAACTAAATAAGGTGATTTAAACTGCAACCTTTCTTAGTTTCAACTTTATATTTTGTGGTTCCAAATGGCTGCAAATCAACTAAAAAAAATGTCTTTTAATCTATTATTATTTTAATGAGCTTCTTTGGATAATTTTGAAAGCTGCAACATATTTTACAGTCCACGTCAACGTATACAATGCCTTATTGTTCGAAATGATTGTTGAATTGTCAACAATGATTGCAATGAAGTAATTAAGCAGCATAAACGTGGTTGGTGTGGCCAACCACGCCAATTCAACTTCATAGGCTCAAGTGCACCCTTTATTAAACTCATTAACAGTGAGTACTTCTCACACTATAAGCATTAGAATAATAAATTATAAACTAAACTGGATTTGATAATCAGATTTCAATGATTCTAAATCCTGAGTTAACCTATTAGATCTTCTCCTCAAGGATTTATTTGCTCCTATACACCGATAATCAATCAATCAATCACCTATATTATTAAAATAAAATCATTTACTAAACAACTGTAAAACTTGCTCAAATAAAACCCTTTATGAAACTCCGATTAATTTCTTCTGTTTAATGGATGTATTATTTATGCTCTCTGTATTCTATGTTCATCTGCCGACAAGAAAAGTTTATTAAATAAACTCTCATCACTTCATTCACAAATAGTCACTATCCTCCCCTTTCCCTTTCAAGTCCACCCCCTCACTCTTATCATTTCATACTCAGGGTTCAGAAAATTAATTGGCAACATGTACAATATATTCAATCTCAAATAACCAATCAGAACCCATCCACTTTCTCTTAACCTCACATGAATAACACACCCTGATTGGAGCTGCGAATCATCCCACTACGTCTCCGCTTTGAAAAGTAGTCGGTTTTGTGCATTTTGTGTTGAGCAAATTACCTAATACAATTTAAACTACCAAACCACCGTTGACCGATATCGCATAACCAATTCACTCCACTATCTATGTATTTCATCACAACATTCAATACCGAACACCGGATCTATCATCACTTCTCTTACTTGCTACTCAATCTACTCTTGTAACTCACTTCTGCCTTCTCTTAATCGTCCCCTTCATGTATTACCGTCCTCTCCTCTCATTGGCTAGAAATGTTTCTTTTTGGTTTTGTATGACTGATGGAAAAGATTAAAACTTTCTTGAAATTGAGATTAAATCTTTTAAATCTGTACACTTTTTGAGGAGACACAGCCGTCGTTCAAGCTCGTAATATACAACCAACTCTCTGTGAGAGGATCATTAGTTATTATTCAAGTTCATTTAGAAGTTTAACTGACTTTTTATATTTGTGAAAGAGAGCCAATATGTCAGCTAAAGGCCCAAGCTTAGCACCTAGACAGGCACAGGCTCATTCGCCTATAGCCATTTCACCTGCAGCTTCGTCTCCACCATCTGGATCCCTGATATCTATTGGGGTCAGACCTGGTGCTGCCGCACTTTTATCGGGTGCTGCAAGTTCTGCTGCAAGTTCTCTTGCAAACACTGGCAACTTCACGACTGCAAGTAAAGCAACTACAGCAGACTCACCCAATAACTTATCTGTAACGCAGATAATCACTTCAAAGGAATGGGTCTTACCTCCTCGGCCAAAACCAGGTAGAAAACCAAGCGTAGATACACCAGCATCAAAGAGAAAAGCTCAAAATAGAGCTGCACAACGTGCCTTTAGAGAAAGAAGAGCTACAAGAGTCCAAGAATTGGAACAAAAGTTAATGGAAGTTGAAAAGGAAAAGGAAGTAAAGGAGATTGGCTTGGTCAACACAATCAACAAATTGAAAATGGAAAATCAGTTCTTGATCAAGAGCTTAGAACTGTTAAGAAATGATGTCAACAGCTTGAAGGACAACCAAACAAACTCTACTTCTGTATCTCAACATGCTTCACCAAACGTATCATCCCCACACTCGGCTGCTACTACTTTTACCGGAGCTTCTTCTCAGAGACCTTACTTTAAACCATCGTTCTCGATGAACAACTCGTCTCCAGGAGCATCTACAGGATCACCCTCCTCGTCATCGTACTCAGTACAGCAAATCTCACCTGCTCCTTCTGCTGACTCGCCTCCTGTGTACCAGAACGCCCCTACTCAAAGATTAGTACCAACTACCAAATCCCACGCTTCGGTAAACTTCACTCCGATTTCTGCAACCAATACACCTTCCAAAAATAACAGCTTTGACTGTGGAATATGCCTCAAAGATGAGTGCCTCTGTGAATCTGTGGGATTGAAAGAATCAACAAGAGAAACTGAAATTGATGTACAAAAACTTGAAGAAACTGTCAACTCATTTAAACCTATGGCTGCAGTTTCCTTGAAGAAGCGTAAATCTTCTCAGCAAGCACTTGAAATCGACTTCACCTCAAAGTTTAAAACAAAGCAGATGCCAGACTTAAAGAAATTGAAGAAATCCTCAGTTTCCAATATCGAAAGTCATGGACAATTTAATGAAGCCTCTCCAGTTGACAATTGTGGGTTTTGCTCTGACGACACTCCTTGTGTTTGCCGTGAAGCAGCGAAGGAAGCAGCTAGATTAAATGACAGTTTGATTGAAACACATGACCATCACCAACACATAGATGACGACGCGAACAAAACCTTACCACCTATACTAAACTCCAATAGCCGTCGACCTACGGCATTGCCAGTAATGCACCCAGGACCCTCTGTTGAAATTCGGGAAATTACCAACTTGACTCCAGGTGCAGTTCCTACAGTTGCTGCAACCAGAAGAAACAATGACTCTATAGCTGAAGGAAATGAGACTGACGGTGGATGTACAGGTAATCCTGGAACATGTCAACAATGTCAGACTGATCCAATGTCGACATTGTTCTGTACAACAGTTGCAAATAAACCAAAGGAATCACGTAAACAGTCCACATCTTCTACTCCGCTCAACAGCTCTGGTGTCTCATCACCACAACCAATGATCTCAAGATCCAGCTCTAAGTCAGCCATTTCCACTACATCACTTGCAACAATGACTTTGCCTCTGACCCCTTCGTCAGCTGCACCACCACCTTTGATTGCTACAAACAACCCAGCAACATCCACTCTGGGAATGTTTATCCCTTGTGCAGATGCATACAAGACTTTATCAAGACATAAAAAGTTCAACTCTGTTGACTTTAGTACCTTGGTTGGGAAACTTACTACTCGAGGAATGCAGGTGGAGGTTCAATCGGTTGCAAATGTGTTGAGAGAATTGGATAGAAGGTTGTATAACTAAAAGACAATACATACTCTACTAGGTTAAGAGTGTCTTGATGACCAATGATATTTATATACTAGTCTATTATACTTTTTTTGGGGATTTATGGTAATTTTGGGTAAAGTGTTTTTGATTTAATAAACATAAGATAAACAATAGTTAAACAAATAGAAGTAGAAAAAGTTAAACATTCAGCTAAGGAGAGAAAGTACCTGGCATCACTTGGGTAGTAGTGTGCTTTTCAGGTGTAGCTTGATGGATCTCTCTAGTAGCAGTAATGTCTGGTGTTCCGTGCAAACTTCTTGGAACAGTAACAGAAGCATCTGTTGGATGCACTGCAGTTGGGTGTTTCAACCCGGTCTTGCCAGTATGGTAGTCAGAATCTGTTGAGGTTCCAATCTGGTGGTCATGTGTTGGAGAATGTCTTGTTGGAGACACTCTCTTTTCAGTAGTAGTTCCTGAATTGTGAACGTCATTTCTTCCCGAACCAATGCCAACACTAGCTGCTGCATTTGCTAAACCATCAGCTGCAGCAGAGACGATACCCTTTCTACCAGTTGTACTCTGATCAGAGTGAGTAGCGTAACCGTGGTTAGATCCTAAATTTGGGTCCAATGTTGATCCACCATGAACACCACTGGTGTGGGTGTTAGTGTGAGTAGACACAGGAACAGAGTGTCCTAATGTGTCACCGTGAACTCCACTAGTGTGGCCAATAGTATGAGTGTTAGTGTGACCAGATACTGGAACTGTGTTACCTCTAATACTAGTGTGACCACTAGCATCAGTGTTAGTGTGAGCAGATACTGGAACAGAGTGACCTAAAGTCTTGTCACCATGGACTCCACTATTGTGACCACTAGAGTAAGTGTTAGAGTGACCAGTTCCTGGAACTGCATCTGCAATCTTGTCACCTAAAGTTCTTTCACCGTGGACTCCACTGGTGTGACCAGTGGAATGAGTGTTGGAGTGAGTGGTAACGGGAACAGTGGTACTGGTGTGACCAGTAGAACGAGTATTGGAGTGACCAGTTCCTGGAACAGCATCAGCAATCTTGTCACCTAAAGTTCTCTCACCGTGAACTCCGCTAGTGTGACCAGTGGAATGAGTGTTGGAGTGAGTAGTTACTGGAACAGTGGTTCTCTCACCATGGACTCCACTAGTGTGACCAGTAGAATGAGTGTTAGAGTGACCAGTTCCTGGGACTGCATCTGCAATCTTGTCACCTAAAGTTCTTTCACCGTGAACACCACTAGTGTGACCACTAGAGTGGGTACTAGAGACTGGAACAGTTTGACCATGGACACCTGTGGTGTGAGTGTTAGAGTGAGTAGTAACTGGAACAGCTCCACTAGTGTGACCAGTAGTGTGGCCAGAAGTGTGAGTGTTAGAGCGGTTAGTTCCTGGAATGGCGTCAACAATCTTGTCACCCAAAGTTCTGTTATCATGGACTCCGCTAGTGTGACTAGTATGAGTGTTAGAGTGAGTAGAAACTGGGGCAGTAGTACCTGAGGTTCTACCGTGAACTCCACTAGTGTGACCAGTAGTATGAGTGTTAGAGTGACCAGTTCCTGGAACAGCATCAGCAATCTTGTCACCTAAAGTTCTCTCACCGTGAACTCCGCTAGTGTGACCAGTGGAATGAGTGTTGGAGTGAGTAGTTACTGGAACAGTGGTTCTCTCACCATGGACTCCACTAGTGTGACCAGTAGAATGAGTGTTAGAGTGACCAGTTCCTGGAACAGCATCTGCAATCTTGTCACCTAAAGTTCTCTCACCGTGAACTCCACTAGTGTGACCAGTGGAATGAGTGTTGGAGTGAGTGGTAACGGGAACAGTAGTACTGGTGTGACCAGTAGAACGAGTATTGGAGTGACCAGTTCCTGGGACGGCATCTGCAATCTTGTCACCTAACGTTCTTTCACCGTGGACTCCACTAGTGTGACCACTAGAGTGAGTGTTAGAGTGAGCTACAACTGGAACAGTAGTGCCTACCGTCTTTTCACCATGAACTCCGCTAGTGTGACCACTAGAATGAGTGTTGGAGTGAGTGGTAACGGGAACAGTAGTACTGGTGTGACCAGTAGAACGAGTATTGGAGTGACCAGTTCCTGGGACGGCATCAGCAACCTTGTCACCTAAAGTTCTTTCACCGTGGACTCCACTAGTGTGACTAGTGGAATGAGTGTTAGAGTGAGTAGTAACTGGGACATTGCCACTAGTGTGACCAATGGAACGAGTATTAGAGTGACCAGTACCTGGAACTGCATCAGCAATCTTGTCACCCAAAGTTCTTTCACCATGGACGCCACTTGAGTGAGTGTTAGAGTGAGCTTTGTCAGTGTAAGCTTCCCTTGTGTGGGTGTTACCAGCAATATTCTGTCTACCCGTGTCGCGTTTAGCATAATCAACTGTGTCAATTCCAGCAGCATCCAAGGCAGGTGTCTCATTGGCACTTGCCCCAGTACCGCGAGCTCCACTTGAAGTGACGGACTTCTTGTGAGTTGAATTGATAGGAGTATCGTCAAACTTTTCAGCAACTTCAATCAATGATTCTTCACCCTTCTTGAAACCAAGTTTCTTGTTATGGTGAGCAATTTCGGATTCAGAAATCTTAGAATGAGTTTGAGTATCTTGCTGAGTGTCTGATGATCCTGTTGCTGGTTTCGCTGAAGTTGAGACTAAACCTGGAATTGGCTGAACTCCATCACCAGAGTCATCTTTAGCGTCAATTTCGGAAGTTCCCTTAACTGGTTTATGAGCTGGGGCGGCCTTCACGCTGTCATACTCGCCAGTACTGCCCTTGAGTGGTGTGTCCAGGTTAGTTCTAACATTTTTGTTGGCGCTATGGTCCAACGAAGAATGCTTAGTATCCAACTTAGAGGTCTCAGGGTGGTTAGTAGACGTATGATGATTCGAGGTTACTTGGTGAGTGGAGTCATCTTTAGTAGTGGAGATTCCTACTGCTGCTGCAGCACTGGCTAACTTGCCCTTGATTCCACTAGACTTTCCAGTATCAGAGTTGTGCTTCGAGTCCACAACAACATTTCCTTTCTCATTGCTGTGAGTGTTAACGTGTTTGTCATGGGTATCAGTCACAACGGTACTGCGGTGGCCAGAGTGGTCGTTTCCAGACCCGCCAACAACAGCAACAGGAGTTCCAGTAGCACCATGTTTATCATGAACACCAGTTCCAACAGTTCTAGAGTATCCGGAACTGTCTTTACCATGATGTGAGTCTAACTTAGCAGCGGCAATGGCCCCAGTTCCAACTGCGGCGACACCAGCCTTGTGAGAGCTATCATGATGATGGTCTGTAGCACCTGGAACAGCTACCACTTTATGGCTTGTTGTACCATGTGGAGCAGTAGTTCCATGAGCAACAGGAGAAACACCAGACGCTGAGTGCGTCTTGTGGTCTACAGAATCAGTATAACCAGCATGATCCTTATCAGAGTGGCGGAAACCATGCTTTTCAGCAGCAACTGCAGCATTAGCACCAATGGCACCAGTGATTCCTGAGTTGTGAGACTGATCATGATGTGTACCGTGAACAGACAGATCCAAGTGTGTGGCATCCGATCTTACGTTGGCACCTTGATGGTTACCAACAGCAGGAGTGTTAACTGACTTGGAAGCAACAGAAGCATCATGAGTGTTGTAAGCACCCGAGGTTCCATGTGTTCCATGAGTATCAGCAGTTGTTTGGTCCTTACTGGAACGGCGACCACCGAAAACTCCAGCGACTGCTGCAGCACCAGCACCTAAGGCACCAATGACACCAGTCTTGTGGGAACTGTCATGAGACTCGTGGGTACCATGAGTAGACAGATCCAAAGGATCATGTCTATAAGTGTCAGTGGTAGTAGCATGAGTCTTGTGAGAGTTGGTAGGAACTTCACCATAAACACCAGTAGTGCCTTGCGAACTGTGAACACCAGGAGTAGTGTGTTTGGCATGAACACCTGGTTCAGCGGAATGAGAGTATCCTGAGTGTTCCTTACCAGAACGGTGAGAACCTAACTCGCTAGAAGCAACTGCAGTGCCAGCAGCAGTTGTTCCTGCGATACCTGAATGGTGAGTGTTGTCATGGGACTTGTGAGTACCATGAGCAGATGAATCCAAAGTCGTGTTCTTGTTTGAAGTATCAAACTTGTTAACGTCAGAAGAAGCATCCTTGTACACATCAGAAATCCCGTGCGACTTGTGAACACCTGGTTCAACAGTATGTGAGTGGCCAGTGTGGTCCTTACCAGAATGGTGAGAATCTGTCTTTCCATAAGCAACTGCAGTACCTGCAGCAGTTGCAGCTCCAGCACCGATGGCACCAGACTTGTGAGAAGTTCCATGGGATTTTGGAGTAGCATCAACACGGTTCAGTCTCAAGTTAGAAATCTCACCTTCAGTGCGTTCAATTTGGTTGTCCAACTTCTTAATCTCAGTCTTGTAGTCAAACTTAGGATCAGATGGAGAGATAATGTCACTCTTTGGGTTCACGTCACCCTTACGGTTTGTGTATTGGAATTCAGTACCTGAGTTGTCAGAGGTAAATGGATTCTTCGAGTGTTGATCAATTCTGGATTGATCCGATGTGTGTGCACTGGTGTGAGTATTTTGCTGACCAGAACCAAGGGACACCTTTTGGTGAGTGGTGTATGGTTTTTCGTCATCGATACCGACATTAGAAGTAGCAGTTTGACCGTGTCTTGATTTATTGTGTGGATCAAGACCATGTTCTTGAAGAGCAGAAGCAATTCCTTCTCTATTGTGAAGTGATTTGTTTTCCGAATGTTTGGTAGAGTCGACATTTGATGAGGTTGAAGTAGAGTGCTTACCCAGCTTCAAGGCGGCGGTAGCAGCAGCAGCTTCTGCTTGCGCAGCTTGACGTTTTTTGTGGTCTAACTCATGCTTGTGCGATCTACGTTGTTCTTCTTCACTTTCCAATTGAGATCTTCTTTCTTCACCAGTTCTGTGTGTTTTTGGTTGTCCACCCAGGACACCATAGAATACACCAGCTTCAGACTCATCAACCTTTTCGGCACCACTTCTGTAGCTTGGATTGTAGTTTTCAGAATCTTTTCTCAATTCAAGAGGTTCCAATTCCTTTTGCGAAGATTCATAAGTCTTCACAGGAGGTTTAGTAGTTCTCAAATTACCAATAGCAGTTTTGCGAATAATCTCAGGCTCAGAACTCAAAGTAGTTCCAGCCCTTCCATCGTTAACCGTATTGTTGTGTTCACCAACAGTATTTGCAGCCACGACATTTTCATGTTGAATTTTTTCCGGTCCAGTTGCAGATGAGTGAGTTACCCTAGCATCACTACTGTCAATTGTACTTGGAGTACTTGTAGAACCAGAAGAGTTCGAATGAGGTTTGAAAGGCTTAGTTATTTTGTCTAAAAGACCATTTTTATCGTCTTTTACCATGTTTGCTTTTGTTGATAATTCAAATCAATTCAAATCAATGGATCAGATCAACTCTTTATATACTTCAAAATTTAAGGGTAAAGGTTGCTGCGTGTTCCTCGATCATTCATTGCTATGAGGTTTAATGTTAATTTGTTCCTATGTATTTGAACCCTTGCATTGCTTAAAGTGGCCCAATAACTTATTCTTTAAAAGGGTTCATGGTATATGGAACATTTTAGATTTTCTTCTCCATGTGTAAGAGTGGAGATCAAGTGGGAACAATTAGCAATCACCGTTGAGTTATGAGAGATAACTTACAACGTCTTGATCTCTATACTATCATTAGTCTATGATTACTTAATTGCTTACTCTCAAACATCTCTAGTCACTCCTACAATCCAACATCTCCACTGAGCAATTGAGCCACACTAAAAAGTCCATATCCCTTTTGTTCACTCACCAACAAATGTCAAAATAGTTACCCCACTATTCACACAGCAAGCATCAGATTGCTTCCTGGATCAATTGCTACAACATTCTCGAGTACCTTTTTAAATGAAATAGCCAGTGAATGTTGTGAATGAGTTCCTAACCAAAAATTCCATTTTTTTTTTAATAATGCTTGCTATGTTGATGTATTTTGAGTGTTTTTTTGCATCCATGTTCCACAATTGCAGTTGCAGCCATATACACAGCCTTATGGAACTCCTATTTGTTGGATTGAATCTATAGATCTTTGGTTATTTCTAAGGTTGCTTTTTGATCAATTGAACGTGTATGCTTCCCCTCTTATTCAATTGTGTGTTACATTGTGATTGTTTAGGAATTGAATCACTTTCTCTAAGATCAATTGAACTCCGTGGCAGGAATTGCGAATACAAATTTCAATATGAACATCATGACGGTTTTGAACTATTCAGTGCGGCTCTCGTTGATAGCAACAGTTATTTATATTCTGGAACTTTGTTGTTCTTGTTATATATCAATCTAGTTACTAACCATTCCAAACTCTCTTTTAAGCCTTGGTTTTCTAACACCGACACGGGTAAGAGTTTCGAGTCAGTCGCCTCCAATTCACTCACCAATTGGATAAATACACCCGTTTTTAATGATACTAAATCCACAGCTTGTGGTAAATCTTGTTTGTTCGCCAACATTAGTATGGGCACATTTAAAATACTATCATCGACCACGTCTTCATTTTCGTTAGTCCACGATTCATTGTGTGCAACTTGTACTAATGTTTCATAACACTCTTGGAATCTCTCTGTATCTGTAGAATCAATGATGAATATTATCCCATGGCAAGATTTATAGTACCGTGACCACATATTCCTTAACGATCTCTGTCCTCCCAAATCCCAGAATTTCAAGTTAATATTCTTAAACTGTGATGATAATTGTGATTCAAGTGATGATTCGAATTTAATCGTAGTTGTATTCTGCCCCACCGTAGGCAATATCCTCTTACCCTTTATGACATCCAGCGTAGATCGAAGCGTCTCTTCCTTACTCGGTTTCTTTTTCTGTGACGTATCAGTACTCGAATACAAGAGCTTCAAGTGTTCAAGGAATGTGGTTTTGCCTGCATTGTCCAATCCAAGTATTAAGATATTATATTGTTCTCTCTTGGTGTATTGCGTATACAACGACGATGCTAAATGGAACATATCTACTGTTCCTTTCCCTTTAGATTACCTATTGTATTATAGTGTACCTTTTCACACCTAAATCTAGCTTACAAATATTACCCGGACAAACTTCAACTATATAATGAAGATTTTTCAGTCCAAGTCATTGAAAGAGTACTAACATGCCTGAATTAGGCTTGTTTTTGTTAATTGTATGTACACTTGCTTGAATCATAAATGATGAACAACTGATAGGGACAACTGAGCTTTGCTTTGAAGATTGTATCATAAATAGTAGAATATCTGAATCATGATTATTTATTTTGAATATCTACTAACAGTTTAGAATTAACAGTGATGATCATCTGTATTATTTTTATTGAGTAGAGTGGAGAGAAGAGATAGTGAGACAGTGGAGATAGTGGAGACCTTTAATTAATGTAGAGTTTATGTTCTATTGATTTTATTAATAGTGATGTATTGTAGTTTGAAAGTATAGTAGTATTGTTGTATTACTATACTGTTCTATTGCTATTATTATGGGGAGATTATTGGAATGATGTAAGATTGCATTGATTGTTTCAAAGTAGAATCATCGTGCAAGTATCATTACGATTGACTTGTCATAGGTATGACACCTTCTATTGAAACATCTTCTCATGCAGCTGGTCTCTTGTCTTCCTAGCAATGTCTTACGAAGCAACAGTGTGTTACCCAATGAAATGAGTTCGGAGTTCTACCCATTCCAAAATGTTCAAACACTAGGAATCAATATCATGCTACATCGACACAACCTCTTTCTACTCGATTTTACCAGAGTGTATTATTAATCTAAATATTCTTCTTTATCACATCAGTGTTGTTAACATAGATATAATTCACAACAAACGCAAACCATGCAACAACTACCAATACAGCACTAGCTACGTACACCCACGCGTTAGTGATATCCCATGATCTCTTAAACTCATCGTTGGCCAAGTGTCTAACAGTCACAGCCCTTTTGTCTTGCAAGTAACTTAATCCCAGTCTCTTGTAGTCCAAGTCAAAAGTGAAGATACCGTGTTGATCTGGGACAGTGAAGTTGGCAAGGTAGATGTAGACGTCGTCTTCTCCTCCTTGTGGTTTACTAAGACCTGGTCCAAGAGGAAGCAAGTTGACTCTTTGGTATGGGTCCAACATCTTGAATGAAAGTTGGATTTGGTTTTCTTCTTCCTTGATTTCGTATGGAATCCATTTACCTTCCGAGAATTCAGAGACACCAATAGTGTAGATGGCTTGGTCCTTGATTCTGAACAAGCTGTTGTTTGGCTTTTCTGGTTCATCGTTCTTGAAGTATTCAACAAAGTGTAATTTCAAAACACCCTTCTTTTGGAAGGTCCATTTGATCAAGTCTGATTCGTTCAACAATTCGTCAGATCCGATCCATGTCAATCTGGCGTTGTTCAATGCTTGCAATGATACAGCCAAGAACCCTTGTTCTCCAAAGGTCCATGTCTTGCTGCCTTCGGCGTGGTCGCTGTTGATGTCGAGTGTGAGACCTGTTTTAGAACTCTTGACAATAGGGAAGAGGAACTCGTTGTTAGAGATCAAAGCAGCATTACCTTCGTAAGTCTTAGTCTTCAATTCATCCAAGATGTTGTTTCCCTTAACCAAGTTGGTGCTCTTCTTCAAGGTTACTGCACCATCTTTTGAGTTAAAGTGGTCAAACAACTTAAAGTTCTTTGGTGATGGGTAAATACCCAATTCATTCAAGAATCCTCTGGTTGAGTCTGGCATAACACTAGAAACACCTCCAACAACCAAAACATTTCCATCCTTGTTGATATACTCTAACAATTGATGTTGGTTCAATGCTTCCTTTGCTTGAATACCCTTCTTAGAAGAAGGTAACAAGATCAAATGCTCATACTTAATCTCACCCTGATAAAAGAGAGAGAAATCAGCATCCTCCTCATCATACGAACGCACTTCAACATTACTACTACCCTCCACAACATCCAACAAATTAGAAACCCCAGCAGTCAACCCTGACTTCTCTTTCAAATCATAATACTTGGAATCAAAAAGAATCAACACCTTCTCCAAACTAGGATTGGCAGATACAAGCGTAACCAAAAAGGAAAACACCCAGACCCAAAGAAAGCAGAACTGTTTACCGATCATCTTGGTTGGCAATTGATTCAGAACAACAACTGTAAAGTTTTCTTTAATCTTAGTATTTTTTCTGACGTGTTTGAATTTTTCAACGTTGCCGAAATAGTTTGATTGTGGGTGGTAGAGGTGGAGGTTGAAGGTGCAAAGGGTAGAGTTAGGGGTGGATTTAGAGGGTGAGGTAGAGTTGTATGGGTTGTTTATATGGTGTTTGAAGTGTGGATGGAAGAATAGATTGAAATTGGGATTTGGTTTGATGGTATGTGTAGATTATAGTGTCTCCTTTTATTGATTGAAATTTGTGAAGAACAGTATATTGGATCAAGTAGTGAAGTGATCAAGTGAAGTAGTAATCAATTGGTCAAGTAGAAAGGAGAGTTAATGACTGGTTAGAGATGTGTTTTAAAATGGTCAATTGGTTACTATACTATATAAGGATTATGATCTTTCTCAGATGTGTAATACTTTGAGTATTGGACTTTTATTGCTTTAGTTGCAACTCGTTCTCTTAATCTACTGGCTCAATCACCACACTGTTTCTTCTCTCAAACTCTCTCAAACTATAGTAATTCATGACTACATTTGCTATATACATGTAATGATTTACAGTCTACTAAGAGAAAAGTACACAACTTAGAAATACTAACCTTTCATCACCATATACTTTCTCCACTTCACCTCTTAAAATCATCTTAAATTCCATACCTTAAGTTGATCTGAGCATCGCAAAAATACAAAAACACCACCATGACTATCAAAGTGAAAGTAGAATTCCTTGGAGGATTGGATGTTATATCCAACGGTGTTAGAGAACATAAGTTGGTTGTTCCTTTAGAAGAAGGTGAGGCTACAGTTAAGGATCTTATTGAAGCTATAATCAAAGAAATCATCAGTGATCCGAAAGACGTACCTGTATTCATAGAAGATGACACTGTTCGTCCTGGTATTTTAGTACTTATTAATGATACTGATTGGGAGTTGGAGGAGAAGGAAGAATACGTTCTTGAAAGTGGTGATGTCTTCACTTTTACAAGTACCTTACATGGAGGTTAATCTTTTTATTAGCATCTACCACTTAGAGTAATGAAAGAGCAGAGATAGAAAGTGACAACAGAGAAGATAGCAAGAGATAACAACCTGAAGTATCATCAAGAACAGGAGATAATAAAAATAGATAGCCTTACTACAATTAAAGATTCTCAAATATGTTCTTAGTATACATAAGAGTCATCAACTTACAATCTAATTAGATGATATTCAATGGATGAAATATCACTATTGTCTATAACATTGTAATAAAACATTCATTAACCCTTAAATATGTTACTTCTGTAGTTACCTCAAATTCAGATGATTTCTTTTATAACTGACCTAATCCACACCCTAATAATCCTGGTCCTTCCCATGTAGCTGGAACTAAACTAACAACCAACCGTTCACTATTTCTTATAATCTCCACAGCCAATGCCTTGTTAACATTATTGCGGACTCTCGAAGCTATATTTGACAAATTCTGGTGATTGGTAACGATAATATCCTTGTCGAATACTACAATCTTATCACCTTCTTTCAATCCTGCTTTATCTGCTGGACTTCCTCTTGTAACTTCTTTCACGTATGCATATGGAATAGTATGTTTTGAAACAGGAACTGCTACTTCGACTGCATCCTCCATCTCCACATCCCCAGATTCTTTCCTCAAGGCAAACTCCTCTATCATCTTAGTTTCTAGACTCTTGAGCAACAGTTTATGGTCATTACGCAATCTTATTATCTTCACCCTCAATAGCCTGATACTCACAACATCGATATCTGCACGAGGGAACCCGTCTGGATTCACCAATTTAGTATCCATATCAGCATGATAATCATTTTGTAATAAATCAAAGAGAAGCTCAATCTGAGACTCAATCTCCGTTTTTATCCCTGACAACTCCTGAAACGTAAGCTTATTGAAATCAGTATCATACTTCTTGAATTGAGACTCATCGAGATTCAAGGATTTCATCAATCCTGTAAAGTCTTCCTTCGTCATTTTGCCACTAGTGATTGAAAAAACTAATAATTAAAAAATGATTTTGATTCCATATATAAACTCTTAAAGATGACTACTGCAAGGTATCTAATACAATAATAGTAAAGTTATTGAAAACTCTTCTTCTTCATGTTAACGCTTTTATTATCCTATCCAAATCAAACATCTATTTAATTGCCTTCATAACTGAGTGCAAAGGAGTATGTACTAACATTCTCCACATCGTCCTCTTCGTTACCTTCACTAATTTCTTTCCATGAAGCGACAGTAAGTAATATAAATCCAGCAATCACAAACATATCGCCTAGCAATTGTTGAGGACTCAACTTGTTGCCAAACAACCACCATTCCACCAATCCAATCAAGAAAATGGTGAGCAATGAACTTACAGACGATAACACAGGAGAAGTCAACGCCATGAGTGTCAAGAACGAAGCACTAAAAGTCAAGTTGGAGATTATTGAACCTACAATGTAGAGCCAGATCAATTTTGCATCTTCGTAGTTGAAGATGTTAAACTTGTGGATTCCAGTCACATGGACAATTGTGATTCCTGTGATCAAGATCATGCAGGTGAATGCACCAATCAACCCCATCACAAAGTTGGCAAACGTACATTGTCTACGTGGTGTTATGACTGTAGCAATATGTGGAGGGATGCAGCAGTACCGTTTGTAGAGAACTTCGTAATACCCGTACAAAATTGCTCCAACAAAGATGATCAGATTACCCAAAAACCTGTATGGGTATACTTGTTCCAGTGTGTTTAAACTGGGGTCTGAGTACGCTACAATGAAAACACCTCCAATGGCAATGACCACAGATGATACTTTCAACCATGAAAACTTTTCCTGTAAGATTGGGATGGCAAACGCGTATGCTGTGAATGCTGAGCAGTTGTAGATGGCCGTTACGTCGGCTGCGTATGTCATAGCCATGGCTCCGTACCATGTGGCTCCTGCTATAGTCAATACAAGTGTAATCAAGAACGATTTCCAGTAGATATATCTGATTGATGGAGTCACAAAGAAACTCGTGACACACTCGATGATCGAGCTGGAACTCGATACATGTGGGTTCTGATCAATCAACTGGTTGAAGTGGTTGGTTGTTTTGTCATCGTTGACGTTCGCTTCATAGATCAAAATCGATGTATGATAAACATTGTGGAATTGCTTCACAATACATTTCTTGAAGTAGGTCCAATAATTCACCTTTTGTAAGGGAATATTGATCTCCGGGTTGTTGGATTCCAACAACTGCGACTGGGAACTCAACCGCTGGTTCTGGATATCGTATCCGATATTCGTAGGGCTGGTTTTATAGCCGTGAGAAAGTCTCTGTTGCTGCTTATATTTCCCCACCGTTCTCCAAAAAGACACAATGAATGCCTGGAATGGCCACAAAGTCCACCAGGACCCATGTGTCACCAACAACAATACTATAGGCTCCTTGAAACCAAGCTGATACGCCTGTGAAGTGAACTCCGTTTGACATACAAATGCTGTCAAAGAAACTACAAACATAAACGCAACAAACAAGATCTTCGACCTGGAAGCATTATGAATAGATCCCTCAGACGCATTCGCGCCTTGAACTACCGTGATTGCCATAATGAAACCCTATAGTTACTCAAATAAATACCAAATCTGTTCAGTTGCTGAACATTATCCGATAAAAAGAAGGGTAAAAAAAACTAAAAGAAGTCTACGAAAATTCGATCCGTAAACTGTCGGTTCAGTACGACGTCATAGGTTCGTATCTATTTTTGTCTATGTCGAACGGCACGTTTTTTTTTGATAGTTGCAAATGGGAAGTTGCAAGTTTGGAGAGGAAAGCTGGTATGGGAGCTAAGAGTATGGGTGAGGGTGCTTGGGGTTTTGTAGCTGGCATATGTAATGCTGGTGATTCTCCACGTGTAAATGTGACTTGTGTGTATTTTTTTTTGTACTGGTTGATGGTTAGTTAGCCACTGTACCTTGGCGATTTATGGTTGGGTGATTTGTATGACGATGAAAAGGTAATATTTAGAGGTGGGTGAGTGTAAACTTTATTAGTGAATCAGAGAGATATGGTTAGGTTCTTTAACTGGATATATTGGGTGTATTGATTGTGTTGGCGGAGTGATGATTTTTGATTGGATTGTTACAAGAGTTAATGATATTTGTTATCTGCGATTGTAGGTAGTTGCTGTTTCAATAACCTTATTTTGAAAAGTTACTAATGAGGTTGCAATTCAGATAAGTTAGAGGATTGGAGTGATTGATAGTAGTATAATGTATAGTTTGTATAGGTCCCATGAAGGTGCTAGATAAAGAGGTAACTAGTTAGTTATCGCTAGTTTCTAGACTGATACTCTAACTGTTGTAATAGCTACAAGTGTACAAGGTAGTTATTCTTTTTAACTGACACTAAAATGAAGGTTATTTCAGATGTAATTTAATGTCAAAAGTACATATATTTTGCAACCAAAACACACAGTAGACCGTGGATCGTTCCTTGACTCTGTACGATGCTCTGTGATCTTTTATTGAAGTACAAAGAAGTTTAATGATTTTTTAGGTTTTAATTACATTACTAGTTTTGTTTTATTTTGTTATGATTGTTCCAATAAGTAGGTGAAAGTAGATTAATGGAACAGATTTAGTACTTCTTGTCGCCAATACATTACTTGAAAATCACATACACGATCACGTTTCCTAATCATAATACT
The DNA here is from genome assembly GCA_030558205.1 of Kodamaea kaohsiungensis (nom. inval.). Taxonomy (NCBI): domain Eukaryota; kingdom Fungi; phylum Ascomycota; class Pichiomycetes; order Serinales; family Debaryomycetaceae; genus Kodamaea; species Kodamaea kaohsiungensis (nom. inval.). The sequence goes on along the minus strand of JAJMRZ010000038.1, from coordinate 22,420 downwards.
CATTGACTTGCCTCAGTTACTAGATCAGTAATCCACCTACTTAAAACTTACACTTTCAGTCATCTATGATTTCCCTCTTATTTCCTCTATATAACTTCTTATTTCAACTCTTAATCACTATCACTCTCATATTCACTCTCATCACTATTATTCTCTTCACTCTCATCGTTATCATTTCCAACATAATAGCTCCTCGGCTTAACAGTTCCCCTCTCAACTAATTGCTGTCTCGGTATCAATCTAGGTAATATAATGTCAACCACTCTTTCTTTCTCCAATAACAGATCAACCCATTCATCCATATACGTCAACTCGAACGCTATAGGAAGTTCATTAGAGTCAAACTTTGGACTCTTTAACTTAAAACGAAGCTTCCTTGTATCCTTAAAGTACTCATCAAATAAATTGAAGACTTTTTCACTTTGGTATGCTACTCTAACATAACAGAGTGTAAGTGATGTCAAGTACTTGAACTCATTGTATCCCAATTGATTGAGATATGTATTTATCACCTCTTCTGATGGTTCTAATTCCAATAACCTCAACAAACAACAAAGAAACGGACTAGGTTTACCCATCGAATCGGTTCCTCCAAGATACTGGACATGTTGAACTATCACCGGAACAAGCGTAGCTTCATTTGTAAGATACAAATATTGTTTATAGAATATCGAGTCTTGGATCCGGTGTCGTATAATAGGTTCTATCAAGTGTGCTTTGTTTAGTACATTACGTTTATCTGTGTACGATGCCATTGTATTGGTATATATAATTGAATCTGATATTGGTGTGGTTTCTGCACGACTAAGCAATTGGAGCATAGTTGAAGGGGAGAAGGTTCGGATGTGGAGTAAGGTGATGGAATAGTTAAGTGAACTAGAAACTATACTTTCTATGTTTAGTATTGACTACTGCTTGAACTCACAGCTCGGTTTTTCATCAAGTAGCTTGTATTTACATTCACTAAATATTAACTAATGGATCTAGTTTAACTTCCTCAACTCTCTCTCCAATACCAATATACCAGTCGTTCAAAGTCTTGGACCCACCTATTGCCACAACCAATAGTCCTGTTTCTCTACTAATTGTTTTAGCGCACTGAGAATTCAATACGAAATGTCTACTATCATGAACATTTGGTTGCCAGCAATGATCATACACTCTGAAGACCATTCGTGGCCCAAAGTAGCCAACTGCAGCAATTCCTAGTAAGACAGCTTGTGTTGTCGTTAACGGTTCATCCCAAGATGTGATTGCTAGAGCTAGCGTAACGAATTCAAGACTTAAGATAACATACTGAAATGATCTCATTGCCCTTTTATTTTTGAAAAGCTTTCATTAACTATAAACTTCATCATTTATATGTTCTACTTTCTTTCTTCCTACTTATTCGAAACATCTGCTCTCCATTCAATGAATTGTCACCAATAGTTCATTTACTTTATTCTATTATTTATGAATCTACTGTTTAACGAATCATCATATGGTGATCTACTTGCATGTTCCAGTTCAATAAGAGATGAGATAATGTAACGTTACTATTTTTCGAATTCCAACACAGATGAATTTTGAATCTGAGAAGCACCATATTGCACCACATTACGGTAGAGACGAAGAATAACTCTACAAAGTCGAGTCTACAGAAGAAGAGATCTAAAATTGATTTTTGGTGTATGTGCTCTCTCCATTAGGAATACTTGAGCTTCCATATCACCTTTGAAAATTGATCTAGATCATGATCATTCAACCAACAGACAATGAAGGAGTGATGTATGAAAGCTTAAATACTTATTCAAAACAACACAGCTACCAATTAAGCAATCACACTTGCTTGATTAAGACTACAGAAGTGTGACAACTTGAGTGTAATGGTAAGTCGTTACGGAATCCTAATCTAGCATAATAATAATGAATTTCAAGCAGATTGTGTTACGCTTAATAGTGCGGTACTTGGCAAAGTAATCAAAAGCGCCTCCACCTTTCAGACATGTACCAGTATGAGCGTTTTGCGTTGATCTGCGGCCCGCTGGAATTGTGATACGGTTTCTAATTTCATTATTGAATCCACAGTTTGCAAATTATGGCTGCGAAAATCAATCTAATACCCAGAGTATTTAACGGAATCCTATTCCTAAATGGATTAATGATAAGTAAAAATGAGTACTCAAAAACCAATCATTGGTTCTATACCTGATGATCTCGAGCCAAGGTTTGCAGAGCTTAAAAAGCTGTTAGTTAACAAGGAGAATAGAGATGCTGTAACTGAGTCCTGGAAAAGATTACTTAGAGCTCTTGAAAAGGAAGCAGAGATAATCAAGGCAGAAGGTAGTTCTCGGGTTCCCACTTTTCAGTGGAGTGATATTGAAGCTAATAATTATACGTTAACTGATGAACAACTCAAGTTATTTCACCAACGCGGAGCTGTTGTAGTGAAGGGTGTGGTTGACAGGCCACAGATCGATAAATGGTTCAAAGAATTGGTTGAATTTGTCAATGCTAACCCTGAAACCGCAGGATTCATGTATCCTAATGAAGCTTCCTTTTACAATATCTTCTGGGCTAAACCAGAAACCGAAGCCCGGTTTCATCCTAACATTGTCAAGTTGTTCAAAACGTTTGGTAATGCTTTCCATGTGGAAGATGAACTGAAATCATACATTGATCTTGACACTCAGGTAGTTTATGGAGATCGTATTAGAATTAGACCTCCTGGTGCTGCCGCAGTCTTACCACTACATGTAGACAGTTCCTCCATTGAACGCTGGGAAGACACCCATTTCCGCAGTTCTTACAAGGAAATCTTTGAAGGTAGATGGGAGGATTGGGATCCTTGGAGATTGGACCACCGTCAATTCGCACAGGAGGACTTATATCAATACCTTGGATCAGCACGTGTAAGTGACTCTCTCAGTTCTACTTTCCGTACTCTCCAAGGTTGGTTAGCCTTATCAGATAGCAAAACTGGAGAGGGGACTTTACGTTTGCTTCCAAACGTCAAACTAGCTGCTGCATACATTTTATTGAGGCCATTGTTCTGGAAAGATCCTGAACTGGGTAACATTGAAGACTACGAAATCGACCTTGAAACTCCCAAGTTTCCTGGAACTCAACCTTCATATGGAATGATATCGTTAGATGAAGAATGGTTCCCACATCTCCGCCAGGCAGAAACAGTCGTTGGAATTCCAGACGTAAACAAAGGAGACTACGTATTTTGGCACACTGATTTGCCTCATGAGGTAGACATTAATCATCCTGGAACAACTGATTCGAGTGTATTTTACTATGCTCTCACACCTCTTGCACCTTCAAATATTGGAACCTTATTGGATACGAGATACTCTTGGATCAACAATATTTCACCGCAAGATTACAGGTCTCAATTATCTGCTGATGTAGTAGAGAACCAAGGCGCTGATTCTGAAAATTTGAAAGACGACGACTCAAAGAGATCTTTAGGGCTTTTACCTTTTGAAATTACAGAAGGACTTTCGGAATCTCAGATTCGGATACGTAAACTTGCCAATGATGCCTTAAAGAAGGGCGAGTTTGATATCAAGGAGTTCCTCCGCACACAACTTCAAGAAGTTAAGTAATACGCTCTCTAATAAAATTATCAATATGTCTATCTTGTGTAGCAATTCTTTCCTGTTGATTTTATGGGTTCTTGTCATCTTCGCTCTTATATTATACAATAAAGACTACGAAGCATACAGTGTTCAGTTTAATATCAAATTAGGACTTTTATTAACATTCTAAAATTAAGCTATACTGGTTTGGCTATCTTCTGGTAATTCTCCAAAAGCTAAAGCTACCTCCTCCAAAGAGTAACCAGAGGTCTCAATAAAGGTAAAGTAAACTACCACAAACTCAACTGCAAGTGTACAGCAATAGACAATGTAGTACTTCCAACCAATTGCGTCCATGGCCACTGGGTTAACAAACCCATTGAAAATAATAAATATGTTCAAGACAACTTGAAAGAGGTTTTGACCCTTTGCTCTGTGCGAGTAAGGTAAAAACTCAGTAGTATACAAATAAGGCAACCCATTAAGTCCAAAGTTATAAGCAGCGTAAAACAAGAAGATCATTGCGAGAACACCGTTGGCTAAAGATTTCTGTTCAAAGTTACGTTTCTCATTGATGGCTGATAAGACGGTCCAGACAACATACGTAAACAACATCGAAAGCACAGAAGAGAGGAAAACAGTTCTTCTTTTGAACTTTCCAACAACTGCAGCTGCAATACCTGCAGTTCCCAAATTGTAAAGCATCAACCAACCGTTGATTTGCAACTGTCTGTCAGCACTGGTGATTCCAATAGAATCCAAAACCTTATTCAAATAGTATGAAACTAACCCATTACCAGATAAATTTAACATAGCAGCAAGAAATACAAGAATAAAACCTCTTCTTCTGAATGAAGGAATAGTGATAAAGTCGGTGTACTTGGAGTTAGAAGCAAGAATATCTAACTCTAATCCCGCTTGGATCTCTTGGATCTCGAAATCCACAAACAATGAAGCTTTCTCTTCCTTTGAGTCTCCTACATGATACTTGTGCAAAATTGCTCTAGCTTCTTCAACTCTTCCCTTGGAAACTAAGTATCTAGGTGATTCTGGGACCCACCACATCAAAATTGCTTGTGCAAGTGGGAAAACACCTTGCAAATATGAAGGAATCTTCCAGCAATAGTTTGAGTTTATGTTTCTCGTGCCGTAAGTCACCCAAGCAGCCACTAAGGCTCCCAAGTACCAAAACACTCCATAGAGGGCTGTAGCATTTGAACGGTACGCATCCAATCTGAACTTTTTAGTCGAACTAACTTCACCTTCAACTTCTGGTTTCAGATCTGGGAATGCCAATTCAGCAATAAGCGTTGGAGAGGCAACTGACGCCAACCCAGTACCAAACCCAATAATGAACCTTGTAACAAGAAAGAAACCGAAATTACTTGAAACCCCCTGCAAGATTGAACCAAGCACAGCAATCCAACTTCCAATAATAATAGTCAATTTTCTTCCAAACTTGTCACTCAACCAACTGGCTGCAAAGAAACTAAGAATCATACCAAACACCGTACCATTGGAAAGTGCCCCCAACACTGGTCCTGTTGGATTACTCATAGCCTTGTTCCAGATATCAAACACCTGAAGCCCATTAAGCATACTGCTATCATACCCATAATTAGTTGAAGCTAACGTGATAACAAACACATACCAAGATAACTTCTGGAGATGGCGATACCTATACCACGGCTTCTCATACCTGCAGAATTCATTCCAGACAGCATCAATGGAATGGTCCGCCAAAATATTCACGCTAACCTTAACGTTATCGTTCTTCAGCAACGAGTTGTCGAGTGAGCTAGTCATTATTAAAATGCTTATACTTCCAACTTATTTCAAGTCCAAGTGCTTCAATATATAGTGCACACTGGAAATTTCAAACTCCGTATTGAAAATTAAGGGAGATTAGTTACCACACAGCTCCATTCTTTTAGAATGCTCAGTTTGCAGCCAATAACAATTTTTTTTGAAGCCATAGTTTTGAAGTATTTAATTAGATTACTTTGTGGAACATTGCATATGTACTTTCAATGCAACAAGAGGGTGTATGGACCTCCGTTGATTGCACAAGTTAACGATATTCTTAAAAATAATAATAACAAGGATATTTTGATAACAATTGCGTTCCACGTCGACTTAACCACATCCATTTAACACTTTCGATCACTTTAGTTTTCACTGGTATTCAATTGCGTAATAATTGTTATTACCCACAATCTTCTTATCTTGAACCCCAGGTTTAGTTAGAGGTATTGAGCTAACCTATGCATACTTGTCAAGTGTAAGTGAATGTTTACAAGCAGAAGGCCTTGCATTGAAGTACCTGAAATTTCCGCCATTTATTCCGCTTTTGTATACGGAAGGAGCCGACAAAAGCACAGAATGAAGAAACCAAGAAACCGACTACTGTGGCATATTGATTAGTGCACTAGAGTCAATGTGTGTATGGCTTGGAGCCCCGTTAACGGCATGAATATATCCAGATTTTTCAAGCACCAACGGTTATATGAAAATCACACATTTTAATTCTAGATCAAGGTGATAAAAGGACCTTAGAGGTGATAAATGCGGATGGTTAGGTGCTATGGATATAAAATAATTTCTTAATGGTACTTGCTATTCTGTATTGTTTATTATGGCTTAACGGTGTGGGGGATCTGTAATAGCGTAGACAAGTTGGATTTGTCTTAAACAAGTAATGTAAATGGATCGTTAGAAGTAAGCAAGGCTAAATGTGTGGCTGTTTACATGTTCATTACTCCGTCTTCATGGCTGATTATTGGCTTACCAACTAAATACAAATTAAACTATAGTATTAATAGATCTAAAAGGTTTACTATTGGGATCCATAGTTGACGATCATACAGTGGCAATCTAAGAAAATACAAGAGGCTTCAAGTTAATAAACTAGCGAGTAATACTTATGTTACCCGAGGAGCTCGCTTACCTTGTTCTGTTCTGTTCAAATCATAAAAATAGGAAGAGTGTAAGCCCGGCTCAATTGAATCGCACAATTTGATTAGATTCTTAAAAGTTGATGTTTATTATACTAAGAGGTATCAATTGATGTTTGTTGTTGATCGTTAATAAGATATAAAGAAAATGAGCTACTTGCTCAACTCATAGATTGTTGGAGCATTTCCACCATAAGAACGATTGGAAAGAATTTAAAAAAAATTATTCATATTCTTCAAGCTTTAAAGCGTTCTGAAAGCAATCAACTTAAGGAGTTTAAGTAATTTAAACAAGATTTTTCAGTGAAACAGAATTTGCTTACTTTTCTTCTCATCCTAATGCTTTTTATCGCGAAAATAGAAGTCTTATTCTATTAAAAAATGGCTGCAAAAATATTTGACAAACTTATCTTGAAGAACTTCATTGATTTTTTTGAAACGTAAAATATGAATTTAAAGCATTCAAGCTTAGAAAAGAGAATTAGTTTGAAAGTTTAAACACTGAGATATCTAAACATCAACTACAATTGTTGAATGCTACACCAATTTAGGGAAGCTTAATATTAAACTGTATACCTAAAAAATGTTGAAAAATTAATAAAAAAAAAACCAAAGAAAAGCGATTAGATGTTCAGGGAAGAAAACTCGCCGTACTTTTGGTATCTGTTCTTCTTACCTAACTTCGTGATTTTGCTTTGCTCTTCTTCAGTCAACTTAAAGTTGAAAATCTCAAAGTAAGACTTGGCTCTGTCAGCCCTGGCACTTGTTGAGATTGGAAGAATTCCATTCTGGTATACCCATCTCAAGATGATTTGCTCATCAGACCTACCATGTTTTTTGGCGACCTGAGAAACGTAGTCAAGTAGATCCTTGTTCTCATCATCCTGTTGGATTAAACCATTCAAAACAGAAAAACCTTCAACCAAAATTCCATTATTCTTGGTAAACTCAACAATTCCCTTACTCTGGTTTTGCAAGTTTGGAGAATACTCAATCTGGTTGACTACTGGCTTATACTTTGGATTTGAGTCCAAGATTTCTTTGAGCGACTCAACATCGAAGTTGGAAACACCAATTGACTTGGCGTACCCTTCGTCCTTCAACTGCTCGAGATACTTCCAAGCTTCAACAAGGGTGAAACCGTGCTTCTCCTTGGTGATGAATTGACAGTGTAACAAGTACAAGTCAACATAATCAGTCTGGTAACGCTTCAAGGAATCCTTTAATGCCTCATAAGGATTGGCAGCCTCGGATTTGGCCTCTTTGGTAAACCAGCCACCGTTAATTTCTGGGTTTCTACCAGGAAAGTACTTATCAGTGATCCATAACTTGCTTCTGTCAATACCGCTCTTCTTGATTCCAAGTCCAGTTTCAACATCAGTGTAATACATTTCAGCACCGTCGATATGGGTAAACCCAAGGTCAATTGCTTTAGCAATAAAATCAACAGCCTCTTGGTTGACTTCCCTACTGCCGTACTTGAACCATCTGGCAGCACCAAATGCAAGGGCTGGGATTTCTCTGCCGTCTAATAATTTAAAGGTTGGAATACTCATTGTAGGTTTAGGTTGTTTGTTCTGATGATTAGAAAATACTTTAGAAGGAGGCAGAAACAGTATTTATATTAAATTGACAATTATTGGTCTGTTGACGCTGCTCTTTAGGAGTATTACTCATTGCCTTACAGACATGATATATCATGAATTGAGATTAGTAGGCGTTCTTTTTGATAATTACTAAGTTATGCTTTCATTCCTGAAGTTAGATTTGTAAACTGTTGAATGGATACCTAGCAACTCTACTTGAATAGGCAAAACTCCAAAAGGTAGTCAAGGGCAAACCCAAATGGTTATTGAATAAGTCAGCATATTAGTAAAATAACTAGTTTTGAATCAATCAGTGTAAGCGAATTTGACATACTCTCATAACCTGTAATTCTGTTCCTATGCTCCACTCAAACTCAATATTCCCCTGTAAGAAACGTTCAATGTTCATCAATTGTTTGTCTTTCTGTTTTATTAGAGATACCATTTCCTACACTGTTACGTTTTGATGTAGAAGTGCTACTTGATATTTATCTTTACACCTCTACTAGTGTCTACCTTACTCTCTGTCTATCACTTCTTTTTTTGAGCTCCAAGTTCTACAGTAATGAATATATCATCTCGGAATCGGCCCGACTACTAATCCGAAGATTTGCAGCCAAATTGAGTGAAGCCTCGGTGGAGCCGTTCACTGTAAAGCCGTTCTCGTTTCATGTTTGCATGGACTGTATTACGTTATCAGTTGTTTGTAAGGCTATGGAGTAAGCTGAGTAAACAAAAACATTGTTCGCCACCAAAGTGAAGGATCTGTGAAAGGTGAGGTCATAGTGGCATTTTTTTATTGGGTGCAATTTTTTTTTTGGTTTGGAACCTCCCTCGGTGTTCCCTCCAGATGTAAAATAGTCCTATATTTGATTCAGAGAGAACTACAAATGAGTTTAATGTGAAGGCAATGTTGATAGAACAAAATTTGATTGAAAATAGTGCCTTATATTACTCGTGAAAATTAATTGAATTCCACTAAACGATATTGAATCTCTCTGTTTGGTCTCAGCAAATTTAAAAGAACCATTTTCAATTAAAGGTTCCATAGCACCTACCTATCACTGAATCACAACTAGCTCTGAATAAGGTATGCTTGAAGAAATTGTTGAATCTACGCAGCTAGCTAGCTACCACACTTTGTTGCAATTGAATCGAGTTAAATTCAGTCCAGTAGATAGAAGTGAAAGTAATCCTTGTGCTTTCAGTGCAGTTCAAATACTACTACCATTCAAGCAGTATACCCTAAGTGACCAAAAGAATCGAACCACTTGTTTGTATTCAGTATGCGGGTCAACTGAATACTTGCCCCTAGTTAAAGTGGTTAAGAGGTATTGGGAAATTGTACCAAAAGAAGAGTGAAGTGAATATCTTGAGATCTCCAAAAGCAGTCTAAAGCTGAAAAGGAAGGTAAAAGTCTATTGCATCTTTCGAATTTTTAAGAAATTGGAAGATTTTGATGTCCATAATTGTGTGGATTTTGTAAATAAGCTGATTGGGAACATGAGGTGATGAAGAAGGAGTCCAAAATCTTGGATTAACCGGAGAGAATTTCACCAAAAAGAAGTATGACAGCTAGGGAGTTAAAAGCTCTGTACTGCCAGAAAGTAGAGATGATGTTACATTCTTTGGAAATACTAAAGAATTTTCTCATGAATGAAGAAATAACCATATAAAGATTTTTTGCAGCCATAGTGGGCTAAAAAATACATATAGAAAATGAAATGCAAAAGTGCATTTACCTCCTACTTAAATAAATATACTATTTCGTATAGATTTGATTAACCACAATCAACTCTATATCTCTCTATGCATTTATTATTCAATGTGACCGCATGGCGAGTTGGATGAAATTGAAATGAGAATACGAGTTTGGCAAATTTTAGTACTTCCAATCCTCAGTGATTGTCAGTGGACTTCTGCTGATAATCTGCTCTCAGTTTTGTATTCAATTCAAGCTACATTCACTGCTTAATTATCTCCACTGTTCGTTTATTCATTCCAATCTCACTAACCGCCCTTCCTTAAGATTTTATACTCTACTTTTTTATAATGCCAAAAAAGGCGAGCAACAAAACATACACAAGCAAAATTCACTCAGGACATTCTACTGGGGATCCACTCTATCAAATTTAAAGATCTGCTTTACTAACATGCCAAAGTATCTACTTCCAGAAGAAACAACTCCCACTTGAAAACAATACACTTCATTAGTTAAGGTACAAATGTATTTTAAAATCATACAATGGTCATCTTTAAAAACAATTCTAATCCTATTTCACTCAATATTTGTTCATTCATTGTCTTGCCTACGCCACGTCTCCAAATATAATCAGTAATCCATCTTAACAATCCAAAATTCCCTCGTAAGGTCACTATTATTAGCTTTTTCGTAAATCCTTAAGGCTGTACCTATCACGTGACAAAAAATAGTGAAGTGGTTTTAACGCGTATACACGACCTTTTTTAAGGTCATAAATCGAGGGCGTTATACAAATCTAGGGATTCATACTATACCATGTCATTTAAATTTCCGTCGTTCAACTTGCAGTCGATCCAAGACTCTCTTCCAACTGTTGACTCTTTTAAGGAGAGTATTTCCAAGGTTAATGCTGGAAAAACTGTCGACCAGTTCCAGAAATCTATTCAGCCATTCACTACGAAAACAAGTCAGTTAATCTCGTCTCAATTGCAGCAAGTTCAGCATTTGGCCAATATCAATGTTGGTCTTGCCAATGTTGAAGTTAGTGAGTTGCCAAGTGACTATTTGCAATTAGAAACCAGCTGTGACTTGTTGTTGAAGTTGTACACGGACTTGATCCAATTTAACACCGAGACGTATGCTAAAGTGTCGTACGATTACCCACCAGGAAACTATGCCATTACCAAATTCAAGGATGCCAACGTTGGTGGTATTATTGGAAACAAGTTCAACCAGTTGAAGAACGTCTCATCTCCACAGGAATTGGAGAAGGTATTCTTGGGTGAGGCTAATGCTCAGGAAGCTGAGGCACCTGTTGACGTTCAAACCATCTCTATCCCTAGAACCTTGTACGGACAATTGTCTACCATTGCCTCGAAGCACAGCGAAGAGTTGAAGGAATCTAGCAGTCCGTTGTCGTTTGCTTTATTGCAGTTATCGTCGACCTATGTTGAGCTTGCTACCAGTAGATTGGCCCAAGATAAGGTCATTATCGACGAGTTCAACAACAAATTGGTTGACGTATTGAACGAACAGTTCATCAAGGTCAACGAATTGAGAAAGAAGGTATACTCTACAAGATCGGAGTTTGACTTGATCAGATCCAAATTGAAGACTGAAGAAGTGGAAGAAGAAGAAAACGACGAGTTGATCTCCAAGGAGGACGAATTGGTGAGTGCTACAGAAGTCGCTGTTTTAGAAATGAAGAAGTTGTTGAAGCCATCAAAGAACATTAACTTGTTGAAGGTCTTCGTCAAAGCACAGAAGGAATACCACGAATTGGCAGCCAAGAAGTTGGACACGTTATTGGGTGGTTTGGAGAAGGTCGAGATTGAAGAAGAAGATGACGAGTAATTTATTGAGATTTGTTTAATATATGATATACTCCATATGGTGGAGAGAGAAATAAACATATTCAACCTTTATATGAATGTAGAAATGAGCTTTATGATTTACATCGTTAGACTTTGATTGTAGTGATTTTTTTCAATTTGATCAACAAAAAAATTCATTGATTGAAATCATCAAGATCAGTAGAGATGTCAGAACAGAAGGCAGCCAAGTTGCAACAGCAATATAACCAGTTCCAGGAGAGTATTTCGGAGCTTGAGTCGCAGTTGGTTAATTTAGAGTCGAAGATCGAGGAACATAAGATTGTTAAGAACACATTGAATAGCATACCCAAAGAGAAGAGAGAAGGACGTAAATGCTTTAAGATGGTTGGAGGAGTGTTGGTGAATAAACAGATTGATGAGGTTATAGTGATATTGCAAGAAGAGTTTGATGCAATGGTTGCAGAACAAGAGAATGTTGGAGGTACTTTGATTAAGAGTAGGAAAGAGAGAGAGACTTGGATGAAGAGTAACAATGTGAAGATCATGAGGCAATAGATGTGAGGATTCGAGGATTTGGGGATTTGCGGATTTGTGAATTTGTGGATTCGAGGACTCGAGCATTCGAGGAACCTTGGAAGGAGAATTCTTTATGAGTCAACCAATTGGTGTTAGTAACTTAACATTTCAGTTGTCAATACATTATCATAAATTACTTCAATTTTATCCACTAGTATACAACTTATTAATTCATGAATAAGGTTACCATTATTTTCACAATTCCATCGACATTCAATCTACTACAATCTTACCCCAGTGGAGACTACATTATAACATCACATCAAACACTTTCATTTTACATATTAATAAATATCATTGTTATAAACTACCTTACATAAATCGTAAAGGAACAGCAATTGCTTAGAGTTACACGTAAGTTTAAGCAAGAGACTTGACATAGTCAACTCTAGCATCAGTTTCTCTCTTTTCCTCTCTGTTGATGGCTTCCCATTTAGGTTCATCCTTAAACAATCTAAGAGCTTGGACGTACTTGAGTTCACTAGTCAAGGTGAAACGGTGGTAGATTCCTTGTGGCAAGATCAACAAATCGTTCTTGTCTAACTTAGCTCTGATCCATTTCTCATCCTTGTCTCTGACATCGAAGTATCCTTCACCATCCAAGATGTATCTGATTTCTTCGTCTTCATGGTAATGTTCCTTGTAAAACTTCTTCATCAAGTTGTTGTATGCCTCTTCATCATTGTTGAATGTTTCCAAGTTCAACTTGACTGTGTCTCTGTTTCTGTAGCTTCTCTCCTCTGCTAATGCATTCAACTCTTCAAGGTTATCAATGTTCTTGTAAAAAACACCTATCGAAGCTAAATGTTCTAAAGAAACAGGTACACCAGAGTCATGTGCATCTGTAAAGTTCTCAGGAGTATCCTTGTTATCGTGAAAGTAGACCTTAACCATCTTGTATTAGTTGTTAGTGATTTGCAATAATTTATGGAAAAAAGTATGGCTTTATACTATTTTAATGATCGATCGCAACGTGCTTACAAAACTCACGATCTGCAGCCAGTCCCTGTGAATAAGTTGATCTTAAGGCTTATGTGATGAGTAAGAGAATAGGAGGTTGATGTGTAATGTAGAGATATTCATATGTAAAAGATTCATAGAAAGAGATTGGTGCATTTATTGATTAGTTTGGTAACCTATTTACCTTCCTTCTATCTTTCTCCTTTCACACTTTACCTGTTACCTTTTCACCTGTCAAACTTTTTATTCAGGAACCTAGAACATATGGATTTAGTGGTGGGGTTACAAGGCTATACCCAGGAAGAAACTTGTGTCAATTACCAGAGCAATGCTGATCGTAATTGTTTTAAGTCAAAAGATCAGTAATTTGATATCACAAAGTAAACGGGGAGTCATATTATTCAGAAGCAAAGTTATTGGTTGTATGTAGCTGATTAAGTGATGGGTTGAAGATGCATATGAATTTAAGCCCATGGCTGGTATGTTGGTCACTAGAAAGGTAATTCCATGTGCCATGTGTGCCTTGGTCATCTCCTATAATGAAGGAGATCTTGAATAAGAACTTTTTACGATCTTTTGTTCAAGCTTGTTCATTGAGTTGAGTGAATCAATCAGTGAGTATTTGATATCAAATTGATCCAGACAGTCAATTATCATTTGGTTGCAAATGATTAATCGTTTATACCTGAACTTGATATGTCCCGTAGTCTATACAACATGTAACCAATCCTTGTGTGTGAAGATCATACAATATGTTTGATTAAAACATGTACATTTTGTGAGTTAATTATGGCTTAGCTGTAGGTTATGTGCTCCATTAATCATTAAAACCAATTGCCTTCCTAACTCACCATGAATGAATATATCACCAACACTACTAAATTAATAAGTTTAGATAGCTTAAAATTACAAGAGTCATAAACCAATAGCATCCCAACCACTAAAATATCTATCTTTTCCATTCACTCACCCATCGACTCTTAAATTCGCACCCTCCAACTCTCCCATCGATCGACACTCCCACCCACACCCAAACTACGACTCCAAGTCTTCAAATCCGACATTATCAAAACTTTACGACATTTTCAAACATAAAAGTAAAGACTTCACATACAAAAAAATTAATTCAACACCATGAATCAACTGGGATATAAGCTGAATTATCAGCCTAATTATCAGAGAGATCAAGGCTATCAGAATTCGAATCAACAACAACAGCAACAGCAACAAGACAGAAAAGCATTACATAGAAGAACAGTAGACCATGGAAATAATATGGGAAGATGGCACATCAACAAGTCGCTAGGATTTACCAAGAGGCAACAGCCAATTGGAAAGATAAGACCCGAGTCTTCGTATTTAATTGATTTATTACCCTCGTTAGCTTATTCGTCTTCCTTAAACTTGGACACTGATAGTAATAGAAATAATATGGCCATTATGGACATACAGACAAAGTTTGTCCATTTGTCGTCAAACAAAGTAAAGCATTCTATAAACACCGTTAAATGGACTCCTGAAGGTAGAAGATTACTTGTTGCCTCTCATAGTGGTGAGTTCACCATTTGGAATGGTATGACATTCAATTTCGAGACCATTATGCAAGCCCATGATCATCCTATTTTAGCTTTACAGTATTCACATAATGATGAATGGTTACTTAGTAGTGATATGAATGGTTCAATCAAGTACTGGCAACCTAACTTCAATAATGTTAATATTATTTCAGGACACTCGAGTGGTATTCGTGATATTTCATTCAGTCCAAACGATTCCAAGTTCCTCACAGCCAGTGATGATTCGACCTTGAAAATTTGGAACTTCAACAATGGTAAAGAAGAGAGAACATTGACAGGTCATCACTGGGAAGTAAAATCTGCAGACTGGCATCCGACCTTGGGTCTTATTGTCAGTGGATCCAAGGATAACTTGGTCAAATTGTGGGACCCTCGTGTATCCAATTGCATAACTACATTACATGGTTTCAAGCACACTGTGAACAAAACCAGATTCCAGCCCACAGGAACCAAACGTCTTCTTGCATCTGTGTCGAGAGACGGGTCGTGTAGAGTTTTTGACATACGTACAATGAAAGATTTGGTAGTCATAAAAGACCAGGCAACCGACTTGTCGAGTGTTACATGGCACCCATTACACTCGTCGTCACTTTCAACTGCATCTTATACAGGGTCGATAAATCATTACATGTTAGACTCATACATCCAGCCAACAGCCACCAAGTCCAAAAACTTTTCCAACTTTTCGACATTTGGCAGCACGTCCCTTGCCACAACCACATCCAGCAGCAGCATGAACCCAGAATCAGTACATAGAATCCCATATGCGCATGAAAAGGCTATCCACGCACTCGAGTATCACCCATTAGGGCACATTTTATGTTCTGCTGGTTCAGACAAGACTGCTAGATTCTGGTCGAGAGCAAGACCAAACGACCCTATGTCTTTCAAAGATGCTTTGTATACAGATGATAAGCAAGGTGCTTGGTACTACACAGTTAACAATCACATCAACGCAGTCATGGAAGATACATCTGTTACAGGTACTAACGGACAACCTCTGGCCACCCCTGCAAATGGTGTTACGCCGTCACAAAACATACAAAACCCAACTGACAAGTTCAGCTTACCAGGATTGAATAATTTAAACAATAGCTTTCTTGGTAACTCTGGACTATGAAAAACTACAATAGAAATCTCTATTATTTATCTATTAATAAAACCCAAAAAATTAAATATATATATATACCCTAAATACCTCTATCCTTCCCTTATAAAGAAACCTTTCCTACCAATTTAAAGCAATCCTCCTCTTCAATTTTGAATTGAGGATTGTTTTTGTAAAACAAGTCAACTGCTTCAATGTACCGTTTGCCCTCAATGTGGTAGTAACCTGAGGTGAAGTTGTTCAAGATGCGGTACATGTTGTTTTGTTTGAAGTGACCCTTCATCAAGTTATGTTCGATCGTCAGACCTCCGTTGATAAACTTGACGTACATATCTATTGGGTATCTACTCAACTCCGACTTGGAGATGGGTTGGTATACCTTGTAGTAATGTTGGGTGCGGACTTTGAAGTCGATGATCGATGTCATGTAATCTTTATCTTTGTAGTCCAAGTTGTGTGCTTTCCCGTTGATGTTGAAGTTCAATAACTTTTGATCTTGGCATTGTACATCCAAGACAACGAGACTGGCACCGGTTTGGCTCTTCTTGATGATATCCATCATTCTTCTTCTTCTTTCAATGGTTGTGTTTGTGGCGTCCAAGAACCCAACGTTGGTTCTGTTGTTTCTCATGTCGTCAATCATGTTCTTAACGTTGATGTCTGCATACAACTCACGGTCCATTTTACCCTGCACATTCAGTGGGTTGAAGAAGTCCGAGTTGTTGAATGTAGCGTTTTGTCTTCTAATGTCACCTGCATTGTAGATGTTTGCAGTGAACTCGCTTTGTTCGTTGATGTACTTGTTAAGTTGGTTGCATAAGGTACTCTTTCCTGATGCAGGGAGTCCTACCATCATCACAATCATCCTATCTGCATGGTTGTTCAAAAGCTCAAGTCTTTCATTAAGTTGCAAAATAGTATCATTATCCTCTTCAGCTTCATCCTCAGTGGTCTCTGTCGAAAGCGACTCCGTCCTAGAAAGAATAGGTGTTGGTGCTATAGACGAATCCAAAGATGGTGCGAAATCAAAAAGTGAATTTATAGACGTGTTGGAATCACCTCTAATAAAGTCCTCCTTCTGTTCACTTTGGTCGCTATGAATTATCTTCATATTCGTATTATTCATGGTTCCCCTTATTATATCGTCCTCATACAAATCAAAGGACACGTTCTTAGCTCGATAACTCATTCTTTAGTACTCTTACTTATCCTCTAAATGTTGGATGCAGCCTAGAATATATATATACACACACATTTGCCTCAGCATGTATATAAAGCATCCGGAAAAAAAAAAAAAAAGCAACAGGTGATGCTACCGAGAACCGAAAATGTGATGGGCTACTCAAGACGAAAAGAACATGTTGTCTCTGCATGAAATTCAAAACAAGTCGTGTAACCCTTGTTCCAGTATACCCCTCCTACTGACTCATTGTGTGGTAAGGTTGGGTTCTGACCTAAAACAGCAAGAAACAACAAGAGAAATTTTTCGTCGGAGTTCTAATCCGTTGGGAGCACAAAAAGGGTGCACGTGGATAGGTTTCCGAAATCGAGATAGAGTGATGGTATAGAGTCGTGGTGTGAGGAGGGTGATGTCAGTCACTGTGGTGTTAGAGGTGGGACGATATGAAGTGTTGTAGATAAGAATGACCGTAGATAAAGCTTACGAGGGTGTACCACGAGTGTTGGTGGCGAGCATAGAGTCAACTGAACGGCTGCCTCTAAAGGGGAATTTTAAGCTTCTAAGTTGACTCATATTCAATCTTAGTGTGAAAATTGATCGGTTGAGCGGAGATGAGAGAGGAGAAGAAGGATAGAGGGAAGTTGAAGGGACTGGACAGAGGGAAGGTGTGACTAAGACTCTACTATTGAAGGTGGGTTAGCTTAGACAATGTACTTGACTCATCACAGTGCCCTTCTAAAACTCAACAATTTTGGAAACCGAGACTCCCTTGATAAATCCACACTTTCGTAAGTGCATATATTCAAAGCCTTCAAAGATACGAATTTCTTGTATATGTTGAGCGATTCCAGGCTCCCAGTTTCTCCGATAGACAATCTAAACATAGTAATGCGTACATGAGAGGGCTTATTGAAGGCAAAAAAAGCGTTCCAAGCGTACTCTGTCATGGCAACTTTATGGCTATAAACAGATTCGATAAGAGACGTGGCAAGAGTGCAGCCAATAGTTTATCCGAAATATCCAATATTAACACGTAGATAAGAGTGAAGGCAAAACAAAAAAAGAATGCGTGGACCGGGAATCGAACCCGGGGCCCAACGATGGCAACGTTGGATTTTACCACTAAACCATCCACGCTTCTATGAGTTTTGATATGACATGCCAGAATACAACCATGACTGATGTTAGAGATGCACCACTGCTAAATTGTTTATAGAAGCTTGAGAAGTAGTTTGATCAGTCCAATGTTCTACTTCACTTCAAGACTACTATTCACTATAATAACTTATACCATAAGTGTGTCTACATCTCCCAAATTAAACATGCAATGTACAATTATATACTCCTGCTCTATATACATCTAGATCCCCTATTTACATCCTAGAATTCTTACCCTATTTACATTATTCCTTGGATCAAATTAGTTCACAACCTTAGAGTTAGTCACATAAATTGTCTTCTCTTCATCCTTACTCTTCCATTCAGCATCTCTCTCAGCTCCAACCATGGAATATATTGAAATCGACTTTTGTTTAGATAATGCTGATGCCCAACTTTTACTTTGAGACTCCTTCTCGCTAAAATCAAACGGTGTTAATGCTTCACTTGAAGACTCCAATACCTTGTTCAAACTTTCTTTTTGTTCTTTTGAATCGGTAATCTTGTTGATACTAATTTCAACCTTCCACTCTGTATTTTTATCTCTTGGATACACTTGTATTTCGCTCTTGAGGGGTTTCCCATTGATGTGATGTTTATCGATATCAATGTAATACGCCTGGATATTTGCTTGACTCACAAGCTTCTTGTTAAAGTCAGTCAATCTTGAATGATGCTCGAGTAAATTAGTATTCAACTCTTGACTACTCAACTCGTGCTTGAAACTCGTTTTATAGTTGGAAGGGAACTGTTGGATAGTCTCCATCTCCTTTGGAGTTATTGGAACTGCATAAACTAACAAGCGTGTTTTATGCTTCAACCGTTGACTTCTGATTATGAGTCGATACGAACTATCTGGGATATCCTTTTGAATCTCCTCTAACAACTGTTCCCAGATTTCCAAACTCAACTTGAATTGTGTTTCTGCAAACTTGGTGGTCAACCCGTCTTCATTTTTGATTCTGTCACGCAATTCAATGTCGGTCAAGGTGGATGGGTATTCCGGAACCTCGGAGTTCCCATAGAATATATCGTCCAAGCTTTCGAGTGGCAAGTATTGGAATCCAAAGAACGAATTCACGTTATGGTATGCTAGGTAGATCCCGTCCATCTGTCCAATACGTGCTTGGAATAAATACTTTAAGAGTGCACCAGTTCTGATCAAGTCTTTAAACTCTTTATCAAAAGACTCGTACTCTCCTTTCAATTTCCAGATTTGGTATTTGTTATCTGCCACTGATGGGTCTCTACTATTGTATCTAACTGAACAGGCGGCTCTTGTTTTAAGGTCAAAGGTACCATTGCCAGGCAATCTAGGATCAACACAATCTAATTGGGATCTCATTACAAAGTTCCCATATGTGGAGTAATTGTAAGCCGAAGTCTCTTGCTGTGCTTCGGTTGTCACTCCTTCTTTTATCTCGTACTTGTGCTTAAACTCAGCTTCTTCTGTCGTCAATAATGCTTCCAAACAATGACCCATCGCAGAAAGTAAGATTTCATTGTCAGTAGATTTATCTGACTCTATCGAATACATTCCATTGTCTCGTTTCTGGATTATCAGCATGGATGGTTTCAGAACCAAGAACCCCTTCATTGGCTCAAAATTGAATCTATCGGTGGTTGTAAAAGTGTAATTGTTGAGTAAAAAGTATAACTGGACCAACACACCAGTCATTGAGGAGGTTGACGAGTAGTACTTTTTCTTATGCTTCTGTGTTAACCCTAATAAGAGTTTATCTTTTGATACTGTTGTGAATGGTGCTATGGCCTCGAAATTGAAGTCCTTGTAATCTATAATCTTCTTGAGGAATGGAGGGAAATTGTATACTCTCGTTCTTGGGTCTTGTAAGAAATGTACTCCTGGAGAAAACAACGCTTTGTCCAAGCTATGTGCCAATTGGGGGATCTTGGATTGGTCTAGCTTTTCCAATTGTTCGACTGTGGAATTGGATACATCGAGAATCCCAGAGAATACAGGTGTAGTAGCTGGAGTATTTGTATGCTCCAAACGTTTACCAAAGGGTTTCCTTAATCTTGGCAAGTGCAGTTTCCTTCGCAGACTCTCTTTAGCCTTTCTATCCTTAGTCTTTCTGGTAGGTTTTTCAGTTCTTGAATTCCATTTCTTGAAGTGGCTATTAATAGTCTCCAAGGTTGCATTTTTCAGTTCAACCTGTTCCTTCTTCGGTTTCCTTACTTTTTTCAGATCAGTAGTATTGTTCTCCTTGTTTATTCGATTTATAGCCAGTCTCATCTCTTTGGATAGTAGGTTCTTGTCAATGTCTTTAGTGAAACTCTTGTTGACTTTCTTAGGTGGATATGCTGTCACCACCACCTCATCTTCTTGCTTCTTTACATTCTTGTCAAGCTGGCCCTCATTCAACTTGGCATGAGACATGATACGCGAAGTATCTTGAAGGGCACTAGTTATATCAACATTCTTAGGCTTCTTAGTGTACTTCCTCTTGGTTATTTGTTCTGGTTCTGTTTCTTGATATAATTTAGCACATGATTGGAATCCTCTGGCTCTCAAGAATAGAGGATAGGATCGATTAATAGCTTGTCTTGTCCTGGACAATAGCATTCTATGTAATGATCTAGTTGATTATAGTGTGAGCAAAATCTCATCTATCAATATTGGATTTATATGCAGGATGGCAATATATGAGATGGATACATAATACTATTCAAAGACGTTGATCTGTAGGTAATAAATGTGAGAAGACGGTTCATAAGTTGATCACAAGATTCTCAGTAAGTGTATTGACTTGAGTATTGATAAAGTTCAGCTTTTTAAGTATTTTATTAAAGATTGCAAAAATCTTATAAAAAGTTGAAAACAACTGGAGAAATAAATTGAAGGTATTTGTTTAAATATAAGCTACTAAAAGTCATTGAAGACTAATATTGTATTGGAATTGAAAAGGAAAGTTGTTTCTAAACTGGAAAGCTCTACATATTTGCTAGTTTCTTTTAACTGTACATAACTGTAATTAAGATAGCTCTTCAAAAGTATTAATTTAGATATACGAGCACTGCGTCTAAACATACCCTTAACATTTTGCAACCAAAATCTGCGTTTTATTCCAGTAAAGTGTTTTTGAATACGCGGATAAACTCCTTGGATATCTACTTCTGACAAATCTAAATTGAGCCCAACACACTTCATTAGAAGATCACTTTACAAGTTACTGGTATACCTGTTCATCCCTCCTCGGTGACGATCCTAATTCAATAGTGCTGAATACTAGTTGATTGCTACTAAATCAAGTGGATAGGTTCCTCCCTTCAATATACTTAAGATGATGGAGTTCAGCAGAAAGGCCAAGCTTGCAAGAGCAGCAGTCGAGGAAGCACTCAAGATAATCCATACCCTTACAACAGCTAATACCTTCAATATTCAGTGAGCCTACTTGTCGACCTTCTTAACAAAAAATTTTAACAAGAGGTTACTCCACCAGAAAATCACAACCTGGGATGGTGTAAATGGACGGGTAAGATGAGCAGTATTTCTTAAGCATGTACGAATAGGCCAATGATACTTGTGACGTATTGTTGTTGCAGCCATTGACAAAATTGAATGATTGGTAATATGTCCAATCCTATTATTTATAAGCAAATGTATGTCGTATTAAAAGTAGAATTCAAAACCGAAACCTTTGTGCCCTTAAATCACGTTTAAACGTGATCACCAAGGGTTGAGCCCTCAACATTACATAATATATTAATCAGCTTCGCTGACATAAGCTCTTCGCCTGCGTTAACCCCCGTTACCCACCGTTTCAATATATAACGAAAATTTTTCAAATTTTATTTCAAACAACTAGTAAGCAACATGGGTAGAGTTATTCGTAACCAAAGAAAGGGTGCTGGCTCGATCTTCACGTCTCACACTAGATTGAGAAAGGGAGCTGCCAAGTTAAGAACCTTAGATTACGCTGAACGTCATGGATACATTCGTGGTATTGTCAAGCAAATCATCCACGACCCAGGTAGAGGTGCGCCATTGGCCAAGGTCGTTTTCCGTGACCCATACAGATACAAGTTGAGAGAGGAAACTTTCATTGCCAACGAAGGTGTCTACACCGGACAGTTTGTCGCTGCTGGTAAGAAGGCTTCGTTGAATGTCGGAAACATCTTGCCATTGGGTGCTTGTCCAGAAGGTACCATTGTCTCCAATGTTGAAGAGAAGCCAGGTGACAGAGGTGCTTTAGG
>JAJMRZ010000037.1:0-86704 GCA_030558205.1 Kodamaea kaohsiungensis (nom. inval.) | reverse complement strand
CAAGGATTTAAGTTTATGTTTGTCTTTTGATCTACAAAAAAAAAAATAAGTATATAACGATGAATGATACTATACTGCAAATCCAGCAGAAGAACAGTGTATTACGGCATCGTCTTAATAAATTGATTAGCGAGGATTTCGATGATGAGACTGAAGTCCGGGTTCTTCGTCTGGTGTTGCAAGAAACACAGACTCCTAAAAAGAAGGAAGTACACAATTGGGCTAGTTTTAAAGAAAGTGTGAATGAGATTAAGAGTAAAGAGTATGATTTACCAACGAGTAGAGTTGGGCTGAGTCATGGCGGGATACGAATATATAATGATGATCGAGACGAAGATTCGTCTGATGAATTGAAGGATCCAATTTCGGACCATTCAATCACCGAGCCATCCAAGACGCGTGAAGGTATTTTCATGGGCAAAATATCGAGACAGAATGAATTAATAGAGTCACTCAAGTTGCAATTGCAACAGAAAGATAATGAGCGTCAAGAGATAGTTGAGGATTTCCAACAACGAGAAGCCAATATGCTTACGAAGGAAACTGAACTCAAGAGACAATATGAACGTAAGATCCAGAAACAAAGTACTGAATGGAACCAACGAATGAAGGAACAACAAGAACGCGTACACGAGTTGGAAACCAAAGTCCAACATTTGTCGCATTTTTCTACAAAGTCACAAGTAGAGTCGCATTCTAAGGCGGAACAAGTTCCAAGCTCTAACACCCCCTACCCCACGAACAACGAAGTTTACGGGATACCTGAGACTTCTAACCTTGGCAATAACCATGATCTAAAATTAGTAGTAAAGAAAATGTCACTAAAGTTGCTACAATTCAAACGACAGATTAACGAATTGGAGGCTCGGAACTCCACCTTGAAGCTGATGTACGAATATGTTTCAGCCCAGACAAAGGTCCTAGACTCTGCCGAGCAGCCGAGAGATAATAGCGACGACGATACAAACTGCCTGAGCCTGACCACAATGTTGCTCAACCACGATCATAACCACGATGACAGCACCACTGAATTCTTGATACGTGGAAATATGCTAACCAAAAAAAGTGGTTCTGAGGCCACACGAAGGCTCAGGCGATCCGCCTTTGCTGTTTTGTTTCTTGTTCGTATGCAAAGACTAGTTGCTAAAAGAAGACAAATGGATGTTAAAATACATGAAATATATAATTGATATAGAAACCAAAATGTACGCACAGTGACAGTGGACAATAGGAAAATGACCTCATGGAACCTCACCCCACAAACTAATACCGTTTAACGTAGAGCTGATCTGGGGGGTCAGTGATTTTTTTATTTTTGTTTTTTGTTGCCTTCCAATGTCTAATGATGTATTGTGTGTGCAAATGAATGTAAAACACTAGGTTAACCTTTCCCCAGATCTCTAATTTGCTTAGAAAGATAACAGCTTATATGGCGCACCATATAATATGCATGAAAGGAAAATAATTAAACAAAAACGAAAAGGCGATGTTAATATCCGTTGTACAATCACATCAAACAAAGGCGGCGCACATCAAGTATCAAAGCAGCTAAGATGAAAACTGGTGTTTTGTCCTCCTTCTTTTTTTATTGGCCATGTACTATTTAGTGTCACATGTACCGAACTCCAAGTTTTAAGAACAGGCTATTTCACCATGACAATCAATCAGATAAGTAAACGGTTGCCAATGACGTTACCGCAAGTCATTAGATGGATCAATCCCCCACAAATAAATAGATGATTCGCAATCACTTCACTTACGCCAACTCGTTAGTTGTTGCACAGAATAAAAATACTTTTGAGAAGGGTATGACGTCGTAACGATTTGTATACCGAGCAACATACCGGCTCATAATTTTTAGGTTTAATTGAAAAGTTCTAGAAGTCTCAAGCAGGGTCTTTTCTTTCTGTTTGAGGTTAAGGGGTAATATTTTTTTGAGCGTATGTTTTATCTTCTGTGTGGGAATATAAATACATGAGGAGCTGCATAGGATTAGTGTGGAATTGAGGAACTCTATGATGATAAATAACGGAACAGACGAGAGTGGGGCTGATGCTTCGAATGTAATGGCAGAGGATAGTAGTAAACCTTTTGAGCGCGTGGGAAATGAGTCTTTTGGTGTCCACCGCCAGTCGAACTCGGACCTACAAAAGCGCAACAATATATTAGGTAACGTGAATGTGGTAGGAAATGTGAATGTGATGGGGAATCTGAATATGTTGGGTGGCGATGGACGTGGATTAGGTGGGGGTGACCCTGCAAAAGTATCTTCACAATCGAGCTTTCGAAACTCCCAGAACTTGACACTTTACCCAGTATCTCCTGCTGTACCACTGTTTTCTTTAGGCTTTTGTAAGATGTCTCCCACATCGGCAACTTATAGCCTACCACCAAGCGTGCACAAGGTCAATAGTGTACCGAACGTGCAACAATACGACGTGATTATCGACATTCGGCCATTCAATAACTACTCCAGCTCCCACATCAAAAATGCCGTCAACATATGCATACCTACAACGTTACTTAAAAGAAACCTGATGGACTTATTACACTTGCTTAACTTGGTAAGTATACCTGAACGTTTTAAGAACTTATTGTTGAACAAGATTAACGGACCCCCAGGTACTGAGAAGTTGGACGTTTTGTTTTACGATGCAAAGTCAACAGAACACCAAGTATCACTGAACTTGTACCAAACCATAATGAAGTTCGACAACGAAGACTCTTTCAGACTTTATTTCTTGGAAGGAGGTTTCCTGAGTACCATGAATGGACAAAGATCCCCACAACGCTCTCTCAACTCGCTATCGGGATCCCCATTATCAGCAACTGCATCGGACAAAGACATGATTGAATACTCCAACTATAACTTAAACACAGGAGAACTGGAAACTCCAATATCACCATCGCCTATGCTGCTGGAATCAGCAACTAAAGCACAACTCCCTGTAAACCCAAACTGTCTTTCAGGGCTCAAATTACCATCGCTGACCAACTACAAAACTAAGTTTGTCAACTCCATCAAAAAGAACTCGTTATTCAACGATCAAGAAGATTCTAGTAAGAAGTCCCCCAAATATAGCATTAATTACAACTACGACTTCAAATTACCAAACAACTTAACTTTTGACAACATTGGAGACTTCAAATACCTTCCCAACTGGATGAGGTTCATGTCTCATTCCAATAACCAGGACGTTGTCAGGAACTTGGTACAGAAGTTTAACAACATTGAAAAGATGGAAAAATTGAGATTGTCAACATTGGCTGCAAATAACAAAAATGAAGGCGAAAAGCCTAAATTCCACTTGCATAACCCCAACGGGTTAACCGAGGTCTGTTCACCTATTGGCCAGTGTCCTGACTGTGACCAAACTCATTACCAAATACCTAAAGGTATTGAATACGGTTTCAAGAATAGGTACAATAACATCTGGCCTTACGAACACTCCCGAGTGAAATTGGCAGACACAAATGATGACTACTTCAACGCCAACTTTATCAACTGTGATTCTCTACTTGATGCACCCAACTTTACATATATCGCAACACAGAATCCATTGAAAGACACGGTGAATGACTTTTGGGACATTATCCACAGCGAAGATATAAAGTTCATCATCAGCTTGGATAACTCCCCATTACTCTACCTTGACAACTTCAAAGGTAAGGTAGAGGAAATCTTAAGATGCGATTCTACAGTAGTTCGTAAAATCGACAACTCAATCTATCACTTTGAGTTCACTGTCTGGCCTGACTTTGGAGTGCCAAATGATTTTAACTCAATCTTGTCACTCATTCAGTTCAAAAACAGCTTGTACTTCAACAAGTTAGTAGCTAAAGAACACAATAAGATCCTAGTACACTGTTCCGCTGGATGTGGACGTACTGGGGTTTTCATCACGATCGATAATATGATCAACTCTTTCAACTACAATCATCAAAGCTTTTTGCAGCACAACTCCGACTTGGTTTACAAGTTGATCCACCATCAAAGAAAACAAAGAATTCTGATGGTCCAGACATTGGATCAATACATTGTATGCTACGAGATCTTTCTTCACTACTTGGCTCACACAGAGAAGTTTGAGGGAAACACTCCTTTAATCTTGAACAATTTCATGATGGAAAGCGCTAAACGTAAGGCTACAGCATCTACAGTTGCTGGCAACAAGAACACTAACCAATCAGCTGTCTCGTCTACCACCAACTTTGGAGATGACTACTTTTCGGGGTTAAAGAATCCATATAATAACGCAGTCAAGTCGAACTAACAGTACAGAAGAAAAAGTCCAACCACCCCTCGAGACCAGTTCTAGACCCTGCATTGAATATTACATTAAGTCACACTAGTAAATACCTTAATAGTACTCTCCCTTATTTCAATTTATGGCTAAATTTAAATATTACTATATTAGTTGCCTAACTCATCTAATAAAGAATAAACTTTCGGGGTGTAGAAATGTCAAAGCATTGGAATTATTAATAGAAGTGGTCTTTGCATGCTCTCACTAAGCTATTAGGCAAACCAAAGACCGGGTGAACCGGAACAGTGTGCGCATCTTTATCGTCATTAAACAGATCGATCTGGAAGGCTAATGGTTCTAGATTGTTCTTTGATTTGATCTCATACAATCGTTCACAAATGCTTAATCCACAAAGTGTATAATTAGTGTGATAGAAGTCGACCCTTTTACCTGGCTTATCTCTAAACCCTCCATTTGGAGCCTGTGCAGCTCTTAAGATGTAGTTGAGAAGCCCATCCCTGTTGAACAATTGTAATGGCTCGTTATCTTTGCTAAGAATAGCTTCAAGTAATGGGAAAATACCACCAATCCAGAAACTATAGCATGCATCTACTAATTTATTTGTTCTACCAGAAAGGGATCCTTCTATTTGTGACTGTCTGAACACAGCCCATCTCGTAAGTGCATCCAAATTCATATTCTGTGTGGGTGCAAAAAACTGTGCCTTGTCCTTGTACAATAAAAAGTAGCTTGCGAACGCGCAAAAGGAGTATCCACCATGTGCTTCAGTGTCAGGTATTCCTGCAAAGCCTCCTTCGTAAGTTTGTGTTGTGTCGAGCCATTCCAAGGTCCCTTCAACTAATTCTGGGGTTACGATGTTGAGTAAGCTGCAGACTACTAAAACACAGTAGGTGGACCTGGTGTCGCTTTCACCATTTTTATGCATTGAAAAAGATCCATTGCTATTCTTTAACAGCATGAACCACAAGTATAAGTTGTCTTTGATGCGGTCCAAAAGTTGGAAATTTCCTGTCGATACTAATGATAGTATACCTGCATAAGTAGCAGCTACATGTCCCAATTGGTTTGATCCTCCACATATCCCACCAATTCCATCGTCGACAATACAAGTTTCTATCTTGTCGTTGATCAAGTTTTTGGTATCTTCCTCCAATTCACCACCATTAGCTTTAATCAAGTTGTGTGCATTTGTAAGCCAGTACAACATCCATGGGTGGTTAGCATCAAGAACAGCGAAATCAGCAGGAAGCTTATTAAAAAAGCATGCCCCCACATACCCCAAGTGTGCGTTAAAGTCGAAATCAAGCGTCCCAACCTTTTGAAAAGCCTTCAACACTTCAATTTCGGTATTCTGCTGCAGCTCCGTTGTCTCGGAAGTATACAGATCAAAGATAAGAGGCAACTTTGGTTTGAAGCTAGATGGTGTAGCAACCATATCTATTAACGTCTCCCTTGTATCTTCAGAAACAATCGACTCAATGTCTTCGTAATCACTCTCGTTATCGTCTCCGAGAGATGCCAGTTGTAAAGTTTCCTCTAGTACAGTAGTGACTTCAGGTCGCTTCTTACCCAAAAGTGTAAGCAAATACTTGACCTTTTCTTCATTACCTTCGTCCATTATTTATATCACGATACGTTACGAGTTTGTGTATAGCCCTATCTGCTTTTGGGATTGCTCTAACCTGATAGATACAATGGAACATCTCGATTTTGATCTTTTGTATTCGATTTTTGTGTGGCCCCGGTTTCACCTAAATTACTCAATTGGGTGGGATCAATGGGGAGTGTGGGAGATAGGGAGCTGACGAAAGTGTAGGTACGTGCAAGTGTATGTGAGTTACAAAACTTTGCCGCGTATTGAGAGTGGTCTGTTCACGTTGGGGGTGGACATACTAGCGTACTAGTTGGTGGTCGTATTGATAGCTGTACGTTCCTTGAGTGGAATCATTCAATTATTTCAAATATTACACTACAAGATCTCTCAATGATCTTAACTGATAACAATACATATAGTTTATCGCCTTAGAAGTTGCCAAGATACATACTTTATCAAATAACTACACCTCTTATACATCTTAACCATGGTCTATTATAAATTCACGTGACAAGATATATCGATATAGTGCGATTTTTTTTTTTTAAATCATACATGAATGAAAAGCCAAGTAAAGCTCTAAGATGTCAATATTGAGCTCAGCAAGGGATTGGGTGAATGGATTAAGAGGTGGGCAACAAGGAACGTATGAATCATTACCCAATCAGTCGACACAATCAATGCCTGGTGCATTTCCTCTGGAGGATTTAGAGGCTAATGTTCCTAATAGGTATGGAGCAGCACCCTCCACAAATACCCCACTGCCAACACCAGGCCCGTCACCTGTAGGACGAGCATCTAATGTTGTTGAACGCGTACTAAATCGCGCAGGAATGGCATTGGTCAAGGTATTGATGTTATTTTCTATGATCATTTTCCAATCAATCGTATCACTAATTAAACTTGTTTATGGTAATACCATTTTCAGTGCCAACGGTTCAGGTCCTGTTGGATCGGGCAATGGCAACATAAGTGACACTGATCCGATCAATAAAGTCAATAAATTCATACTTGAATTGGAAGATAACCTCACCCTCGATCAATTAGCAACTGGCACTGCCAGCACGTTGTTGCCACCATTTTTCCAAGGAAGTTATACTCAAGCTTTATTCATGGCCACACATAGGGCACGTTTTCTTTTCGTCTACTTATCAAACCCCAACAACGAAGGCTCATCGATATTGTTCAGGAAGATCATCACTAACCCAGAATTCATAGAGCTATGTCTGCAGGACCAGATGCTTATTTGGGGAGGTGATTTGACCAATTCTGAAGCATACCAACTCGCAAACAGTTTAAATGTAACCAAATTCCCATTCCTTGGATTATTATGTCTCACTAGAAAAACAACAATGACACTTCAAGGACCTCTGAAGTCCCCAGCTAAGATATCGCTCGTACTGAAAATCCAAGGTGGATTCAGTGATGATACAAATGTGTCTAACCTTTTGGATACAAAATTTAGAATGAAGATTGCAAAGTACCTGGAAGAATTGGGGTTGATTAAAGTCGAACTCAGAGATAAGTTTTTAACTCAATTGTTGAATGAACAACAAGAACTCAACTACAAAAAAGCTCTCGCAATAGACAGGGCCAAAAGGGATGCTAAAAATTATGAGAAACTCAAGAAACAATATTTAACCTACAGATTAGAATACTTCAAGCTGCTTCGACAACAACTGCAGCACCAGCAATCACAAGATTTTGCCAATATTGCAATTAAATTACCGAATGGAACAAGAACAACAATGCAATTTCCTAGTGATTTACCTGTTGAGGTTGTATTTGAATACGTTGAATTATCACTTAGTGGATTCTTTGAACATGACTTTATGGCACCTTCCTTAACTGACAGTGAAGCAAGAGCCAAGTTCAAGAACTTCCAATTGAAATACAACTTCAAGTTAAGTTCATCTGTTCCACCAAGAGCATGCTTGAATACGCAAAGGAACAAAACTATTAAAGAAATAGATACAATATACCCTAACGGGTTACTTATTGTTGAGAGTGATTAGAAATTATAGGAATACAAGTACGGTTTTATTTAATTCTAAAAAGATTAACTCTTTGATTAACTTATGTAGATTGACATTTAAAAATCATTTTGCCATTAATGTTTGTTGTGAAGGGAAGGGATACGTTTATTTCGTTACCTTTGACTTCTTTGCCTTTTTCTTTTCCTTCTTCTTCAATCCAATAAACCCATTTTTGATAGCCTGGGAGTACTCTGACCAGAAAGTTTCTAACTGTGCTATTTCCACGATAGTGGACAATTTCACCTTCTCCTTCTTTGACTTGTCCTTCCCGTTCATGGATATTCTAACCAAAACTGGGTATGATTGTGGGTTGACAGGTGTAGATTCGTCATACGAAACGACATTAGTGGACAAGTCATCTATTTCGCTTGTTTTCTCAGTGTCCATTGGTGATAACCTCTTCTGTGTAAGGTACACCGATGACTTGCCGTTGTTCTTCGTCAAGATAGATTCAAACTGTTGTATGAACTGTGTGTTGTTTAGTCTTCCCATGATGTGGATCCTTGAATTATGTTTTGATTATTTAGCCAGTGCAACGTATGCTAGGTAGATGCTAGATTCGATCCTCTAAATTTGAACTTAAAGCCTTTTGTTTCAATAGTCCTCACGTACAAAGGAAAATTTTCGATCGCTTTTTTGTTGAATCAAAAAGTGTTTGGTAAAAATTGTGTGTGTGCGTTTTTTTAGGTGGAGATTTTAGTGAGGTGTCGTTGCGAGGAGTGGGTTATTTGGGGATGTGAGGATATGAGGTGAGTTAGGGTGAGGTTAGGTGAGTTAGGGTGAATTATTGAATTGGTTTGGCTTTAGATATCTGTCTGAAAGTTGTCATGTCATTAGAATGAGTGGGTGCTTTTAGTTGTACTGTGTTAATTTATTAGTGGCTGCAATTGTTCAGTTATGGTGAGTGTATTATTATAATGGATACACGCACCAGCAGAGACTTAACTTCTGTTCTGTTCAACAAATGCAACCAAAATATATAACATTATCTATAATCCAGCTTGCCTCTTATCTAGCTAACTTTAACAACGACTCCCTGTCTCCACACCTGTCTTATTATCCTTTCAACCTGTCACTTCCTAATATGACGGATTTAACGTTTCTTTAGCTGATCTATTCAGATTAAGAGTACATGCCACAGTCAAAGTCAATTTACTATTACACATATCTTCTCCCCCTAACAACCTATAGCTTCAATAAGCGCCATACAATAACTACTTCTTTCATAACCTTCATAATATCCAACTTTCCCCGACTTTTCAAACCTAATTCTACTCCTAATCCAACCATTTATTTAATCCTACTTACATTGAAGAACCAAAAAATTCTTCAGTTGCTTTGTTCTTATCAGTGAATTTGAACAAAGTTAATGCTGCCATACTTTCCCAGCATGACTTCTCATTTACCTAAGCGTTTGATGGCATTGATAGTCTCGGTCCTTGTTGCTTTGGCTGCTGGGACTCCGTATCTATATGGTGTGTTTGCTCCTCAATTGGTGAAGCGGGTTGGCTTAACTACACTGGACTCTGCTACCATATCTTTGGCTAGTAATATGGGTTCTGGAATTGGTGGCTTACCTGCTGGGTTGTTCATTGATCATTATGGCCCTGCTGCTTCTATCTTGGTGGGTTCAGTTGCTATTTTCACTGGGTACCTTGGTTTGAACAAAATCTATAACCAGAAGATCGAAAGCTTACCATTAATCTGTTTGTCGATGGTTTTTGTTGGTTTTGGGTCCATCACTTGTTTCTTTGCTACTTTGAAAGCAGCTCAAGCTAACTTCCCTAAACACAGAGGTGCGGCCGGTGCCTTCCCTGTTAGTTCTTATGGCTTGTCTGCCACAGTTTTCTCGGTGATTGCCGCAACAGCATTTAGTGACGATACTGCTGGTTTGCTCTTGTTCTTGTCTTTATTCTGTGGTTCAGTAACCTTTGTTGGTTCCTTCTTTGTCAACATCCACATTGACGAGGATGAAACTGATAACGAAATCAATGCTCAAACCCTGCCTTTAGATGAAGAATCAGGCCCAGATTCAGCTCCAATCACACCTGCTGATTCAGATAATGAAGAAGCTATTGGTAGTGAGGCTTCCACACCTGAACTTACCTACCAACAACCACCACCTGTTTCTCGCTCGGACTCGTTCATATCATTACGTGGATCTTTCTCATTCTGGGGTGTTGGTAAAAGAACTCCAAGAAACTCTGTCTCTTCAAGTGCTTCTGAAATTGCTCCTCTCTTACAGAATATCCGCGACCAAGACAAACTGGAAAGAGCACAACTCCTTAGAGGAAACTCTTCTTTAAGTTTCACCAAATCTAAAGCTATAAAGAAACTCCAAGCAAAACAATCTAGCTCAACTTCTGTTGGTGGTAAACCAAAATTGAAATCTCCAATTGAAACTATAAAGGAAAGATTAACCAATAGAATCTTTCTTACACACTACCTAGTTGTTGCTTTGGCTAGTGGAATTGGTCAAATGTACATTTATTCTGTTGGGTTTATTGTAATGGCTCAGTATTACTACGGTCAGGACAGTAAGCCAGACATCAGTCTGGACAACAGTGACAACCATGTATTGGTAAAGTTGGTTGCACGTGGAGTCTCTGCTTTATCTGGAGCCCCAGAGTTGGGAGGTAGTGCCGCATCTTTGCAAGCCTTACAAGTTTCGCTCATCTCAATTGCATCTTTCTCAGGAAGATTGGTGTCTGGAGTTTTCAGCGATCTCATCTACAAAAAGTACCATGTTTCGAGATTGTGGATTGTAGCTATAACGTCGCTTTTCTTGGCCACTGGACAATACATCTCTATGACTAATGTCAACAACCCTCATTTAATTAGTTTGGCCTCAACCATTATTGGTGGATGTTACGGATTGACCTTTGGAACATACCCGGCAGTCATTGCAGACAAATTCGGAACGAAAACCTTCTCCACCTCCTGGGGATTGATCTGTACCGGTCCTCTCCTTGTCTTGTTCAGCTTGAACAAATACTTTGGGAAGATTTATGATCACAATACAGACAAGTCAACAGGTATATGTTACAAGGGAAACGGTTGTTATAAAAACGCTTTTGAAATCAGTTTCTTCTTGTCCTTTATCATACTCGCAACAACTTTGATTTTGATATTTGTCCAAAGAAGACGTTAAGAAAAAGCTCTTCTCTTGCATTATTTAAATCCTATTTACAAGTGTTTGGATCTACTGCGCTATGTACAATGACACTGATCCAAATAGTAGAAACTAAGTATTCCTCTTTAATCAACAGTGTAAACACTTTCCAAGTCGATACCTTGTATTAAACTTCTTTGGTGTTGAATCTTACTCAATACGCCATGGAAGTAGTTAAAGCTGGTTTCAGCGTCCTTGATGGACTTTTCTAATTCCTTCTTTTCAGAGGCTCTCTTGTCAATAGATGTTTGGAAGTTATTCATCACTTGCCTTGAAGGGTAGTTTAACACCAATGTACATTCTCTAGAGATTCTGCTTGCATTGACATGTGCATAGTCCATTTCGTGGATTTGGACTGCAATCTTCTTTGCTTGGTTTCTTGGGAATGCATTAGGAATGTCACTTATCAAATAGTATGTTGTAACACCACCAATTATTAAGAGTGCTGGAATTGCGACTTTCTTGAGTGTGGACGTCGACACTAGTTCTGATACAGTCCATAATTTACGTATCAATGCACCTGTTGTGAGCAACTTACCACTGGAGTAAATTGTTTGAAGTGTCAATTGTGACGACAACAGTTCCTTTATGTTGGTCGTACTAAGGTCTGTCGTAGATGGTAAGTTTGTAAGCAAGTGTACAGGGTTGTAGTAGCTTATTTGGTGGTTGGTCATAGAAATAAGGCTCTTTGGCAATCCAACCCAGACAAAGAAAGATTCCATCGATGGGTCAAAGAAATCAGTAACTTCGATATTGTCGTTCAATTTCTTAACCAAGTTGTCACGCTTACGGGTAAACATGAGATCTGATTGGAATACCTTGTCGTGTAAAAACTCGTCACCCAAGTGGTGTTGTCCAAATTTGATAATTTCATCAACCTTTTCTGAGGTAACATCTCTGGCTGCTTGCTCGTTCCTAACCACAGCTTTGGTGATCTTTTCAATCATAATATTTTGGGTAGTCTTTGCGTATTCATATAAAGTATGCAATCCATGGTACAGAGTGACTTGAGCATTTCCCAATTGTTGAAGAGTCGTTAATATATCCTTCTTGGTGGTATTGTATATTTGGGCAGCTGTGATGTCAATCAAATTGGTAATAGAATTACCAATCTTGAGACTTGTACTTGTAATTTCATCATATTTAGGAGCAGCAGAGGATTTTAATTCCTTCAACTTATCATCCTTTTCTTGAGAGTATATTCTTTCATTAATCACAGACAATGTTTCCAAGTCGTTCAAAATATTCAACATGTAATTCTTGGCTGGTAATAACTTTGAAATGGCTCTCTTCTCGAGAACAAACTTTCTTAATGATGCTTCCAAGTTGTCAAAGTCTGGGTTGCTGTAATCGTTGTCGCCATCATCTCCATCATCTCCATCAGGGCCATCACCTCCACCATTGGCCAAAACTTCACTAGAACTCACAAAGTGTACAAAGTCATCAGCATTCTTGTATGTGTCAGGAGATAAACTCTTTACTTGATCCAAGATCCGCGACTTACATCTTTCTTTGTTTTTGATGTTGTCAAACTTGTTGACCACGATGAAAACATATCTCTTTTCTGAGTTGGCAGTTGTTATGAACTCCTTTGCTGAAAGAGTAAAGTGGTTTTCTGAGTTCACTACAAACACCACCAAGTCGATTTCTTCTTGTCTAGAAAAGACTTGTGTGGTTTGGTATGAGTCCATGTTGAGACCAGGTGCGTCGATCAATTTGATGTCAATGACACCGTTGTGGAGTAAACTTTCGTTAGCACTTCTGTTATCCAAAACATAGACCTTGAGGAGACTGAACTTGTCACAGTCGTACACCAAGTCTTCCAATTCTTTCAAAGAGTGGATTTCGTAAGTAGATTCGTCCTTCACGTTGTATACCTTTCCTATTGGGATGGCGTGAACTTCTTCGATACTGTTGTTTTCTTTAGATGCATCAATTACTTCACAGAAAACCGAAGTACATGGTTGTTGGTCTTCAGGTAAGATATTTCTTCTGAGTAACGAGTTGCAAAAGGTCGATTTACCTGCGTTCAAGTCACCAGTCACAAATACCTTAGACGAGGTATCATCTACACGTTCCTTCAAATTCAACAAGTACTTTATTTGTTGTTCAAATTTCTTGGTCAACAAGTTCGCAATTGATTTCTTGTCTAAATTAGACATGTAGTTACTATCCACGGTATGGTTATCAATCTGAAGGTTCAATTTCAAAACCTTGAACTCTGGTAATTCCAAATCTTCGTCTTCGTTACGAACAGACTTCTCCAACAGTTTTTCTGATACTTGATTTCTTACCAAGGCTAAGTGGGCCTTGTGTGAGTTCAATAATTGGTTGGATTCATTCTCGATGTTTGTAGGGTAAAACACAGGTCTTTGGTTATTTTCCTCGCTTAAATCTCTCAAGAGATGTGTTGTTTGGTTAATCGCTCTATCCAAAGCTATTCTGCTTTCATTATAATGCAACTGTTGAGCAGAGGCATTCAAGGCGCTTTGAGCATTGGACTTTTGCTTGAACAGCGTCACTTTCGAAGACGACCCTTCCTGTCCACTTATCAATGTTTGTGAATCATCAGAAAATGCACCTACCCTTGAATCATAATGCATACTTGCTTGAGGGTTTCTAGCAAGTAATTCATTAGCTGTAATCAAAGTCGCTGTATCGTCTAAATCTCCATCATCTTGGGTATCATGCAAATCAGATTTATTAGCGTGATCTAACCCTTCATCTTCATCGTCTCCAGTATACTCCTTAGAGGGCTGGAGGTTAATAAAGTTGTTGTAACTCATGGTTATTAAGTGTTGCCACTAAATCTTTTTTTTTTTTTTGTTTCGTTTTGATTTAACGTGAGGATTTTGGCGGTGATTTTGTAGTGGTTTGAGGTGAGTTAGTGGGAGTATAAGAGAGGTTGATTAGTAAAGGCTAATGAGTCGGGGGTATGTGGAGTTGATTACTGTAAATATAGAGATTCTATTATAGTGAATTGTGATTTACGGAGGTTAGAAGTGGTGAGAATTATGGAGGAGTTGTAATTATATTATTGAAGGTAATTATTCATTCATTGCTCTTTAAAAGTTGATTAAAGAACGTGCATTATAATGACTGTTGAGTACTGGGTGTACTGTCTACTATTTCAGAGTTGATGTTGAAATAATCACAAGTGCTATTTAGAGTTAACTTGTTCATTGTTAGTTAAGAAGATTAGGATATGGTGACCTTAAATGAACCCTATAAGTTGACTGTGTGTGATGATAATTCTGTATAATTGAATGATTCTTATATTGTAAAGTTCATTGAATTTGTACTGTAGTTACAACCCAAGATATTAAGGTCGAAACATTGTGAAAGAAGAGAGTGAAGAAACACACACTTGAAACAATAAACGAAATTATTTATATTCTCATTGTTCCTCTAGTGGTAATGTCAATTCTCTTGTTCCTCTTCATTAATTGACGAAATCTGATGATTTTGTTCTGATCTGGTTATGTTAAATATCGATCTAATGATCTATAATTATATTAGTAAACTAGAAACTAGAATGCTAATGAGTAAATTAAAGTAACAACAACACGTTAGTTTATTTCATTCTTACTTGATAATAGTTTGAACCCAAAACTTCATAATATGTTGCAAAATCATATCAAGTGGTTTTGCTCAATTAACATAATCAAATACTGACTTTTAATCTACACTTATATAGGTAGTCCATTTATTATATGCTTTTGACCACTCAAACTTCCAACTCATCACATAAATCACTTCATCCACATACTGGCATTCACTTTGAAAGCTCTCCTATCACTCAAGTCACCTTTACTCCATCTAACTCCCCAACCATATTCTTCCCCACTTAAACTGAAAAGTCCTATCACGTGCCTTTATCTCGGATCCAACCGATAACTGTTAAGAATCATAATCTTTCATAATCTTTCATAATCTTTCAAACTTCAGCTATAATGGTCTTGCAAACTTTCGATACTAATAAAGTACCCAATCATATCTTTGCTGTCCCCTTAACTCCAGAAGGGTTTGCTCCTTATGGAGGTGTTATAAGTGTTAATGATCAACTAAAAAATGCTAATCAGTCCAATGCAAATTACGGCACAGCAGTTAAACTTCATAAAGTTGCTCCAGTAATCAACAATTACGATTCATGTCCTAGTGGTAAACCTGCCACCTCGAATTTGAATGTTTTCCGTTGTTCTGCTCCAAAAAGGTTAATCAGTAATAGAGGTATGTTCAAGACATACAACTCAACAGTACTTGAAAGACATCCATATAGTACACAAAGTTTCATTCCAATGGGTCAAGACTTGGATAAAGTATCGTACTTGGTTATAGTAGCCCAAACTGACGAGCTGACTCCTGAAAGGTTACCTGATCCTTCTACTGTAAAAGCCTTCTTTTGCAGAGGAAATCAAGCAGTCACTTATGGTGCAGGTACATGGCATGCACCAATGGTAGTCATTGATGATAAAATCCCTTACATCGACTTTGCAGTCTTGATCCATGAAAATGGTGTTGCTGATGAAGATTGCCAGGAGTGCTACTTCAAACCAGGATACACTGTCAAGTATAGTGATCCTTCAGGACATCCTCTGCCTTCAAGATCGAGGTTGTAACGAGAAAATGCATTAAAATCTTGTATATTCTTAAGTAAAATTAACATTAAACCTCATTCGTTGTATTCAACCGTAACTCTATTCTATAAACAACTTACTATAAGAGATCACTCATGATCATAAAACTTAATTTTATCAAATAAAATCAATCACTTCCAGAATCAACTTATTAGCATACTCAGCTTTCTCCTTTTCATTCAAACCACTAACATTCTCCTTTGCCATTTGAAGTTTTTGAAAGATAACATCAAGATCCATTTTCTTTTTTTCTTTCTCAGGTTCATCTTCTTGGTCTTCTTCATAATCAAGTAATCCTTGTACCATTTCGTTAACTTTATTCATTTTACTTTCTTCATATTCATGACTATTACTAGTATCTTCACCTTCAATGCTAGACCAATCATGAGATTCTATAAGTTCAACCAATCTATCTTTCCCAACCATTTCGTAATATTCATTACTACCAGATTCTGAGAATTTGAGGAATTCGAATCCATTCGTTATCACTATATCTTCAATCTCTTCTCCAACTTTCTCCTTGCTAATATCAACCACACAGACAAAAACGTCATCTCCGTTTTTAATTATCCCTCGTAATTCACTAACCTCTTCCATCAATTGATTCAAGTACGTTTCATTGTCATCTTCCAGATTTATACATAATATAACTCCATCTATAACCAGACGAAGTTCTTCACACTCTTCACTTTCAAACTCTTTAAACCATGTTGAAAATGCTTCTATCTTAACTTCATCTGTGTAAATTCCCTTCATATTCCTCTCCTCAGGAAACTCATCAATCAACATGTTAAGCTGCATTGAATAGTATTTAGTTATAACTGGTGTCTTCTTAATAATACCACTATGAGTATTTGACTCATTCGATTCATTTTCGTCATTCTGATCTAAAGAACTTGATGTTGCATACTTTGAAACAATATGATTCGCAACACGTAACTTCCCAGTCCCTGGACTACCTAAAATCAATACATGATTCGGAATCATCGTTACACCTTTTAACTATATGATATTTACGGGCTATATTAAATTCACGTGACCCTTTTTTTTGAATATCTTTTTCGTTTCGAGACCTCAAGTGTTTAACAAGGACACACGTCATGACTACAGCCAATCTGATGACGCTGAGACGTAGTCAGCAGTCGATTCCTGCTTCACAGCCTACCAAAGGAAGTAATGGTAATGTTGAAAAGACTAGCAATGGAGTGGGGAATTCTGATCTCCACATATTACAATTGGAGAACTTGTTATTGAGAGACGAAGATATCTTTCAAACATCCCTCAATTCCGAAGATTACCTTGAGAGTTTAGCACCTATTATAAAAGACGCAATTAAAGTGAATGGGTTGACTGATTTGATTCTGAAGTTGAATACTATTGTAAAGAACAAAGATGAAGAGTTGATTGATTTATCTTTAAGTTCTACAGATGAAATCAACCAGTGCATTGATAAAATCGACAGGATCCATAATGATGCTGAAGAAGTGAACCGTAACTTGGCAGCTGTTAGCGATACTCTAAATACATCTGTTTCCAACTTGGTGAGCAAGAAATTACTATTGATCAAATCGAAAGAAACACTGACAAAAATCAACGAAACAAATATTGTGCTCAACTTGTGTGCACAAGTGTTGGAAAGTACCAACAGAATCCACGACTTGATTAAGCAAAAGAAATACTTCAATGCCTTGAAGTTGATAGATGAATTAATCAACATTCACGTACCAAAAGTAGAAAAGTTTTCATTTGCAATCAAGATCTACGAGTCGATCCCTCACTTGACACAGACAATCAAAGATGACTGTTTCACACACTTGCACAACTGGATCGGGAAAAATACTGAACTGAGATTAAATATCATGAGTGGAATGCTCTACCAAAATTTATTCGACTTGCAAGATAACTGGAACCACTTGAAAAAAGACAACACAACACTTATCCCCCACAAGTTGAACTCACCAGTGGAGATATCATTGAGAGATCCATTACTCAATTATAACCTTTTTGAGGACCAAAACAATAAAATCGACTTGACTGTAGTTTACGACGCCATTTTAGTGTACCTGACTTTGAATGAGATTGAAGTATTGTCAGAATTGTACAATAAAGAGTGGGTGGCCAAGTATAATAAAGTGGTGAAGCCCATTACTCTGGCGACAGATGCAATGCAAAGTAGTGGGGCTTCGACTGGAGCGTCGCTCTTTGCTACTTTGAACGAACTCCAAGACTACTTGCAAAAAATGAGTGCCTTCTTTATAATAGACAAGCAATTGAATTTGGTTACTAAATTCCAACTTAGAACTAATCTGAATGCTAACGATTTATGGGACTCATACGTGACAAAGTTGAAACCTGCGCTCTTGAACTTCCTACACTCACAACACTTTACTCGACTCGAAGACTTGACTGACTTCAAGAACATTGTTGGAGACTTTTTACAGATTATGGAGAATTATGGTTTCAACATTGTCGAGTTATATGAAGTGCTAGTGATTGTGTTCAAGGATTACTTTGCTCCTGAGTTGATAAAGGGATTCAGATCGAACTTTTTGATTTCTATCCAGTCGGACCATTACATGCCTCTAGTTGTAGACCAATTGGAGGAGTACGAGAGCATTGTTGCTCTTTGTTGGTACCCAGAAGACTCATACTTTGCACCTCCCAAGAGTCCTTCGGAAATGCCTATAGCATTCCCATTCAGTGAGGATTATGTTCACTACTGTTTTGGAATTAGGCAATTACTTGATGATATCCTCAAGTTCACAGACCAACACTACAGTTACGAAGTAAACGAACTTAACAATGTCATTGTACACGAGGTATTTGAAAAGGTGTTGAGTGATACTAAAGGTGTTGGTATTGGAGCAGACATCCATGAGTTCATATCCAAGAACTCCAGCAACAAGGAAATCACTTCTCAAAGTTACACCAACTTGGAATACTACTTGTTCAGTCTTTACGAAGTTGGTAAGATGATGAACAGACGTTTGAGAGCACATACAGGTATCGGAGTACACAACAAGACTGAAGAAGGAGAAGATGATGGGTTCACCTTGGGAGCTGTGGATACTTTCTCGAAACTTAGAAAGTACTCTGAAAGTGCAATCTTCTCTATGGTGGATGGAAAAATCAGAGAATTATTGGAGTTTGTCGAGTACGATGACTGGCTTCCAACGCATCGTAATGAAGAAGCTAACTTTTCCATCAAGGATTTCTCTATGTTTTTGGAGAACTTGTTCACTTCGATCTTCTCGAACTTGCCCAGTTCAATCAGAACGTTGGGTTTGTTTAGAACGTATGATTTTGTTTCCGAATACTTCCTCAATATATTGAAGGGAGTAGAATCATACAACCGCATAGCTATTCAAAACTTTGACTTGGATGTCAAGTACATTGAAGAGTCGATGAAGAATTTGTATCTGACACATCAAGAAGCAAGCAACGAGTTTGGAGGTAATGTTGCACTTGAGTCTACGTTTACGGAGTTGAGACAATGTATTGATTTGCTCAAGTTGGAGAACTTTGATGAATTCAGCAAGAACCCTACATTCCGCATGCGCCAGTTTGATAGAATACGATACGAGGACGGATTGAAGTTGATTTCAAAAATGTATGGATACACTGGAAGTGACGAGGTTGCGGACACACATTCATCAT
Source organism: Kodamaea kaohsiungensis (nom. inval.) (assembly GCA_030558205.1). Taxonomy (NCBI): domain Eukaryota; kingdom Fungi; phylum Ascomycota; class Pichiomycetes; order Serinales; family Debaryomycetaceae; genus Kodamaea; species Kodamaea kaohsiungensis (nom. inval.). The sequence goes on along the minus strand of JAJMRZ010000037.1, from coordinate 67,340 downwards.
TACACTCCCCAGGACTTACCAGTAGTATATCTGGGCACTTTTCCCTCTCGCCATCGAGATCAAATGCACCACCGCAGGAGGAATCAGACCTGCAGAAGATGTTGAGTAGTGCTACTGCAGCAAAGTTTGCTAAGTTTAGTAGTAGATTCAAGAAGAACTTGGAGTAAAACTTATAATTAGGAGGCATTTACGAATAGCTCAAATAGAATTTGGTATATCAAATCCACAATTTGTATTCAAGAAACTAATTATATTCAAAGGATACCGTGTAGTTTCAGCTATGGTTTATGATAAAATGAGTTCCTGTTGAATTGGATCTTCAATTTAATTAGGATGCTAAAATTAACCAATTGACTTTAAATAGATTCATATTATCATCCAACCTTCTCATTCGTTGTGATAGACTCGAGACGACAGTTCGAATGAACTGGCTGATGGTTGTACCTTGCAACAACACTTTGTCTGTACCTGGTAATCGCAAATAAGCATTAAGGTAACTTCAAAGATGATATATCGCTCGTGTTTCTTGTGAACAATTACTGTTTTGCTCTGGAATGAACGAAGCTTTAGTGCCGTGTCAATTATGGTATGGTGATTGCTAGTAGAAAGAACTGAACCCAAAATGACGTACCTGTCTTCTCCTTCATTAATATTTCATTAATCATTTCAGCCTTAACGAATCAAGCAGTTTACCAAAACTTATACCACTTTCTCTTCTTCTCGTCACTCAATTTCTTTGCCGAATCTACAAATTCCTGTATTCTCAGGGTCAACTGTTCATCCCTCAACTCTAATTCCTTCTTCTTCTCATTCTTCTGAAGTGAGTACCATACGGAATGCAATGCTAAACACGTAGAACTTGCCACCAAAAACGTATGGAACATAGCTTGTCTGAATTCTCCCACTCTAGGTTGATGTTTAACCTTCTCAGGGAAAACAACCGTCGAGTAACGTCTTGCAATATTCATCATACTTAATAAATGCTATGACAAGATAAAATTTAATTGGCCAAACAAAAAAAAACCAAACGATTTTTCAAAGATGAACAGACCAGTTAATGTGATGTCTGTTGTACAACGAATGGCTAGTTTACGTAGTGGATTCCGTCTGGGAATCGGTGCCCGGATCATAACACCTCGTCCATTTACGGTTTCAGTGAGGTTGATGCTGAATATACCTCAACATCAGACCAGAAGTATTGAGGATGAGCGTGTTAGACAGAACAAGATCAAGCAAGACATTGAAGCACGTAGACTCTACAGAAACCGTACTGCTGGTTATTATTCGGCGTCATTGGGTATTGTATTCCTTGCGCTCGCTTTCACAGCAGTTCCATTATATCGTGCCATTTGTCAGAGAACAGGATGGGCTGGTATCCCCATTACTGACGCTACCCAATTTACACCAGAGAAATTGATTCCTGTCGATACCAACAAGCGTATCCGTATTCAATTCACGTGCCAAAGTAGTGGTATCTTGCCATGGAAGTTCACCCCCTTACAGAGAGAGGTGCATGTTGTGCCTGGAGAAACAGCATTAGTATTCTATAGAGCCAAGAATATGTCTAAAGACGATATGATCGGAATGGCCACATACTCGGTGACTCCAGACCATGTGGCACCTTACTTTAACAAAATCCAATGTTTCTGCTTTGAAGAACAACGTTTAGCTGCTGGTGAAGAAGTGGATATGCCTGTTTTCTTTTTCATCGACCCCGAATTTGCTAAGGACCCAGTGATGAGAAACATTGACGACATAGTCTTACACTACTCTTTCTTCAAGGCTAATTACACCGACGGAGAATTGGCTGCTGTGGTGGCTGAAACAAAGGAGATGTTGAATGGTGTTTCACAAAACGAAGCACCTGCTTGAATCATAGCCCTGAAAGACTCCCAATCTGTAAATAGTCAACCGACCCGGTGATTCATATGTACATACCCTCGGAATCAATAAACTTTACAAAAAAGTAACTATAACAGTAATAGTAATTATACGTGCCTGCCTTGATTATTCACACACCGAATTTGACTAAAACGATGTTTGTCGTCACCGAATATCATGCCTCATTGGCAACTGATTTATTAGATTAGAATCTCCCCTGCAGAGTACACTATTTCATTACAGTGCTTGTACATAATAATACCAATGTAATGATGATTGCCAGTTGTGCTAATGGCTAATTTGCAGTTGCCAAGCAAACAATATTAATAAAGAGTATTATAAAAAAAATATTGGAAAAATTCATTAACCAAAGTCACAGCTTGTTGCATGATGTGTAGAGTCCGAATGCCTAGTCTAGTCTATGGGCTTGGCCAAGACTTACAAAAATTGATCCGATGAGTGTGTTTTGTTTTAGATGTTTTAGATAGTGATGAACAGGTTACTCAATAACATTTAAGTTAAACAAAGCTTGTTTAATCACTGAAATATTAGTTTCACCGATCAAGGAGAAGGACAGAACTTGGCACAATTTGATAGGTTCTCCCATATTAGCTGCCGGTCCATGCAGCGTAATTTGACACTTTGTGAGCGAATTTGTAAAGAGTAATGTTTAATAATTCTGCTTCTCGGTAATATGTGCCAGTTATTAGTAAAAAGAAATATGAGATGAACCAGCTGCTTTACTTAATAATTGCTGTCAAACAGTCGATTCTTCTCTATGGTATTCTATACATTTGAGAGCAGAGGCTTTTTCACTTGGCCCTGGCTGTCATAAAAAAAGGCTTGAGAGGGCTGTCAAATTCTTCACAGGCTTCAAATTAAAGCCATTAAATACAGGAACACAACGCTTGCTTCCCTTTAGACTGATCCTTTTTTCACCCACTGATCAAATTGATTGCCTTTAATCTTATCTGATCCCGGAACTAACGACAAATTCAATGCTTAGTAAAGTTTTCTCGCGCTACAACGTGCATATGTAGCATATTAGAATATCCACAAACTCGAGCACTGCACTCAAATAGGTTGATTGCCCTTTCCAATTTGAAATGCAATACTGTTATTGGTGGTCCTACGTTTGTGAGTTCCGACTAGTCTATTGTCACAATCCAATTCCGGGATCTGATAAAAATTTTACTCTGTCCCATCCTTTGTTGAGTTCCAATGTATATAAAGGATGCAAAATCTTTCTCTGTAGACGACTTATTGTTGTATTCGCTAATCACATCTTTCTCCATCGCTTTTAGAAACTATGGTAAAGTTTACTCTGGTTTTCCTCTTTGCACTTGCCTTTACAGGCTTTGCACAAGCAATTGATGGCCAAACCTACATTTACTCATTGAACGGTTTCGCTGTTGATGCTTGTACTACCATGATCACCAAAAAAGCTTTATTCTTTAATGCTACTACTGACAAAATCAAATACTGTAACGTCAAGAACCAACCTGCGTTGGGATCAATGGCTCACTGTATCGAATTGATGCCATACAAGCACGCGAGACAAAACTTTTTGGATAGCTGCAAAAAACACAATTTGACAGAGGCTCAATATTTGGCTTCTTTCGATAACGCTACACAGTACTTGGTTTCAAACACAACAGCTGACCCTACATTCTCCTTAAAGAAGATTTACCACAAGCCTATCCTGTTACCTAAGAAGCAGGTTATTGGTGCTTGGAACTCTGAGGTTGGAAGATACATGAACTATAACAGAGCCATGTGGTACGGTATTGCTATGATGTCGTATTGGTTCTTTATAATTTTCGTTGCTGGTTTGATCAACTTGACCTACTTCCTTGCTCCTGGCGCTGTCAAGAGTCTCAAGGGAGGAGTTGTTAACTCTTTCAGAAGATACTTTACTTTGCCAGCTTTGTTTAACCAATCTCACACTCACCACGTCCAATTCTTCAAGGTTATTCAATTGTGTTTCCCAACAAGATTGGAATCGGTATTGGTTGCATGCTACTTTATTATGGTATTGATGATGCAATGTTTCAACTATGCACACGACAGTCCAAACTTGTTCTGGCCAAACAACAAGGTTGGTGAGATTTCAAGAAAGATTGGTGACAGAGCAGGTATCCTGGTCTTGTTTTTGATTCCTCAACTCATCCTTTTCTCAGGTAGAAACAACTTCTTGCTTTGGGTTTCAGGATGGCCTTACGCTAGATTTATCACCATCCACAAATGGATTTCTCGTGCTGCTTTCTTGCTTATGGTTGTCCACGCTGTTGGATTAACTTACAACGGTAAGTCCCTCCACAAGTACGAACTGAGAAACGCTCTTGACTACCAAAGATGGGGTTATGTCGCCTTGGTTGCCTCTAGTATCATGATGTTCCAATCTCTTATGGTGTTCAGAAGACAAAACTATGAATTGTTCTTACTCATTCACATCTTGTTAGGTGTATTCTTTATTGTTGGTGGTTGGAGACATACTAGTGATGATCACTACCAGATGTTCTTCTACGCTGCTGCTGGTGTCTGGGCTCTCGACAGAACTGTTAGAGTCGCCAGATTGCTTATCTTTGGAAACAGAAATGCCCTCGTTCAATTGATCTCGAACGAAACTTTGAAGGTTTCTATTTCAAGACCACGCTTCTGGAAGCCATTCCCTGGTTCTATTGCTTATGTTCACTTTTTAAGACCAACATGCTTCTGGCAATCTCACCCTTTCACTATTGTCGACTCTGTTTCTGAAGAAAACACAATCACTTTCTACGTTAAGGTTAAGGGTGGTATTACACACGGTTTGTACCAATACTTATCAAAGCAACCAGGTCAAAAGGCAAACATCAGATGTTCTGTTGAAGGTCCATATGGTTCTCCTTCCTCAATCAACAGATTTGAGAACATTTCCTTATTGGCTGGTGGTAACGGTATTCCAGCCTTATTCTCACAAGCTTATGACATTTCCCAGCGTAACATGGAAAAGCAATCTATTAAGCTTTACTGGGTCATTCGTCACTATAGATCTATTGAGTGGTTCTTCCCTGAATTACTCAAGTTGGCTAACACACAAGTGAAGCCAATCATTTACATTACACAACCAAGTGTTGGAATCACCGAGCCGATCGTACTTGGTGCATTGGAGTCTTCGTCTGATGAGGAAGAAATTGAAGAAGAGCAAGAAAAGAAGAGTGACAACCAAGAGTCATCGGACTACATTCTGGTGTTGAGAAGAAAGTTGCCATTTGTTGAGTTCAGAGAGGGAAGACCTTCAATCGAAACAATTGTGCAAGAAGATATCGCTTCTGCTGCAGGACCAATTGCTTTCATGTCTTGTGCTCACACTTCAATGGTTGATGACACTAGAAGAGCAGTCGCTCAAAACTTGAACAAATCTGAATACAGGGTGGAGTTGTTTGAAGAGATGCAATCCTTCTAAACAAACTGGTTTAATGAACATTTAATAGACTTTTATCTGAGATAATATAAATAAACAATTGAAATATAAGAGTGTTGTAGTCGACTATCGGGTCTTAATTTGCAGTCGACAATCTATAGTTCAAAACACTGAACGGATTATTTGTAGACTGACGAAGGAAGCAATTGCTAGTAGCGAAAGTGATATTATACGTTTGACATATCCTCTTAAGCTGTTTTCTGGATTCAGATCACTTTCAGTGTTAATGGTAGCATCACTTGTGGGGAAATCACTCGATTTTCTCATTTTCTGCTTAATTGCTCTTGATTGTGGAGACTTGTACCCACTTCTTCTCCTTTTGAGGTTATTAGGCAATTCTTCAAAGTACTCTTCATCCAGCTTAACCATGGCCAATTCCTGAAAAGTTAGACAGCTATTATTGCCTAGTGACATCATATTTATAAGTATTTTCCCAGCATATATTTTAAAGCTTGTGGTTTCCAAATTTGCACCCAAAATTTTAAAAAGTTCAAAATATTTAGAGTCAGCCCTGGGATAATTCTTTTAACTCGAATCCATATTTTAGTTACCACTGTGAAACGTGAAATATGCAATTATACTGCTTGGTTTTCTTATAATAAATATTTAATAAAACTGCAATTCAGTTGGGACCAATTAAATAGGGAGTTCCTTAGACTAATCACGCTCAAAGCTACTCTCAAACCTGTTTGCTACTTTAGTACCTAAATACATTGTTATATTCATTCTATAGTTCAGTAAGGATTTTTTAGCATTCACTAAATATGATCTACTACATTCTCCAACATCTCAATACTCTTCAAATAAAATAAAAATCAAAGCCCTGGTGCAAGGCTATCAATTAACTCATTGAAAACAGATACGAAGTACATTAATGATAATCACACCAATATTCTCGAGAATTAGTACAATTTTTGGAAAAAGAACCAACTCTTTCAGAAGCACAAACAAAATTTAAACTTTGGAACCTATCAAAGTATTTGTGGTACTGTTTATGGAAATTTTTATGGATTTGAATCGATATGTAATTGAATATCGATTGTGGAGTTAGTTATCAATGATTACAATCCCTTAGTTATAAAAAGGGTCAAGATAGTTAATGCACGCATTTATGTAACCCAATTCTTTAATGATATTCATCTGTCTGTCGTTTCACCATTTAGTCTACTCTACACATATACAATGTGCCTGCACAGAGAAAGGGGTTGGTACAATGCTTAAAGGGAAGGAGGCTGATAAGTAGCTTGTTGTTTCATATCGTCATGTAGTATAATAGTGCAAATGAGGATGATCAGCGTACATGATGTTCCTGGTGAAGGCACGTAAAGATGGGAGTGTTAGGGTATCATATGATGAAACAAGATGTACTTATACACTTGATATATTTGATAGGTTCTCTACATGATGCCAGACATTAAAAAAAGTAAAGATAAGTACCATGGATCTCAACCAGTAGAACAAACCAAAGCTAAAATAATAACCGATAGTAAACCACGATAAGTGGATAAGCAACGGTTGGAAAAGTACCTCCTTACAAAAAAACCCAAAGAAGTCAAATTGGTCCAGACTTATATAGTCAAATGTACATATAGGAGGGGGAGAAGAGGAAATAAAGCCACCAAAGAATGTATGATGATCTGTAGCCCACAAAAAAAGTACGCGCATACAGTAGCACCCCCCGAAAAGTACCCACTAGCACGCCTTAGGACAGGATCATTACAAGTCCCATCGTAGGAATATGGTGTTGCACAATAAGCACCCATTTTGTGCGCACCCAATACATACCATTCTTGACGAGATGCTCATGAGAAGTATACCCCCTTCTCACCTCCAATGCCTTTTCTCCCCGAAAGATTTTCAAGTTCCACGTCCACGCTACCCTCAAACACCCTGAACCTTTCTCCGCCTACCATCACCACACCAATACCTAAATTCCTCAACCCACAAACTCACTATTAAACTTTTCAACATACATCTAAATTTAACACACAAACATCCCTTTTGAGAAGCCTAAACTCAAAATTACGCGGCCAAAATCGTAGTCAATTATTCCACAAACGGACAGGTAAATAAAAAGGAGTTTATAGGCAGTTGGATTTTGATTTTGGTGCTCAAAGATTGATTTTCTCGTAAACAACTTTCACAAGTCTTGAGTGTTCTTGATCAAGAGGAGATCAGTGAGTTCTTAACCACTTTCATTTAAACAAGGGAATCCTTTTCGAGTGTTTCAAAAACCTTTTCGAAAGCCTCGGAAGAAAGAGCTTATAGCCAGCTGTAACAAGGTACTCATTTTTTTTTGTATTTACATTTTTGCATGAAAAGTCTGGATCATACTTGAATAATGACTTATTTGAACCCTACCAAGACTTATAAGAGGTTTGGTCTAGATCCCAACATGTTGATGAAGAGATCACCTCCAGGAAGTGGGTCTTCGAGTTCTAGTACTAGTAGCTCGAGTAGTGATCTGAGTGAAACATCTTCATCGTCGAACCGATGCAAAAACCAAAGTGATTCTGGCGAATGTCAGATGCCAGTTCAATCGAATACACTTACAATCACTCTTGCTGTTATCTTACCAGTGGTATTGATTTTGAGTGTCCTTGGCTACTTCCTCTGGCAAAACTATAGAAGAGACAAGAAGGAAGCTATGGAACACGACCCAGACTTTGACGAGAATGGGGAAGCTACTGCATTGCCTGATTTACCAAACCATCACTTTGAAAACCCATTCCACAACCGTAACTCCCTCAGATATCCACAAGCTGTAGAAGACTCGGTATACAAAAAGGCCGGCGCAGCAGGTCTGGACCCATACTTGGACCTGTTTGTATTACCTTACCAACACCAAACTGGATCCAAAGCCTCACTCGACGACTACGCCAAATACTTGGGTGGAGTCGGACAAGGTTACGGAACTACTCCACGTGGAAGCATGCAACGTGCAAGCTCGATCCCAAGCATGATTGGAAGCGCAGTCCTCCCATCAACACACTTTACACAACAATCACCACAAAAATCTGCTTTGAGAACAGAAATCACAAAACCCGAGCCTGCATTGCAAGGAAGTCCAGGTAAGAAGAATGCCACTGCAGCATTCTCAACCAACAGGAAACTTCACAATGACGATTCCTCTTTGGAATCTGTTGAAAACTCGGAAGACGAAGATGACTCGTACACTGCAATGAACAATGAAAAGTACCTTCGCACTCTGAGACCAATGGACCTGAGCTCTGGCGAAGAAAAAACAGTATCTTCACCATTCGAAGACTCCAACACCAACACCACATCAAGCACCATGGACGAAAAAACCTATGCACAACTGAATCAACAGCTGAATCATCAACAAAGAGCACAAGCACCAGAAATGACACAGACATACAACCAACCAACACACGCATTGCCACCTCGCGACGAAAGTGTGGTTGACGGTGACTTCAACTTTTCGACTGACGCATCACAGGATCTTTCTGATATAAGAGACGACCTGCTAGTTGTAGAAGCAAGCCACAATGACACTGCAAGAAAATCCCCTAGAATGTCACAGTTTAACCTCATGAAAAACGACAGTGACGACGAAGAAGACATGGGAGAACAGAATGCAAGATTAAGTGCCGAACAGAAGGAAGAATTGAAGAGAATGAAATCTGTATACAGAGTTTACTTTGACGCAGAGGGTGAATCAGAAGCTGGGTCGGCTGGTTTCCAAGTAGACAAACTGAAACCTTTACCAAAGATTAACCCTCTAAAAGAAGATGTAAATCAGTATCCAAGTCCACCTCATCACGAGGAAGAGGAAGTGTATTTACACCAAACTCGCGACCAGTACGCCCCTCCTCAAGAAGAAGAAGAAGTGTATCGTGGGGAATACGCTCATCATGATGACTACCAACAAGATGAGTATCAACCTCAACACCACGAGGAGTATCCAAACCCAAACCACCAGGAAGACTACTTTACACATCCAGAAACCCAGTATAACAAGAGAATGACCACGACTTCGTCGATTTACACGGAGTCTGCACCGTTACATGCGGATGATCCTTACTCCGACAGGCAAAGACATCACAATGGTAATTTCCAACCTCAAAACCAACCACCTTTACCAGAGTTGCCGCCACTTCAAACCTTGAAGAACGCATCTGACTTTCGTCACTCGACATTGCAAACTTACACGGACTTCCAGCCTAGACTGAAGAACGTGGTCACTTCTCCTACAAACAAGGTGCCGTTTGACCCTATAAACAGCTTACCTCTGCCAAACAGTGGGTCGCTGCCAATGATGCAACAGCATGGCACATTTGGCCCACACACAATGCTCACACAGTCGGGTTCATCTAATAGTCTTAACAACTCGCAGACCCTGGTTCCCTCAGCATCACAGATGGCACGTTCATCTGTGGCGATGTTGAATCCAGTGACTGAAATCACTCCTCTGAGGACATTCAAACCAGCAGGCTCTTTGCCATCAGGACACCCAAACTTTGGATCACTGATGAACGAAAGCGATAGCGACTTGATCCCTGGTAACAGAAAGAGTGACGTTAGAAGAATGATGAACTCCAACTTTTAATTCTGAGTAAAGTGAAACTGTGTATTAGATAATTTTGGTTTTGGAACCGGATACAATTCCAGGTGATAAGAGCATCGCCATAGAAACTATAGTGAGAATTACATTTTTATGATAAAAAACAGATGCTATTTGATTGTATTATTGTAAGAGAGTAATGATGCAATTTGCATAGGAAGCAAGTTGAATACAGATTCCAATTAATGAATGTAGTGAGATGTGTAGAGTGTGGAATCGTAAGGAGAATAGCCTTTTTGATCTGCGATCAATGGTACTAAAAGGTTCTGATTTATCAAAGTATTCCAAAAGGTGATGCTGATCTCAAGTCTTCCATTCATTTGTTCTAGGTGTTTATCCAACCTTGATCCTAAGAAAGCTCATAATCATCAATCTTATTCTTGTACTTGAGAACATTTCTCTTGATCTTAGAAGTGTCAACCCAAGTCAAATAATCTTCCAAGTTTCTAGTCACCAAGTAGGCTGGATCAGTTATAACGTTAGGACCCACGCGAACATGACCTCCTTCGACAAAAGTGACCGCATCCGAGATCTTCTCGGCCATCTTTAGCCTGCACATCACTACACCTATTCTTCTGCGGCACATAGATGCAACAGTAATCTTGTTCTCCAAGTCACTGATTTTAGATTTCGTGGCTAGTATTCCCATATTGTAGAGCTTTTCCAAAAGAAGCTGTTCATGCTTGATACGGTAAGGGTCTGTGGCAGACAAAAGCGACAACCTGTGTGCTAGTTTACGGATATCACCACAGATCTTATTATACTTGTGATAATCTTCTCTGTTTTGGATATGATAGGTCCGCATAACCTCTGTGTCCCGGTGACCGGCATCTTGCTTCCAGTTAAGGAAGTCAACCTTCTTTAAGAGCTTCAGCTCATGATGTTTCAATGCTCTAACCATTATATAACCTGAATTAAAAACTTAGTACTGGAACTTGAAAATTTGAGATGCGAATAGGCATTGGAAATGTCGTTCAAATGTCTAATTTTCCAAAGCGCGACATTTCCGTTGAATGTTTAAAAATTTTTGTTGTAGATTTCGAGACTTCAAAGGAAGATTGTGACAATAGAGAAGATGTTGGTACCTACTATTGGGATGCGTTGCTTTTCGAGCACTGCTATCCGTTGTTCTAATGTTGGGAAAGTACCTATAAAAGTACCTGAATCTGTTAGTTTTTCCATTGAATCTGTGCCCAGTGAGTTCTGTAAGAAGTTTTCCAAAGGTAAGAACACATACACTTTGGATCGTCAAATCATTGTTAAAGGACCTAAGGGAGTGTTGAAGACCGAGGTTCCTAAGTTTGTACAGGTATCTGAGGACTTAGAAGCTAAAACTCTCACAGTAAATGTGACGGATCCAACCAACAGGATCCAGAGATCCATGTGGGGAACAACTAGAGCATTACTTCAAAACAACATGTTGGGAGCATCTGAAGGCCACTTGGCTATTGTCAAGTTTGTGGGAACAGGTTACAGAGCCATTCTCGAGAAACTCCCTACAGGAAAGGAAGTTGTCCAATTGAAAATCGGATTACCATACACACCTAGAGTACCAATCCCAAGTGGATTGAAGATTACTTCGCCAGGACCAACCAGATTACTCGTAGAAGGTACAGACAAACAACAGGTGAAGTTATTCGCTGCCTTAATCAGAAGCTTTAAGAAACCAGAACCATACAAGGGTAAAGGTATCTTTGTGAATGATGAGACCATCAAGTTGAAGGAGAAGAAGATCAAATAGTCATGTAAATAGAACTAACCAATAACAACTACAACCCATGGAATGTGGATGTAAATAACAATAATGAGTTTGTAGTAGATTTTGAAGCGGTGAAAAGTTTAGAATAGAAGTAAGAGAGAGAGAGAGAACAAGCAAAGAATAGAACTAAAAGGGAGAATAATAAAAAAACTTGAAATAACTTAGCACTTCTTCTTAATGACATTGGAATTACTCCAATATCCACAGCTTCAACTCTCTCAAGTCTCCACCAGTCAATATTCTCGTACTATTTTGATTACATAATTTTCGAAAAGTTTTCGATTTTTTTTCATCATCATCAAAGTCATAAGGTAGTAGTGATGTTCAATAGTATAGCAGCCTTTGGGAGGCTCAGTCATCAGCCTGTGATAGCTGTGCGTAATGTTGCACAGATCACATCTATTCATGCTATTCCTCTGGTCAGAACTGCGGTGTTGCCACACAACCACACGCTTCAAATGTCCAACTTGAGGAAACAGTTACTCGAGAGACCAGGTCTTCTTGGGATCAAGAAAGGTTCAATTACGTGGTTCACTAACGATGGAAAGCAGTATGCTGCTACTGTTGTAGAAGTTAACTCTTGTGAAGTCATCAAGCATAAAAAGTTGAAAACACACGGATATACATCTGTAGTGTTGGGTCAAATCGACAAACTCAAGAATGTGGCTAAAGAAGTGTTGAATATGACCCGTGACGCGGGTGTTTCACCTAAAGCAAACGTGGGTGAGTTCAGAGTGAGAAACTCTGCTGGTTTGATTCCATTGGGAACTGAAATCAGAGCCGACTTTTTTGCCCCAGGTCAGTTGATTGACGTAAAGGGTGTTACAAAGGGTAAGGGTTTTGCCGGTGTAATGAAGAGACACGGATTCGGTGGGTTGAACGCATCGCATGGTGTTACCAAAGCACACAGATCCGCAGGTGGTATGGGTGGTAACCAAGACCCAGGTAGAGTGTTGCCTTTGAAGAAAATGGCGGGTAGAATGGGTGGAAGAAGCTGTACCGTCAAAAACGCAGAAGTCTTGCACGCCGACGGCGATGCAGGTATCTTGGTGATCAAGGGCCAGATTCCTGGTCCTAACAACAGTTATATCAAGGTTACAGATGCAAAGAGCTTGTATGGAAAATCATTGAATGACGTAAAGAGAGGTCCTCTTTATTAGGAGTATTGTTAGTCGTGTATATATTTAGGAGTAATGACATCCAATAAGAATATTAGATCTGGAGATACTGTAAGAATGTACGAGAAAAGTCGAGTTGAGAGTAGATGATTCTCATTAACAATAATTTAGGTTGAAGAGATGAAGTAGGATTCGTATTAATGAAGAGTGTTACAATTAAGGGTACCAAGTATCAATGGTGCTGTACTGCTAACAAAGGCAGTAGTAATAGAACAATTCCAACACTCGACCTTGTTTGCAATGTTCAATGGCTAGTCCAACAGCTTCGCATCATAAAGGAATATCTCCAATAGGTATACATCTACTTCCCACTAACCACAACACGTCATACTTCCTACTTCATATCTCTTCAATTTACTACATAAACATTTACTCATCACTCAACTTCACATTCTTCATCCTCTTAACTTCTTCACTTTCATGTAAACTACCTGTCCACAGTTAGTCCACTTGAAAATGGCAGCTATCAATAGATATGCTAACTCATAGAAGGTTCCAAAAACTAATTAGGTACACCATTAACAAAGACAACCACCGGATGGTTCTGGTAAAAGGCAAGAACCATGTACGACTTGAAGTTGATCTTCTGGCGACAAAGAGCAAAAAATTATTGGCGCCATCACGATTTTGTTTTATATTCTTTTCTTGTCCGGGTAACTGAATTATCCAAAAACATACCAATTTTGCAACTACTTTTAATTAACTACAAGTGCTCAAATTCAAGGTGGATTTTTACATACTCTAACAAGTAGAGAGAGGCTGGCTTTAGCACAGTATCTATATCACCTTGAGTTCATAAAAAAAAAAACTAAAAAACAATAATCTTAGGATCTATTTATTGTACTTGATTTTTTTAAATTTCGTAGTTTATTCTCTTGCAATGCATTGCTTAGACAACTCTCCCATTCTTAGTCGTCCATTTCAGACGGCTTAATCAATCCACCAACTTGTAAGTTTCTTTCTCTTTGGATCTTGTCGTTTCTTTCCTTCTCGTCTTGTTTATCTTCGGCAAATAAGTAATCGGTTGGGTCTCCTCCAAACTCCTTCAACTGTACCAAAAAGTCTCTTAACGTGGCCTTGAACTTGTCAAAGTCGTTGTAGATGGTGGTCAACACGTTGAGGAAGTTTACCAATTGTTCTTTCTGCAAGTTCTCGAATGCCGACAGCAACAATTGTGCCAAGTATTGCTTGAGGTAAGCCGAGTTTGTTGTGCCTTCTGGGGCTTGTTCAGCAGTGTACAATGGGTATTTAATCACACCATCCTCCACTAAGTGGATCAAGTGTGCCAACAACTGCGATTGATGTCTGAAACCAGACTTATGGTCTGGCTGCGTGAAAACGTAGAATGTGTCTGACAAGATCTGGAAGTAGAAGTTTTGGTAAAATGCCTTGGTGAAAGCAGTGTCTCCCAATCTTTCTACATTCTGGATGAGATCTATCGTCAACACCAATCCGTTGTCTTCGACTTCACGGTCATTGTGCTTAAAAGCCCACAATGCAGCATTGATCAACGATTGGAATGCATCACCACTCAATTGCAACAATGCCTTGAATGACTTGGCATCAATCTCCTTCAACAACTTGTAAAACTCGACTCTGTGTTCTGGATACTCGATAAAGTCATTCTTGATCATATCCAACGTGCACTCAAACACATTCTGTAAAATGAGTACAACTCCGTCTGGAATTAAGTGCCCGGCCTTCGTGACTAAAGCAGTCATACAGTTTAACACTTCTGCATCTCTGGCATCTGGGACGTTAGTTCTGTAGTCGTCCAAAACAGCTCTGAACAAGGGGTCGACTAAGTCACGCACAATTTCTTGTACATTGTCTGCTTGGTTGACATAAGTCTCGATCATCTTTAAGATTTCCTTCTTGATAGTTCTCAAAGCTCTAACCTTAGGAGTCTTGGTGGCGATTAATCCATCCTTTGCCACGTCGTCTGAAATCATTGTAGACACCGCTGTGTAAAGCGATAACATGTCTACGTACATCAAACCTAACTGACTGTAGAATCCAGGACCTAAAGCACGACACACAGCTACATTTGTCTTGATGATATTGGCAATGATCTTCACATTCTCAGTGTTGCACAATAATTGTGGGTCCTTGGCTGCTTCTTGTACAATAGACGTCCAAGCCATGTTTGGCAAGGCCATCAACTGACTCAACAACTCTGTTCTCAATTCCTTCTGGGTTTGAGCGCTGGTAATGATTCCACAGGCTTCGTAAAAGGTGTGCACCTGTTGTGGAGTCAAGTCCTCGGTAATGGACAGGATGTTCTTGATGATTTCATTAATGAAAGGCTCGGTTTCCTGTGCTTGCACAACTACAAAGTGCTTCTTACACTTCATGGTGATCTTGATGAATGTGTCACACGCCATATCTTGGACACCCTCGTGTGTTTCGTGCATAAACTCAAACAACTTGTTCACCACTGTCTTCAAGAACTTCCAATGAGCCTTCAAAAATCTAGGATATTGACCAACAATGTACATGATATTCGAAGCAACAACCGCCTTATTATCCTTGCCTCTTTTTATTTCTGTCAACGATAACAAATCTTTGATCACACTCACAAGGAAACGCTTCTCCATGTCTTCGTTCATGGTTCCTGAGATAGAACCAATGGCCCAACACAAGGTGTTGATATTGTGCCAGGACCACTCGCTTTCGTCAATCTGTTTGACCAACTTCTCACTCATGATCAGCTCGATGTCGAGCACATTCAAATGCGTCAAGTACACTAAGACTTCTCTCATCAGCTGGTACAATTGAATGGTGTCACTTTCCTTTACGAATTCACGGACAATTTCTCCTTCGTCATTCTCTACAATGAGAACTTCTTCTGGTCTGGCCATGTTTTCGATAATCACAAGTCTTAACTTGGAGAGGATGTTGGCGTATCTGTGCTGTCTCAATGGGAATTTCTCCAAGACACCTGGGTCAGGAGCTCCTGCCGACGTCGATCTTATCTGGGCACCGAAAGTTAATTGCATCAATGGCGATAACTCGTTCGCAGGTAAGTTCTGTATCTCCTCGTACAAGCCGTAAACAAAAGTGAACCAGAATTCTAAACATGTTTTGAATAATTCACGTTCTTCGATTCTCAGAAGCTCGAGCAAGTAGTGAAGTGAGGTGTGCAAGAGTTCCAGGCAGTTGTCGTTTCTTTCCAAGAGCATCAAGTGGTTTGTCAAGTAAGTACACAAATACATAGCAAAGTCCTGTAAGAAGGACTGTGAGCCAGAGTCGGCTTGTGAGTACGATTGCCTCAAGTTTGTTGTGGTAGGGATGATGACTTTGATCTGGTCTATGGATACCTTGAAGAAAAGAATCAATTTTTGGTCAACGTCGGGTGTCGATGGCGAAATGGTCAAGGATGAAATTTCGGTGAGGCACTTGAGTGCGATGGCTCTGGTTTCAGATTGGGCTAATTTGGATGCCAATAAGTCCAACAAGTTAGTTTGGAAGATGTAGTTGGATGGGATCCATTGGATATATTTGAGCAAGGCATTCAAGGTGGCTGTGACAAGTGAAGGTTTTGTTGTTTTGTCCAATACTTCGTAGCACAACTTGAAAATCTCTTCAAATTCAGCTCTCATCGAGAGTTTAAGCTTTTCTGCTTTACGTTGTGTCAACTGTTCCTCCGAGTAGTCGAATACTTCTTCACTCAACAACTTCAAGATGTTCATGTTGTTTTCACATACATTGAAGCCCAGTCTTGAGCTTCTTACAATCTCGGGGATGAACTGAGGCCAGTTGTTTGGCCACTCGTGTTTCAAGATAGACACCAAGGTTAAGTCGATTTTATTAATCAAGGCTCTTTCTGATTCAAATACAGTTTCATTGTCACACAAGCTAATAATCATGTTGACAATGAAGTTACGAATGCCGACTCTTTCAGTTTCATGGATGGTTTTCCAACGGTACTGAATCAACTTGTTCAAGCATGAGAGCGCAATATACTTGGATTGAGCATTATTGGAGTTCGACAAGATCTGGTCGGAGCGCTTCCAAGATTCGGGGTTCTCTTGGAACTGGTTCAATATGGTCAGGGCCGCCTGCTGCTCGGCCCCAGATCCCTTGAAAAACGTATCCACGATCTGATCAAACAAGGCAAGATCCAAGTCACTATTGAAATCAAGAATCGCCTCCATGGTTTTTTAATTATTGTTATACGCTGGTTTCAAAACTCTCTACTTTATAAAAAAATCTGGTAGAGTCAAGGGATGACGTGATGATGTGATGGCAAACAAAAAGAATTGCTGAATAAAGGACACAATCCGCACTAAGTGGTACTGGGGGAGTTCTGTGTATATCTTTAGAGTCTAAGAAATCCTGATGACTGCAAGTACTAGGGAGCAGTTGATTGATTGGTGTGTCCTCTTAACCTTTGACTGTTTTTTTTTTTTATTTATTTAATTTGTGCTGGGATTTTTGCTCTCGATTTTATGAAGCTCGATTTAGAGTGAGCGAGTGGGATTACAGATTGGGTGTGAATTTTGGGTGTGGATAAGGAATGGGAATGGATAGAAATAGTGGTTTGGAATGGAACCCCGGGGCTGGGAAGTATTTTATTGATATTAGGAGGATGTTAATTGACTGGTTGTTTGAGTAATAACTCAATGTATTTTGTAGAGAGTGCTTGTCTTTTGTCTTTATTACTTTAAACTTTTTAAAATATTGAGAGAGGTAATAGGAGATTTGATTCGCTTATGATTCTTACATTATTTGGTTGTAAGCAAACAGGAGTTGAGGTAACATATCAAAAAAGATTTAGATCTGCTCAACGACATCAACCGACATGTGAAGTGTCCATCTATTGTAGTAAACGTAAGAGTTAATTTTTACAGACACATTGTGTGACGAGAGTTTTTATTGATTCAATTTCAAGAATATTGATTAACATGATTATATTAATTTTAATACAACCCTCTCTTTAATCGTCTTCATTCAGTGTCTGTAACAAAACATGAAACCCATTAACGAAATCCCCTCACACAACGTTTTTCACTTTGTGGAGTTAGCGAACAAGTAACGTTCCTGTGATGTTCCTAATTTCACCGAATTTTCACTGAAACTTGGAGAAATCATAAACCCAATCAGTTCAACCCTTTAAAATTCGTAACTTTGAAGTTTATTTCTACAATGTGTGTTTGTTTAATGGTTTTTATGTAATTAACGTTTTGGTACAAAAATTGGTGAGTCTTCATGATCATCGAATGTATTTCGATGGTTACTAATCATGCTGACTCCTCATCACTTTTGCTGATCTTTATTAACTTTTTGTCTTCTAGTCAACTCTTGTAATAACCATTAAATCAACTTCCACTACACTTGAACCCTTCTGTTTGGTTGTGAATACTCTACATTAATGCTACTTCATTTCTACTCTCAAATCACCATTGTATAGTATATTTCCAAATACAAAAGCTCACTCTTCAACCTAAAGAGACTTAATAAATACACGTTTACTTCTTAGCGAAAGCAACACCCTTGGAGATGTTACCACCCAATTGGTCGATGGCAACCTTCAATAAGGCCTTTTCGGAGTCGTCAATTTCACTCAACAATCCCGATTGGACTTCTTCAATACCGTTCTTTCCTAATTTAACTGGCAACGAGAAAAAGCCCAAGTCACCAACCAACTTCTTTGCTTCAGCAGCACCCTTGATGTCGGAAGACAAGTCGACAAACGAGCATTCGACGACAGAAGTACCACTCAATGCCTTCAAGATCGACTCAGCCAATCTGTAACCAGCATAGGCCATGGACAAGGTGGCGGAACCAGCACCATCCTTAGCCTTGACAACTTCATCACCACCGAATTGGACTCTGTGGATCAATTCCTTCTTTTGTTCAGCAGACAACTTGTTGTAGTAAGACTTGGAGCTTCCCAACGAGTACAATGGCACGATGGTTTCACCAGAGTGACCACCAATGACGTTGATGTTGAAGTCGGATGGCTTAGATTCACCAGGGAACAATTGGGAGATAAAAGTGTTAGCTCTGACAATGTCCAATGTGGTGACACCAAACAACTTCTTGGCATCGTAAACACCCTTAGCCTTCAAGGTCTCAGCAACAATAGGAACAGTAGAGTTGACAGGGTTGGAGATGATAAGAACAAAAGCCTTTGGAGCAGCAGTGGCAATTCCCTCGGCGAGACTCTTGACAATGCCTGCATTGATGTTGAATAAATCGTCTCTGGTCATACCAGGCTTTCTTGGAACACCAGCTGGAATAATCACCAAGTCGGATCCCTTAAGAGCAGCAAGCAAAGCACTGTTGTCCTCTCTGGAAGATGGCAAGTGCGAAGAAGTGGTGGAGTTAGAATTGATGTGTGACAAATCAGCACCAACACCTGGAACATTGACAACATCAAACAAGGACAACTCGTCCACTTGTTGGTTGATCTTGAGCAAAAGAGAAAGTGGTTGACCAATACCACCAGCAGCACCTAAAACAGCAACCTTAACCATTGTAAATTTAATATATTTTTAATTGAAAGAATCAATGTAATGAAAAAGTGGAAAAAAAGTGGAGAAAGCCTTCTTTATATATTTTCTCTAAACTCCTATATATCTGGGGTTATTCTTGCACAATACCAAGGGAACAATAATACCTCAACAAAACTGTGTACAGTAAGGAGGACTCGGGTATGCGATTCCCGGGAACTCCCAGTTAGTGTTTTATTTGAGTCTTGATCCAACGGGTTGTTAGACCCTGGTTGCTCCAGGTGGGCCACATTATGTGAATGCTCAATCCATTTAGCCGGGACTGTACAGCCCGGGGAAAAGCACAAATCAGTTCCTCGGGGGTTTGAGGGGCACATGCTCGGGGTTTGAAATGCTGGTGTGTTGCTAAATCATGTGACTTGGACATTATGAATGGAATAAGAGAAGACACGTTATTGGTCGATGAATATTGAAGGGTTGAATACCAAATGGTTCTTGAAGTATTAATATATATAGGGTTACAAATGGGCCAACTTCACTGGTTTATAATTGTAGAGATAGAGAGAGGGTGATGTTGGAAAATACAGTGTGAATACTGGGACGAAATGAAGTGAAAGAGGTGTAATTGAGGTGTAAAGTTGTCAAGAATACGGTTCCTTTACACTTTGTATTTAATTCACAAAAGCGTAGAAGATCGCTTACCTTTCTGTATTACAATCATCTTCAACTGCTCACTGTTTAATGACTTCTTATACATGTTACCCCAGATATTGTGTGCTCGGATTTTCGATCCAAATTGAAATAATGTGTGTCAGAAAAACAATTTTGCACCCATGTCAAAAAGTGCATCAACAGATTTAGATTCAGATTCAACAGTAGAAGGGTTTATTTGATAAGATACTCTATAGTACTAGGGAGGTATGTTGTTGGCTGTGATTGAAGATCTGACTTAACTTACAAAGTAGCAAAATAGTTTGTGTCACCTCACTGATCTCTCTCTATGACCCCACAATTACATCACGACGATCTCATCATACATTATATAAACAAGTACATGTAAGGCAACATCTTGTTTATACTCCATACTCTCATTTACACTTCTAGACCAATAAAATGTCAAACATATTACAAACTTAAAATTTTAGTCTACGTACTGTTGAATACTTTATACTTTTGATCAACCAAAAACAGATCTTTATCATCACCTTCACAACTAAACTTGATCCAATCAGCTGTCACAATTTTACCAAGAATAACTAAGCTTACACACACTTTAAATTGCTTATACTTCTCTCATCCGCCCCCCTCTCTACCTTAAACCCAAGAAACTGCGTTACGTGAACGCACCTTCACATTTCTCTCATCGAATGTTAGAGTACATTCTATCTCTCGAGCCCAGAAATAATAGCTCTTACTGCAACCAGTGTTCGTCCGTTCACTGATAAATGACAATAAACAAATTGACTCGACACTGCAGATGATCAAGGCGTTCCCCAAAGGTCCGCCCCACATTTATTAAACTTAGTTTTATCATCAGTACATTCGAACACTCTACCCCTATATGAACATTCCTTACCAGATGTTAAGCTTGACTTGAAAAAGTCGTCACCAGTTAACTGTATGATATGATCTGTAGGTGCATTGTCGTATGATCAGGGTTTCGGGGGACACCCAATCACTACCATCGCCTACGTTTCATGTACAGCCTTGTCACGTCAACTTTTGTACTACTATTGGTATTCTTGACCATTTATCGCGAGGAAAAGTCCGATAAATATTGCGTTTAAGAGATGAGCGGTGTGGAGAACATTTATAAACAGCAACGTTTGCACACGACGGATCGAAAGTTAAGCATGTCTGTTGTTCCTGAACCGTTTCAAGGTCATGCGACCACTATTGTTGGGATTTCGAAAGCTGAAAGAGGTAGAAGTTACTCCATCAATGACAGTAAGCTGAAAGGTCATGGATCCTTCTATAAGCAAATGAGTGAAATGAACGAGGAAGTTTCTTCCCTGGGAAGTTCTTTTGCATGGTCTGCGGACTCAACTCCTACAGTATCTCCTCCAAGTGAAAAGGGCGAGAATGAAGATTACAAATGGGCCGACAATGTTATCGATGGTGCAGTCCAAACATTATCTGTATTGCAGGTCTCTAAAGGGCAGAACCAAGCACTTAAGCTTAGGCGTGGTTCATTGGACGCTCCAAACCTGAAACCAAAAAGCTTTTACATTAACAACATCGACGATACTTTGCAAGAACTTCTTGACAATGAAGATACTGACAATAACTATCAGATCACTATTGAAGACACTGGCCCCAAAGTTTTGAACTTGGGAACTGCAAACTCTAACGGGTACACCAGAAAACAGGTCAGAGGAACCTACATGTTGTCGAACCTTCTCCAAGAGTTGACCATAGCTAAGAGAAAGGGCCACAAACAAATGGTATTGAAAGAGCAACAGTTGAACGAGAACCCTGTTGACCGTTTGCAACGTTTGATCACCACTCAATTCTGGGAATCCTTAACAAGAGAGATTTCCCCAGACAACATCATGGACATGGCCAAGGACACCAAGTTCAAAGAGGAGACTATTGACTCCAACGGTGACGTTCATTTCAAAGAAGCTACACACAGAATTTACGTTCCTTTCGACAGAAAGGATCAGTACGATTACTTTATGAACATCAAAAAACGCCACACTGATGTCGAATTGGATGTCCAGTACTTGCCTGAGAAGATTGACTCACTCTACATCAAGTCGATCAACAGCAAACCAGGTTTGCTTTCGCTTGCTGCTCATCCTGATCCAGCTGAACCAGCCAATATGATCAACCAACCTTATATTGTACCTGGTGGAAGATTTAACGAGCTCTATGGATGGGACTCCTACATGGAGACATTAGGGCTTCTCACATACGTGACACCTACTAGCAACCATGAACACCTTCGTTTGGCTCGTGGAATGACAGAAAACTTCATTTACGAGATTCACCACTATGGTAAAGTTCTCAATGCCAACCGTTCCTACTACTTGGGCCGTTCGCAGCCACCATTTTTGACTGACATGGCATTACGTGTGTACTTGAAAACGATGGAAGTGGCTCCTGAAAAGGCTGCTGATTCAATCGACTTTTTAAGAAGAGCTACTGCTGCTGCTATCAAGGAATACCAAACTGTCTGGTGTTGCAAACCACGTCTTGACGATGAAACAGGATTATCATGCTACCACCCTGAAGGATTGGGAGTGCCACCAGAAACAGAACCAGACCACTTTGATGCTGTCCTCAAACCGTTTGTGGCCAAGTACAGCATTTCTCAAGAGGAATTTGTGACCAAGTACAATGATGGAGAAATTGTCGAACCAGCTCTTGACGAATACTTCTTACACGACAGAGCAGTCAGAGAATCTGGACATGACACTTCGTACAGGTTGGAAGGCCAGGCAGCATTCTTGGCCACCGTTGACTTAAACTCGCTTTTGTACAAGTACGAAGCTGACCTTGCTGAGATCATCAACTCACAATTCAAAGGTGAATTCACATGTGGAGAAATATCTTACACTCCAAAGTACTGGCTCAATAAGGCATTGGCAAGAAAAGCAAGCATCACCAAGTATTTGTGGAACGAAGAAGACTCGATCTTTTACGACTACAACGTCAAAACGAAGCAACAAACCGGATACGAAAGCGCAACAGCATTCTGGCCACTCTGGTCAAGAGTAGCCTCCAACGAGCAGGCCTCTAAATTGGTTGCAAACTCTGTGCTGAAGTTTGAGGAGTTTGGTGGATTGGTTTCCGGAACATTGAAGTCAAGAGGAGATGTTGGTGTTAACAGACCATCCAGGCAATGGGACTTCCCATTCGGATGGGCACCGCAGCAAATATTGGCGTGGGACGGATTGAACAAGTACGGATACGATGGAGTAGCACGTAGATTGGCATACCGTTGGCTTTACATGATGACCAAGTCTTTTGTTGACTACAATGGTGTCGTTGTAGAGAAATACAATGTCACAGAAGGAGCCGTTGCACACAAGGTGGATGCCGAATACGGAAACCAAGGGCTTGACTTTAAGGGTGTTGCGCTCGAAGGGTTTGGATGGGTAAATGCAAGTTACATAATTGGACTTGGGTTGTTGAATGTACACGCAAAGAGAAGTTTAGGAGCCATGATTCCAACCGAGGTGTTTTTGAAGAATATGAAGGATGAGCAAAGAAAGTATTTCACTTAAAACTGTATACCCTTTGCAAGAGGAATGGAACAAGGAGTTTAATAAATATTAATAAGTAACAATACAATATAGATAATATGATAGATTCAAGCGATCAAGTAGATAGAAAAAGAAAAGTGTTGACAATAGGTCACATATCAAAACCTCACCTGGTGGAGTAAAGAGTGGAGTAAGGTGGGGACTTAGAAAACAGAATATTTGCTTCTGATGAGAAGGTGCACATATTAGTTTACTACACCTTGATAAAAAGTGGAGAAATTTTGAGATATAAAGCATGAATATACTAAATTGGAGTCGATGTTGAGAAAGAAACTCATATAAGGACGAAGGTTTGAAGCTAGTAATCTTTCTACCTATTATGAATGGTTGACGTTCAATGTAGAACGTACATTTCTCAATTGCTGCAAAATTATATTTGTGGTGTGAAATACCAAGCAGGGCATTCTCCATGGCAATTGTATATAAAACACTTGATAGATAGTATACTAAATCTTAAAACTGTTGGAATTGAAAGCAGTGTAACTCTTTCGTGAATAGTTAGGCCAAAAAGCCTGCAGCAAGCATTCTTCAGATGGTTACATATCGATAGGTAGGACTTCCATGAAGATCAATTTCTTGTGTTCAAAAGGTGAAATCACATAGCCTTGGGTTAGATATAATACTTTCATCAAAGTTCTTGGGTAATCAGATTGTATGTATTTCGGAAGCACTTCTATTGAGTTAAATTTGTATAGTAGTTGAGATATCATGATCACATTGGAGAACAACAATTGGGTTCAAGAAAAGGGCTGCGTGCACTTCAAGTAAACTTTCAATTGCTTTAAAACAAATCATATTCATAAATACTTCAGACCACCTACTCCATGTGCTACGGTGTTTCGTAGTTAAAGGTTACTTAAGCACTTCATTGAAATCGCAATGTAATTTTTAAATAAACACCATATCCCAATAATAAATGTTAACATTTGATTTATTTTCTACAATTGTAATGAATCAAGTGTAGATAGTTGACCATATTCTAAAAGACAATAGGTTGAAAAGTGAATCCATAAAATAGTATGCAACACTCCAATGCAACACTTCACTATCATTACTTTCAAACCAAATCATTCTTTATCTTTGCCTTTTTCAAATATACACTAATAACCCAATCTCTATCCTCAGCCTCATTCCTCATTCCTCTTTCCTCTTCTCTATGCTGTCTACCAAACGTAAGCTAACACAATACTCCCATTCCGCTACCTCCTACCTCTTCTTCGTACATTGGCTGCTACCTGACATCATAGTCGTGCGGCACCCAACACTGTGTATCGGTTTAGTTTTAAAAAAAGTGTACCAATCATTGAGTTAAAAGTATTCAATGAAGACACTGTTGAAAGGCAGAGTACTTCATGGCATGTCTTTGAGGAGCGCTTCTAAGTATCTGAGATGTATAGTACATCCTTTAAAGATTGCGGATGCGAGAGGTTGGTATTCTACCAACACATTCGCCACTGCAGTTGAGACAGCTGAAAAACTAGTACTGCCTCAACCTTCTGCTAACTTTAAAGACCCATTTTCCATTGTTAGCAATGAGATGTCTAGTTTGGCGAGGTCTATAGCCAACTTAATTGGATCTGGACATCCTACGTTGAATCGTGTATCGAGTTACTATTTTGAAGCCGAGGGTAAGAATGTTCGTCCTCTTTTAGTTTTGCTACTTGCAAAGGCGTTGCTGAAAATACCATTGGAACAACGTACGAGAATACCTATTGATTACTACGATGTAACCGACCAACCACACTTCAATGGAACTCCTACGACGACATCTGTTGCTGGGAATACCGTTAATGACTCGATTTCGCCGTTAGCGATCTTGCACGGAATTAACCCCAAAGTTATCTTGGATCCATTATCGAAACCGATGGAGAAGTTACCTGAATTCGATTCCAAGAATGGGATTTTACCTAAACAACGACGTCTTGCGGAGATTGTTGAGATGATCCACACTGCTTCATTGTTGCACGATGATGTTATTGACCTGTCTGACTCCCGTAGAGGAAGACCACTGGGTAACATTGCTTTCACTAATAAAATGGCTGTACTTGCAGGTGACTTTTTGTTGGGCCGTGCATCTGTTGCCATTGCTCGTTTGAGAAACCCTGAAGTGATTGAGTTGTTGTCTACCACCATCGCAAACTTAGTGGAAGGTGAATTCATGCAATTGAAGAACACCGTTCTTAGCAATAATGGTGAACAGAACAACATCAACAATGCTGGAGATACTAAACTTATCCCAGACCCTACAGGTAAGGTCCCAACAGAGCAACACGAGTACCTGATATCTAAACCTATCGAAGTAGACCACTTGACGAACGTTGAGGCTGCGTTTGAGTACTACTTACATAAAACATACTTGAAGACAGCGTCGCTCATGTCGAAGCTGGCTCGTGCCGCAGCAGTATTGAGCGGTAGCGATGAACACATTGTGGAGAACTGCTACCAGTTTGGACGTAATTTAGGACTTTGTTTCCAGATTGTTGACGACATGTTGGACTACACTTCATCTGATGAAGCTATAGGAAAACCAAGTCAAGCTGATTTGAAGTTGGGTTTGGCCACAGCTCCAATCTTGTTTGCATGGAGAGAAAGACCAGAGTTGGGAGAGATCATTGCACGTAAGTTTAAGGAAGATGGTGACGTAGAAATCGCCAGAAGAACCGTAGAACAGTTCAATGGGTTGGAAAAAACCAGGCTAATGGCAGAAGAATACTGCCACAAGGCGTTGGAAAATTTAAGAGTATTGCCCGAGTCGGATGCACGTAGTGCGTTAGAACTTTTAACCAACTCGGTGTTGACTAGAACCAAGTAACTTGTATATACATGTATTTATTAAATGAAACTCCACAAAGGAGTGTGTGGATTTGAACTCAATTGTAGAGAACTTAAGCAAGAAGACTGAATCGTTAACGTTGTATTTTTTTGCACCCAATGAACTAAGTTTCACTTAGTACTGGATAAATGCAAAGAACCTTAATTATTAAGGTTTCAAGTACAGTTAATTTGTTGGATATGATGATGAATAGTGGAGACTGTAGTGTTAAAAAAATGTGTTTAAGGGTTCACTAAAGGTAGAGCTTACCTGATCATTACAAAATATTTATCATCAATTACTATAAGATTGAATCTGATATTTATCCAATAGTTGCACTTTTAACCTATTGTTTTAAAGTATCTACATTTCGGTCTGAATCAAAAGTAAATAGATCTAGAATAACGTATCGAGATGTTGGAAGTAAAACTAAACCGAATAACCCCAAGTATTACCCTCTGTTCCACTCTTCATATCAAAGAGCAAAACCTGTAGAACTTCCTCTCTATCCATCAACTCATCCACAATACTCATCTCACTCCACCTTACACCACCTCGTAAATTCAATATTTACTACCCAATTCAGAAGTCAACAATCGTTAATTTTTTTTCTGATACTTGTGGACTTTTTCCAGCAAAAAAAAACTGAAGATTCAACACGTCTATTCAAATCTCGAACATGTCTAGTGAAGAAAGCAAGCCTAAGGTGGAAGCCGATGCTTCTGCACCTAAACCACCTACTTCCAATGTATTTGCTATGTTTGGAGCCAAGAAGGAAAAGAAGGAGACTCCAAAAGAAGAAGAAGACGAGCCAAAGAAGGAAGTCAAGAAGGACGATGATGATGACGAAAAGGCTCCAGAAGAAGAAGCTGACGTTAAGTTTGAAGCATTAGTTCACTTGGACAAGGTTGATGTTAAGACCAACGAAGAAGACGAAGAGGTTTTGTTCAAGGTTCGTGCTAAATTGTTCAAGTTCTTTGTAGAGTCTAGTGAATGGAAAGAAAGAGGTGTTGGTGATGTCAAGTTCTTGAAGCACAAAGAAACCGGTAAGGTTAGAATCTTGATGAGAAGAGACAAGACCTTGAAGATCTGTGCCAACCACTTGGTTTCTTCTTGTGCCAACTTGAAGCCTAACGTCGGTTCCGACAGATCATGGGTCTACAACACCAACGCTGACATTTCTGAAGAAACTCCAGAAGCACAAACTTTAGCTATCAGATTCGGCAGCAAGGAGAATGCTGATTTGTTCAAAGAAACCTTTGATGCCCATGTTACCAATTAGCTGAGCTCATCTAGCATTTCACAACTTATATAGCGATTAATACACAATGTACGACAACAATAAATCAATAGTTACAATAGATGTACGAGGAGTTAATCTGAGGATTGATCCGAGTATTAAAAGTCTGGGGTGGCGAGAAGATGGAAACTGAGATCGGTTGTGTGTAGATTACTTCAAGTGTATGGATACATTTGAAGTGCGTGGTTAATCTATATAGTTTAGTTATTTTTATAACAGTTAGATAGTGGCAAAATATTAGTAGTAGTAGTAGAGATTTGTAGAGAATGTTGATTAGGAAGAGTGACAAAAAGTAGAGAATGTTGTGAATAGTGATAGTAGTTGAGTGGATATTGTTGCTTGTATATTAAGAATTAAATGGTGGCTGTTTAAACTTGGAGAACTTACCTGGTGCATGTATATCCATGTACAAATACATAGTCACGTACAAGAAATCAATCACTCGTAAACTTGCTTGCAATATATTGAATTCAATTACATATTATATCAAATCCTACAGTAATTAAAATAAAATCCACACTCACTGCAACACATCTAATATCTACTATCCACTGTTAACGACTATCTAGTACTTCTTATCATACAAATACACAACTGAAGTGTACAAATAAAAAAATGTGCACTTACATATATAATTAAATGTATATCAAAACCACTCCAAACGTACATAAACTAACGTCAATATCTACATGTAATATTGAAACCTAATGGAACGCCAACTCCTTTAAAAATTAGTACCCTCTCAACGGTCCCAGTGAAGTCCGTAATTTCAAGCTACTAATGCCCACAAGGGTTCGGCTTTGTGAGCTTATATAAAACTATAGTAATTAATCATACCCACACCCAACACCTAGATCCTTCAAAACAAAGCGAACGTTTCCTTGACGTATTAATAAACTGCACGTACTGCCCACATTAGTAACGTATATTGGGGTCGTAAATCGCAAGGGGAGCACAACCACAGCAGCAAAGATTTTACCAATAGTTTTGCATCCACGTGTGTGGGTATCAGATCCATTTATAAGGCTCGTTTTAGCCCAGTTGAAGCGCACTAATTAAATTTTCTCTCTCAGTACCAACATTCAATACAAGACGTTCCTTTTAGATGAAGTTCGGCAAGTATCTTGCGTCGAGGCAATTGGAGCTTCCTGAGTACTCTGGCCATTTCATTGATTACAAGGCTTTGAAAAAGTTGATTAAGCAGTTGGCTATACCCACCAATGGAGTACCACTAGCTAATGGAGCAGACCGTGGGACACAAGAAATACAGAAACGTCTTAAGGAAAACAAGGCACTGTTCTTCTTTCGCGTCGAAAGAGAGTTGGACAAAGTCAACTCCTTCTACCTCGAAAAACAGGCAAATTTGTCGGTCAACTTGGACTTGTTGATCCGTAAGAAGAATGAATTATTTAAAAAATCAAATGAAATTATTAAACAAGCTGGAAGCATTGTTGAGCTGAACAGCTCGGTACTTAATTTCAGAAACTCTATATCCTATCTTAACTTGTACCAAAACTTCAAGAAAATCCATCAAGATTTGATTCGTTTGCAACAGTACATTGAACTAAATGAGACTGGTTTCTCCAAGGTTGTCAAGAAGTGGGATAAGAGATCAAAGTCACACACAAAGGAGTTGTTTATCCTGACGGCTGTATCAGTACAGCCTGTATTCCACAAGAATGAAATTAACGAGTTGAGTGACGTGGTTACCCAATCTCTCTTCGACTTAGAATCTATCATGGATGGAGATTACTCATGCTTGAATTCTTTTTCGAGTGCTAGCTCCACTCCTTCGATTAGCTCACAGTTGTCCCACTCAGCTCACCCTGCAACAAACTTTGAAAGACACGGTTCAATAGGTCTGATGTTAAATAACCAAGCAAAATTTAAAGAAGCACTCAATCTTAAACATGGAGAGATTGATGAATTGTACTTGAGTTTTGTCAACATTGCGACTTTAAAAGATCCAGATTTAGCTTTATTGGGTAGATGGGTTGATAAAGTGATCAAACTGTCGAAACTAGAAGAAAATCCAAAGGAAGAAGATATTGAAGAAAAAGAACCTCAACCATTGTCAGACGACGTCAAGTTGAAGCTCAGTAAAATCTTTTTACTCTCATTGAGTAACCTCAAAATATCAGACACATTCCTTGAATCATTCTTACAAATGATCCAATATGACATTGACTTTTCCTTTGTCAATGATGACTTCAACAATAGTAAAACCATATTACACGAATGTTGTTCAATACCCGCAGATGATACCTCCCATCACACACATTTCTTCATCAACAACGGTGTAAAGGTTGTGAACTCATCCGACTCAATCGACCACTCGCGTTTGTTTATTGTGGAGTACGTTATAAATAACAAAAAAATGTCTGATGAAGCTAAAAGTGACTTGCTTATTTGTGAAGACTTTAACGGACGCAATTGCTTGCACTATGCTCTGCAGAATGATAGACTAGACGTACTCAACGTCATATTACCAACGTTCCCCAAGGAACACTTAGATAACTTGGACAGCGACTCCATGTCTCCATTGATACTCGCGATCAAAAACGGTAACTTGAATGTTATTAAGAAATTGATTGAGGTTGGTTCCAACTGCTTTCCTAAATCAGATGACAGTAAACCCCAATATTTACCTATCAACTACGCGTGCAAGTATGGAGACTACAGAATCTTGGAGTACTTGTTATCAAATAGTAACCCTAGTGACACATCTCTAGTGAACCAACAAGATGTTGAAGGATTACTGCCATTACATGTTATCTCTAGATCTGGTAACTACAATTTAATCAAGTTGTTGATGCAACATGGAGCAGAAGTCAACAAATTGGACGGATTAAATAAATGGACTCCTATATTTTACTCTGCTCTGGAAGGTCATGTCAAGACGACTCAAGAGTTGGTGAAGTTTGGAGCTAAGTTGAATGTCGTGGATGAAGACGGATACAATGTCTTATACTATTGTGTAGTAGAAGGCCATATTAGCGTTTTGAATGAGCTTTTGCACTACTACAACACAATTGTCCAGGGAGACGTTCCGGATGACCACAGTCCAACATCCAATGCGGTTGCAAGAAAAGAAGTTAACCTGATAAACAACATTGTTGGGAAGGAGATTTCTGAAATTAAAAACTCACATAGCAGAGACGTGAACTCAATGTCTATTTTAGTAGGAAACGACGACGACTCAGAGGACAGTGGTAGCATAGACAAGAATAATGTTGACAATATTCCTGATCTTAAATTACCACCTCCAATCTTACCACTTCGTAGATATGGCCACAACTTTTTGGAACAGAAGGTATTGATAGAGTTAATCTTTCCTTCCGACTCTGAGTTCATCAACTTGTTCAACCTGACAGCCGACTTGAAACCAGGAAGAATCACACTTACATCGAACATCACTGATATTGTTCCACGTAACATTTTGTTACCTGTTTCTAATGAAACAAAGGCCAACCATAATTGTGTTTTCCAAACTGATATGGATTCATTATACGAGTTTAGAATCGATTTTGAAATCTTCCCCAAATTCGGTACAAGATTGATTGCAAAAACAACAGCTCTTTCCTTTTCACAGATTGAGGCCCTGTCTCCAGAAATCAACAGCATCAAGTTACCTTTGTTTGACTTACGGTTGAAGAATATTGGTGAATTACGTTTTGACTACCAGATCATTTTCCCCTTTGCAGGTAACTTACTTGAAACTTCCAAGTTTGACACGTACTGGAAGTCTTCAACTAGTTTTGTTAAGAACAACAAGACTATGGTCTTGAATGCTGCTGGTGGTTTATCTCCAAATAACTTCTTATCTCCATCAAGCATCAATTCTACTATTGGAAACACATCTAATGCGTCAACTGGAGCATGTCCTCCAACAACAGCAAACAACATCACCAATCTGGAAGTCTCTACTACTACCATCCCGTCACTGGTGGTCACAGCTACTTCATTGTCTGGGGAATATTTACGCATCAAGTTGTGTTTGCTTAACGACGGTACGCCAGTCGTATGTCCACACTGGTCTATTGCAATCACTGAAAGTATTGAGTTGTACTTGCCAAATTTGTCGTTAGACCAACTCAGTTCAATCACAAGCAATCTATTCGACTATAAAAAGGTGATTCATGATTTATCAAGAATGACTGTAAAAGATATTGAACTCATCAAGAAACTTTTGAAGATTATGTATCTTCCATTGAATATACTTCTTGGTATATTGAGCATCGAGATCAATTTGAGTTTGGAGTTAATATTCCCATCTTTGTATGAGTTGGAGAATTTACCATTTGTTGGAAACATCCAATCGAACTTGAACAACTACATTGATTTTACTTTGAATGATGTATTCAACCATATACGTTCTGTTTCCAAGTACGGTGCCAATGGCAACAATACCCGTTCGATCATATTCCTTTCATCAAACTCATTAATCTGCAAGATCTTGAACTGGAAGCAACCTAATTTCCCTGTTTTCCTTGTGATGAATGGTATAACATACAATGATGAACTTAATAAGTTTGAGTCAAGGAGTACGAACGGTCTTATTATTGAAGGTTCCACTTCAAAAACCAATCAAGATAGCATGGAGGTTGACTCTATCAAGAGCAACCGCGAGAAGCTGACTGGCAACTATCAAGAAGAGGCTATCAGATCAATAAAGGAAGCAGTGAACTTTTCGATCAACAATAACTTGATTGGAATAATTACTTCGATCCACTTGCTCAATCTCGTGCCCAAGTTGATACCATTGATTAGATCAAGAGGATTGATTTTAGTCGCATCGTACGACGTCAACGAAGACCAAGACCAGGAAAAGATTCAACTTGACTTGGACTCTTACACCAGAACAGAAATTAACGGTCTTCGCTTTGATGATGTTTTGAGTTTTAAAGGAGATATAACAATGTAAGTAATGTATTATTTATTAATAAAATAGAAGATTTAAATGTCTATCAAAATAATTAATCGCTCTTAATGTTAGCGTTTACGTCTTGGAGGTGGTGGTGGAGGTGGGGTTTGTGAGTGTACAAGGCGATATGTAGGTGTTTGAGGGCTCCTTGGGATTGGACTGTGAGAATGTGCCCGTATGTCTTTTTGAATAGAAAGTGAATGCTGAGAATGAAGTGGTGGAGGAGGTGGGGCTCTCTTCTTGAGAGCCTTGATTACCAACAGTGATATTGAGTGTGAAGACGAAGTTGATGAATTGGACACTTGTTTTGTTAATTTAGGAGAATGCTGCTTCTGTGGTAGTTTCGGTAATGGTTTCGAGTTGAGGTATTCGGTTGGTAAGTCCAACATGTTCAATTGAGATGAAGTAGTCAGGTCAATTGAGTCTAGCGATGGTTGTCTGCTCAACTTCAATTCGTTGTTTTCGTTAATAGATACATCTTTGAAATCGTTCATGAAATCCTTGTTGGCTTTGTACATTGACTGTCTTTTGATTTGATTTTGGGTTGTAGTGTGCTTGTAAAAGTCGACTCTCAGAGTGGACCTTACAGAGGCTACTCTTGCGAAAGCAGCCCCGATGCTCTCCGAAGACGTCTCGTCTTTGAATGCTCTTAAATCCACAGGAGGTGTCAGTTCGGTCAATGAAGAAGCTGAAGTGTTTGGATTCTTGGTGATTGACTTTGGGTTTTCCTTTTGAACTTGCTTCTTTTCATTCAACCATTCAATCATCATACATTTAGAAGCTAATTTCAGTACAACTTCTCTTTGTTCCTTATGTACTTTAGTTTCATCGCTCCCAACAGAACTATGGGCTACAATGTTCCGTAACAAGTCGACAATCTCAATCTTTTTGTATTGTAATTCTTTAAGCTGTGAAAAGACAAATAATGGGTACAACACCTTGAGATAGGTTAAAAGTAAAATGCGGTTCTCATTGTTTGTAGAGTATTCCAAGTTATTCAATTCTCTGATGAAAATATCCACAAGAATCTTCAAGTCGTTCAAGTAAATAAGACTTGTTGTATATGGAGTTGTGAATACCAAAAATAGAAACTTGAGAATGAGGATTTTGATGATTTGGGATTCTTCTCTGTTGATGTGGTAAATAAGTAAATTAATGAATCCAGTTATATTAGTGTGATTGGCAGTGGCTGAACCCTCATGTGTACCCATTAAACGTTCAAACACTTCATTTTTCATTCCTGGTGTTGAATAGCATTTCATGAGGTATTGTTCGTTGATAAGTAAGAGAAGTTTAAATTCTTCATATGCAATTAGTTTATCTTCATCTTCAAAGTCGTCTCCGTCAATGTCGTAGTTGTTGAAGTTGTCCTTGGAAAGAAGGTACTCGATCAATGATTCTATTAAGTTTGACTCCTGAGTCAACGAGTAGAATTCGGAGTCATTGAGTAACTCTATAAAGTACAAGTACTCAAAGAATATGTCACAGCTAAATTTGAGTAAGATGAACAGTGATTTTCCGTGGTTGATTGCAACCACATGATTAGAAATGAACTTGGATATAATAAGTGTGAAGTCGTACTCACGGAGTGTATTGAAAAGGTCATCGTTATTAATTGAGTGCAGAATTGTGTTTGCTTGTGAGGTACACTCAGTGTTGACTACTTTGAGAAGTAATAATAATATGATGCATAATAGTTCTTTGAAGCATTCAGTCTCGTATTGGACTTTGGAGTCTGCGGTGCATTCGGAGTCCAAGTTTGTCATTGAATTGAACGTGCTCAAGAATGCCAAGATCTTGCCAACACAGAACTGGTAGTTTTTCACAAATAAGTTCAGTTGTAACAACTTCATTGCGTATTTCGATATGTTGTGGTAGGATCTATCACACGCATAATCTTCATTGTCATTCATGTATATATTGTCAACGATGAACTTTAAAAAGATCGATAAGTTCTCATTGCACTCGTTGGGATCACTATTGATCAACAAAGTAACCAACTCGTCGTCTAAAGTTCGTAGTCCTTTAGTCGATACTGTGGAATCAGATACAGAAGCCACATCACTTTTCCCGTACGATCCGCTGGAACTCAACGTCATCCCACTACCACTAGTTGGAGACGATTGACCCGCTAGGGGGAACGTAGTCACCGGTGTAGTCTCTAAATATCGATACATCTGATGAAGAAGAAGATGGTTATGGTCATTATTTGTTTTCGCGATTGAATCATTTATTTGCAGACAAGGCTGTCACAAAAAAATTAGACCAGGCAAAGTTCGCCAAGTGTAGTCAGAGGGGCTGAGAATGGATGATGCGTGATGGTTGCGTGTGTGGGTATTAGGTTACGATTAATGTTTCATATGTATGAATGTGGTTATGGTTCCAAGGAATGTGGAGATGTGGAGATGCGTTTACGAATGATGGAGTATGTTTTTTTGATT
This sequence comes from Kodamaea kaohsiungensis (nom. inval.), assembly GCA_030558205.1. NCBI lineage: Eukaryota > Fungi > Ascomycota > Pichiomycetes > Serinales > Debaryomycetaceae > Kodamaea > Kodamaea kaohsiungensis (nom. inval.). The sequence goes on along the minus strand of JAJMRZ010000037.1, from coordinate 32,268 downwards.
GCTATGAGTATGATAAAGATTATTAATGCACCTTCAATAGAGTGAGGGTGTATTGGTAGAAAGTACCAAAGGGGGAGAGTGCAGAAGTGGTAATGTACGTACTGAGCCTATGGTATGGTGTAGAAGTGAAATTGATATGGATTTAAAGTTTACATACCAACAGTCTTCAAGTATACATCAGTCCCCCATCCATAATATGTTTGAATAGTTAACAGACCCTTAGTGTGTGTGTTTGAGTCTTCATTGAAGATTTCCACATAGTTTTTCAGTAATGGTAAGCCGTATCCCATACCTGCCACGATATTTCCTCCCAAGCCTGGTGGAGCGTTCAATGTTTTGTATGCTTCTCCTTCATTCAGTTCGTATGTAGTGAATGAGTAGTCAAATATGTGGCGTAAGGTGTTTGAAGGGATCCCCTTCCCTCTATCTCTGATTCTGATTTCCAAGTATGATGGGTCACTAGATGTAGATACTGTTATATGCACAGGTTCATCTGCGATTCCATTTTCGATGTGTGCTCTGAATGAGTTTTTGAATATTTCAGTGAAAATGTAATCCAAGTGGTATTCAATGTATGGGAAGACAATACTATCTGAGTTGGATTCAATAGCCTTAACATCCTTTCCAGACCAATAGTCTTGTGAAGGATGTAAACTGTGGTCTATCTTAATTGGAACTGACTGATCATACTTGATCAAACAGATATCATTAACCAACTCTGCGTTTTTTCTAATTACATCGTCCACTTTAAGAGGCTTGATAACTCCATTATAATCACCACCAGGTACTACATTTTCACAACGAGACAACAGGAGATGCTGATGAGCTATAAGACGCATTCTGATTCTCTCTTTCAAGTGTTGATCCAAAAAGTCCTTAATTTGTTCTTCACTAAGTAAATGTATCACTTCATTAAACCCTTTTGAAAGCAGTGGTAAAGTATCTGCGTGCAATTCAATAAACTCATCTAAAACCTGTAAGAATTCGTCATTTTCTTCTCTGGTCTTTGGAGGATTCAAAGATGCAAGCAATAATGATGACATGGTTTGTAAATAGATATTGTATGACTCAGATATCGATGGGTTCAACACAACCAAGTATGGCAAGTTTCTGAATTCCTTCAACCTACGTGAGTTGTAGATGAGTAAATGGTCAATAGCTTCTCTAGCATTAGCAATTATGGACTCATCACTTATATTCCTGGACTGTTCATAGAGCTTTGTCATGGACATCTTAGGTAATGGTTTCTGTGAGTAATAGTATAATGGCTGTTCCAATAATGATCTAATCTTGTACTCTTCAAGGAACTTCTTCTGCTGGTCTTCTTGCTGCGTAATAGAAGCTTTACTGATAAACCTCACTATACTCCTTCTTGGTCCCAAGGACCTCAACGATACATGCTTCAGAATCATCATCAGTTGGTTTATCAAAATTGATTTGGATAAGCTGAAAAAATCATCACTCCACACAAAATAACTATAGTACGAAACACACTACGCGGGATGGTTGCATTTGACGTTTGTCCTATTTGTGTGAAGAAACCATTAGAAGAGTCCAATACTGTGTCTCAAGTTAAGTGGTTGCAGTGTGAGGCTTGTGATCAATGGTATCATACTCATTGTTTAGGCATGTCTACAGTTGAAATCAATAATTTGCATTCATATCATTGTACCAATTGTGAAGCTACCAGTGGCCCACTGATATTTAAAAGAAGGCTGAAACGTGCAAAGATAGAAGTGGATTATGTTGCATTGAACGATGGACAAACCTTTATTGTTGATAAATCATCGCATCCTCATGTGAGTAGGTTGATCCTGTTCCCTGGTGATAATACAACAGCCAATATCCTGGTTTCTTCAGTATTAACTAGGGAGTTGGTGCAGTTGAAGTTGCCAATTTTGGTAGCACTGTGTGATTTACAAGTGGTGGGTATGAAATTACCATTGTCACGACAACAGATCACGCTCGACTATATCACCGAATCTGTTGGAGAAGAAACACCAGTTGAGGTTATGGATGTGTTATCCCAGCAGGGAGTCCTGCCTGCTTGGAATATGGGTCAGTGGCGTGACTACTTCAAACTGGACTCGAGGGATAGAATTAGAAACGTTATATCGTTGGAGATATCTGACTCTGACTTTGGTAAAGGTTTCCAAAGACCTAAAGTTGTAAGAGAGTTGGATTTGGTTGATAAGGTGTGGTCTCCTACAGATGAACAGCCACGTCCTAAAGTAACCAAATACTGTTTAATGTCGGTGAAAGGGTCCTTCACAGACTTCCACATCGACTTTGGTGGTACATCTGTCTACTACACTGTATGTTCTGGATCCAAAACTTTTTTGATGTACCCACCAACAGCGAAGAACTTGAAGGTATATGAAAGCTGGTGTCTTGAACAAGATCAGAATTTCATATGGTTACCAGAGTATCTGACTAAGAAGGGAAATGATTCACTTAGTGGAGGGTTCAAGGTGACTTTGGCACCTGGCGATTTATTCATAATTCCAAGCGGATGGATCCATGCTGTTCATACTCCCGAAGATTCTATCGTAATTGGAGGCAATTTCCTCACGTTAATGGATATACCACAACAGTTCACGATAGCTAAACTTGAAAAGGTGACAAAAGTACCTGGAAGATTTAGGTTCCCAATGTTCAATAAAGTAATGTGGTTAACCAGTTGGTTCTACATAAATCACAAGAAAGAGTTTATGCAAGAGCTCACTAATGAGTTGAAGCATGGGTCCACGCAATTCATTCCAAATACAGAAAGCAACCGCAAGCCCTTAAAAGTAAAAGAAGAAGAAATGGTCCAAGGGGTATTAACTGGCATATTACAGGACAAATCTAACGTGCTGGATGAGATTAAAAACAATAAGATTACTGGTGCCATCACCCCCACTCTGTCTGACTCAAACGACGAAAAATTATTTACAAATCTCAGTCCCATTTTGCAGATATTGGTTGACCACCTCGAACAACACTTCGAACTCAGTAGAACAAACTCAACAGCAAAACGTAGTATTCCAACAGATCTCATTGGAAAAGACATCCCAAAGTACCTAGACCAACTCAGATCGTGGAGAGGTGTCGGTAATTTCGGAGCTGTCCCATTATAAAGATCTTGAATGAATTTGTGTAATGAGATGTGAACAAAAAGAAACACGAGTGTCCTAACAATAAAGAGGGTAGGAATAGAGGCTTTTCACCTCAAACGAAGTGGAAATCTCAGTTTTATCGGGTAGTAGATTCATATCCTTTGGTCATTGGCATTCGAGCATTTATGGATATTCCACTGCTCTTTAGAAATATCTTATTTTGTTCACTCTTATAGATGAGCAACCTAAACGATATTCGAGAAGAGGAAGGGCTTAGGTCTCTTGATAATCTTAGTGTTCATTCAGATGTTGAAGGGTCAAGCTTTCCGCACTCTGATGACGAATCATTACTTGAGTTCAATGCTTACTATTCAGATCCTAAGTTGAACAATCCTATACCATCATCAGCATCGGCCACTAATAAGAAGACTCCGTTATGGAGAGAAATCGTGAAGTTTCTAAGACCTTACTTTATATTGGATCACTTGAATAAGAAGGATACAAAGTTGGTTGCTCGTACTTGGCTTCAGATATTCACGGGTATCATCATAACGGCTGTCCCTACAACACTGTTGTGGTTGGGCAATGCCCCATACTTACTTCAAGTCTTTGGATTCTTTGTGGCCTCAGGAGGTATGCTGATGATCTCAAGTGTTTATGCACAATTGTCGGTGTTTATTGGATTCCTCTTGTCTTGGGCTATAGCAAGTATATGTATGAAAATCAACAACAGATTACACGGTTACATCACTATAGAACAATTGGGTGCTAACTTAATCGCTGAAGGTACTTGTCAACCAGGTGACCAACTCTCTGCATGCATCAACAAGGAAATATTCTCGGGAAGGTATATTAACACTAAGGTTGCTGCGGTATCTGCAATCACATTGATCTCAGCCAAAGTGTTCTTTGGACTTTTAACTCAAAAGGGGTACTTTATAAAACCACTCTTCCTCGCTGGAAGTGTTGCCCTGGTCATTCAGATTTGTTATGGTGTGTTCATGCCAATCTTTGATACTGCTATTGGTATGGTTTTGATTAAACCTTTTGGAATAGCAGCAGCAATTGGAATGATTGTCCTGTTTATCTTATGGCCTGAAACTGGTAACCACCAGTATGCTAGTGGTAACTTAGGAGTACTCAAATTAATCCAGGCTGAAAACATAAACCATATGCGCTTCTTCAATTCTGCAAAACCCTCACTTTGGACTTTCCAAAACTTTAAAAACTTCAAGAACAACGTACACAAGGCAAAGGGGAAGTTACGTCCTTTAGAGACTTTGGCGAAAATTCTCAAGTATGATATCTCATATGGCCGGTTCGACACTAGTGACTTAGCTAAACTTAATGCTATGGTGGTCGATTTCGCTACCATAACTGCTGGTTTTGACTACTACTACGAATTGTTTCAAGAGAGGAAAGATTGGTACAAATCAGGTAGCTTGAGTCTTTCTCGTAAGAACTCCGTAGCTACTCTCGCCACAGGGTTCTCCACAAAAACAGCTATGTCAAATCTGCATGGTGGTGCCAAATTGCTTTCAGCTGTCTACGATTCGTACAAGAAAGTTGGGGAATTTGAGGATAAGAAAAGGGCAATTTTATTGAAGCAGAGGATAATCGTTTTGGACGACTCACTTGCTATGGGCCCAGAAGAAATGGATAATGTCGCATCTATCATTGCATTACACGGTAACGACTGTCTCGTAGCTGTCAACGAAGGGCTTTCTGCTGTAATCAAATGGCTTGATGATGCAAACGAGTTCAGAAGTAACGCATTCTTTAACTCAAAAGAATGTGTTGAAAAGCAAGTTTCAAACAATATCAGCTTGCTTTCTGTTAAGGAGAAGATCAACTTTGAATTAGAGAAACTACAGAATAAACAAGACCTTGAACTGTTACTACAAGGTATTGGTCAAACAGACGATGCGTTGCTCTTCATTATTGGCCAGTTGGCAACATTCATATACTTAATCCGCAGTCAGAGCATTAGAATCATTGGCATTATCGATTTCTTCTTGGAATTGGACAAATTAAAACCAAAGCCAAAATGGAATACATTCTTCACTGGGTCTCACTCGAAGTCTAAACTTAGTGCTGATGAAATAAAGAAGCATAATACTGTTTATGTTTCAGGAGTCCAAGTACGTAACCCAAATAGTGAGGTCCCCACTCACTTGTACCAGCGAGTTGGTCTCTATGTTGTCAAACTTTACAACATTTTACTGGACAGATCATTGTGGTTTTTCATTCGGTCAGGTGGTGTGACTGTCATCACAGCCACTCCTTACTTTGTTAGAACCACAGCTAATTGGTACTACAGACACAGATTGATTTGGGTAGTGATTATGAACATGTTAAACGACACTGAGTTTATTGGGGATAGTGTATATGTTTTCCTTTGGAAGATTTTGCTTGCATTTTATGGTGGAGTAGGTGGAATGGTTGGCTGGTACATCTGCCAAGGTAATCCTTACGGGTACGCTATCGTTTGTACAGTGGTGTATACTGTTTTTGTTTACTACAGGCACTTTTCACTTCACATGACACCACTTCCTTCTACGATGCTAGGAATTTCTTGTTCGTTGGTCTTTGGAACAGCTTATCTGGACAGTTTCCATACTGGTCTCAATATCGGTGTTGGGTACCATGTAGCATACATTCGTTTTGCTTCAGTTACTATTGGCTTAACGATTGCATTCATAGGTAATCTTGTTCCAAAACCCCACACAAGTACAGTAATTCACCGTACTAGATTGTCTAAGGTGATTTCACAGCTCGGTGATGTACATTGTTTGGTGTACAAGTTTGCCAGTCACAGAAGATCAGATTCAGACTTCCATTCAATAGGTAACGGTGACGCTATTAACGGGAAGTTCGGTGAAGTATATGGTGGATTAGCTGGAGTTAATGCTTTGTTGGGCACACTCAAGCATGAAATCCCGCTCACTGGTAACTGGCCAGAAGCCACTTATTTGAAGTTACATTCGCTCATCTATGATGTTATTCTGTTGTATTACTTGATGTATACATTGCTTGACCAAGTGGATGACCCTGTCGAATGGAACTCCTTGATCATGCGCAGAATGGGTTGGACCAACTCTTCGATCCAGGCAATCTTCTTTTCAATTATCCATGTTTCTTCAGACGCAATGTTGACTAAAAATGGTCTTCCAAAGGTCACTCCATCCAACATTTCAATGAGACACTTTGAATGGTTATCTGCTCATCTGAACTTAAACCTGGTTAATTTCAATAATTATGCATTCTTTAACTCTAAATACTCAGTTGATGCAGAGAAGGACGAGATTGAAGAGGATACCAAGAAGGAAGATATCTCTCCAACAAATACCAGGAGTAAATCTGAAAGCGAAGATCCAGACGAAAGCACACCAGAAATTGAGTCTCTTGATAGTGGTGACGATAGCAACCTTGGGTTGGAAGAACCAGTACCGTTTAATGGCAGCACTGATAGTTTGAAACGAAAACGCAGCAGAGTTCACGAATCGATCCTCAAGAACTTGGACTTTGATAGACTCTTCAGCCACGACGGACAACTCACCACCACGTCCTTAATGTTAAGTCACTTGATTTACGAACGTTTGGATCAGATCATAGCACTTGTCAAGCTGTTGGTTGGCGAGAAGTACGATCTTGACTTGACACTTTTCGATGACTTTGAAAGAACATCGTTACTACCAAAATGAAATACTAAATATTAATGTTAATTTATATATATACACTATGAGACTTGTCATGACCAACTCCACAAAGTGGTTCTTTGTAATATTTTTAATCCCTCAAGTCTTGATATCCAGATATCGAGGCATCTACAAGGTCAATTCGGTACCCTTTTCTCTTGCAGCTTCACCATACTTCTTGATTCTAATGGATTGGACAGCGATGAATCCAGAGGTGTCTTCTGGGGAGAAACCGGTAAGTTCATCCATAGACGATTCGGTTTCGTCGTACAACTTCTCGGTGTCGGATGATCTACCCAAGATAATTACGTTACCCTTGTACAATCTTGCTCTGACGACACCGTTAACGGTGATTTGCGATGGTGGGATCATGGATCTGACGTACTCACATTCTGGGGTGAAGTACATACCGTTGTAAAGCAACTTAGAGTATGAAGTTGTGACAAACTGGTCTCTAATAGCACGGACTTCTCTGTCCAAAGTCAAACCTTCCAAGTCGATGTGAGTGTTTCTGAGGATAGTCAAACCTGGAGTTTCGTAACATCCTCTGGACTTGATACCGATGAATCTGTTTTCAACAATGTCGATTCTACCGACACCGTTTCTTCTGGCCAAAGCGTTGGCTTCAATGAACAACTCGACAGGGTCCGTGATGGTCTTCTTACCACCGTCAAGGACCAACTTAACAGGCAAACCCTTTTCAAAGACAACAGAAAAGTCTTCTGGGGTCTCTGGAGCGTCAGTTGGGTCGACAGTCAACTTCCACATGTCCTTTGGTGGAGTGGTGTCTGGGTTCTCCAAGATACCAGCTTCAAAAGAAATGTGAGCCATGTTTTCGTCAGTGGACCAAGGCTTGGCCTTGGTTTGAGCGACTGGGATATCCTTAGAGGCAGCATAGTCCAACAAATCGTTTCTACCAGCAAATCTGTTGAAAAACACTGGGTCTCTCCAAGGGGCAATGACAACAACGTCTGGCTTCAAGGCGTAGAAAGACAATTCGAATCTGACTTGATCGTTACCCTTACCAGTGCAACCGTGCGAGACAGCGAAACAGCCATTCTCTTCAGCACACTTGATCTGAGCTTGTGCAATGACTGGTCTAGCCAAAGAGGTTCCCAACAAGTACACATTCTCGTAAATAGCGTTAGCTTGGATAGCTGGGAAACAAACCTGCTCCACAAACTCCTTTCTAACGTCAGCAACAACAAACTTGGTGGCACCAATGGCAAGGGCCTTCTTTTCAGCAGCCTCAAAGTCTTCTTCTTGTCCAATGTTAGCCAAGAATGCAATCACTTCATATCCTTCTTCTAACAACCAAGCTAAGATAACAGAGGTATCCAAACCACCAGAGTAAGCCAAACAAACCTTTCCTTTAGACATTTTATATTTAAAATATGTGTATAATAATACTAAGAAGAAAGGAGAAAAAGGGAGGGATTTCAAGCCTTATTTATACTGAAAAATTTTCGGCATTTGATAAGACTATTGGGTTAGCGCGCTTAATGGTGTTCAAATGGGTTACCCAATTAGGAATGACTCATAGGGAAAGGAGTGGATTAATTAAAAGGTCACAATATAAGGCGAGCTGCATTATGTGTACGATGTGGCCCTGCTGAGGGATTTCCTCAAGTAAAGTGTCTACGGTATTCGAGAAGTCAGCTGACAGATGGGATGGTATGGAAGAGTGGAGAAGTCATAAAATAAGTTAGACTTCTGATGCATGTATACTCTACTGAAATTCAGTATGCATTTTGAACATGGAAGAAGTGCGGGCAATGTACATTGTTGTAAGCTTAGGAAAGCCCAGTAAAATATAACTTGATGACATGATAGACCCTTTTCTAGTAGTATGTCTCATTTAAATAGTAACACCTTAGTATAAGTATAATATAATTCAGTGCAATTTCATGGTTTGAAGGTGAGCACAGTGTCGCGTACTATGAACAAAGTGTCGTATAGGATGTCTCATCTGTTAATATGTCGTCAACATGTCAGATTTCCCCAACAATGTCGTATTCAATCATCCTCTCGAATGTTTGTGTAACATTGGGCTTCCCCTTCCAATCATAACAAACGTGACTAGTGAGTCGTCAGACTACGTTAATCATAAAACTAAAACAGTGACCCTTTGCAGTTCCCCGACAAGCTTTAAAGACTCGTAAAGTTAGTTCTTCGCGTTCCCCTCCCCCAGGTTTGTCTCGGAAAGTTGTCGTTCCCATAGTTAATAAGCAATACTTGCCACCGCAATGTATTAATATAACATCTCTTTGTAGGAAAAAAAAACGATCACACTTTGATTTATAGATATCAATAATCAAGGCTTCCAAACCATTAGTTGTTTGTAATAGTCCGATAGATATATAACATAATAACTTCGCTAATTCCATTTAATGAGTACGCCGATATGAGTGATTCCAAAGAACACAGCCAACGAATGGGGGTGACGCATGCCATTCGTACCAAACTCAACTTCTTGGACGAACGGCTCTGGAAACGGTTTAGTGCTCGTCGTCTAGAGCTTATTGATACGTTAGATCTAAGCTTACGCAAAGCTTCGGAGCAGGAGGACCAGATTCGGAGAGTCGCTGAGTCACTTCGTATTGAGTTTAATTACACTGATGAGTACAAGCCCGACTTTGATAAGTTGGTTCGTGCTGCAGTACAATCTGTCCGTCGTAACCGAAAACGTTCGCTGAGGTCTAAACGTACAGAAGATACTAAGAGACAAAAAGGCAGAGGAGGTGCTATAAAACATGACGACGATCCTCACCATGATGACTACCACGAAGATACAGAAACTGACAACCACTCTGACTCAAACAATTTCCTTTCAGAGATCGTCAAGCTCGGAACTGAAAACAACCAGGTTTACGACATGAGCTATTCGCGCGTGAAACACTTTACTGACAGCGACAGAGCCAAGCAGACAATAGATACAATGATCAAACCCCGAATTTTAAGTCCCACTACAAACATGACTCAGCCCACGGCATCCGCAACTCCAACAAGCAAGCTGCATACCTCACTTTCTTCTCCCAAAGATAGCGAGGAGGGGGGTCGTTCACTCCCATCAATCAATAATCTTCACATAACCAACATCCAAGACACAGGAGTGGACGCATTCTCGGCAAAAGCCATCATTATTAACTTCATTGAACGGTCAAAAAGTTGCTCGGAAAGTGTTTCTCGTAAATCAGACAACTTACAGATCTTGGGGAAATCAGTGATTACTGCGTGTATATCGTATCTTCTAGAGAAGTCTTTTGATTCTGTCAATGACTCGTCGATTGAATATTTGCGGAGCAAACTTTCGAATGATGTGTTTTTGGCCAAGTTCTTTCGCGGACTAGACCCAAACACAACCCTGGTAATCACCGATGAAATCGCTCTTATTTCACTCTACACCCTTCTTGGAGGGTGCATCAAAGATTTTGGGTTTGAAAGCATAATGTTCCCATTGTGTGAGATTTTTTATGTTCTGGTTGTTCAAGACTACCCAATGATAGCCAAAAACCTGATACCGTTTAAGCGTGGTGATGGTAGATATGCGGCACCTAGCGACTCATTTGGATACTCTCGAGATAGCAGTTTCACTCCACGCGAAGAATACGACGCAGCTGGAGTTAACCCACTTAGCTCTTTGGCCGCGGTTGCCAGCGACCTCCAAATGCAAGAGCACAAGGACAATGTAGATGACGAAGACAATAACGACAAAAAACGTGTTTCGATCAGATTCCTTTCATCGGTGCTTGAGTTCAAGTATCCTATCAAGAACTCAGCACCACCTAGGTATATCGAACTCATTGAGAATGCTTGTAGTGCGTTTAAGCTTAACATGAACGATTCCATAGTGTGTTTAAAGAACAGTGACGGGACGGTTATCAGTGGCGACTCAGAGTTGGAACGTATTTTCAGACAACAACGTTCGATAGAATTGGAGGTTTTTACTCAGAGATCTAAAGATATTCCTATTTACGAGATAACGTCTGCTGTTGTGCCCAGCCACCATCTGCATTTATATCCGCCGGCCCTTGCTCCACCACCGCCACCTCCTCCACCACCACACCCTACACACATTTCAAGGTTCGATACACCCAGTCGTATAATACTCCCTCCACCACTTACAAATCGGCCGCAGTTCCCACGAGGCGAATCGGAAGTGATTCCTCACTCTGCACATCATGTATATTATGGAACAAGTATGCTGAATAGTTCAAGTTCAACGATGTCCAATTCGAAGTCAAACGATTTGACACCGCCTCCACCTCCACCCCCTCCACTTTTACCACGGTTCCAACCTCTTTTGTAGGCCGGAAACGTACCTCTAATGATTACAGAAAAAGTTAATACGAACCCGTAAAAGTGGAGTTAATTACACAAAAACAGACATTTTAGAATGCAAAATACTGGAGATGAGCATGTCTATAGTAAGAGATCGTTTAGAGATCGGATAGTAAGATTGTTAGAGGATAAGTATTTCAACGTAATATATAATAATGTAAATTCATTTAAAAAGTAAAAGAGATGTTGGAATATTGGTTAGTTACGTCAGTTGTCGTGCATGTATGTTGGCCAAAGATTTAAGTTTTTTTTTTGGCACTTTATTGTTTGGCGTTTTAGGGGAGTTAGGGGTAACAGTATTCTAAGGAGACAGTGGGCTTTTTAATGTTATCTTGGTAGGAGAGTTATATTTCGGATGATTTTGAGTGGGTGATTGCTATCGGTGAGAAATGATTTGAAATAAATGCCGTAATCTTCATAACCATTTTAAAATCTTACGGAGCTATTCTAATTTGCAGCCACTAACAAAAAGGATTAATTAGTTGAAAGTGATTACTATTTGAAAAAGTAGAGATACATGTCTCAGAAGTATAGTTAGATAATAGATTAGCATTAAATAAAAAGAGACATTTTCTAATCTTGAAAAGATGGTTGTATAGTTGAATCTAATCAGGATATATGAATATTTTGAAAAAGTTGTGTAAAAACATAAGAAAAAGATATGGTAGAATGGAAAGGGTGAAAGGAAAATCTGGGGGTGTAATCGAAAGTGAAAGTTTGTAAGAAGTTAAGGTTTAAGCTTGAACTATAATACAGTTGGTAGTGAGCCCCAAAAAAGAGGTCCCTTCAAACAATACGAGTAGGACCCACACTTTTATGAATCTAGATGTATTAGCCCAGAATATCTAGAAGAATAATCATATTAAATCAAGGGTTTAAATAAATCTTCACTGTGTGAGCAATTCAACTTTAGGTTTTAAGAGAATAGTTTAGTATTGGTTGAGTTTAACTCCAGAGGTCTCTTTGTTGGAACCATTTTAGTGGAAACTCATTGGTAAATCCTAAGCTAGTTGAACACTTAAATTGTATAGGTATTCAATGATGTACTACACATCCGGGATTAGTTGATCTCAATTATGCACCTCCACCTTAACTCAATTACGCAACCCACATTCTCTCACTTCCCATTCTCACTTTGGCTCACTCCTTACATAACAACTACTGAAGATTGGGTCTACAAAATTTTGGCATCTTTCTCAACAATATATATTACACAAAATCAACCCTACCCAGCAAAAAGATTACCCTATAAAAAATGGTAAGTTGGTAATTTGTATATAAAACGACTAATCCCCTTTGTTTCTTGTGAAGGCTATAGTTTTGGTTCTGGTTACGTTAAGCAGGATTAGGTATGTTAACAACGAATTGATTCTTGTTGTCTCTGTTCAATGGAGCTTACAGCAATTTTTTGCCAGTCTTACAAGAGAAGATTATATGTGAAAGGTGTATAGAATGAAGAAATTGAGATCGATTGAAATATTTTGGGTATACCTCAATGTCATAAATTGAAGATTGAAGACATTCAATACTTCAATACTTCAAAATCCAATTAACCAACCCAAATTATTAAACGAATTATTTCAACGGTTGGGTTGTGTGCCAACATTGATCTAATGTATATGCAGAACTTTGGGGAATGAATAATAAAAAAAAAAAAACTACTTCTTTGAAGAAACCCAAACGCTTCAACACAACAAAAAAACGCCGACTTGACCCAGTCTTTAGAAACACATATAATTGAGTCTCTCGTTTATGGCCAGCCGACGGTTGTTCAATACTAACGCATTCAGATTATTTAAACCAACATCAAGAACTGTACATACCCAATACAACTACTCCACAATATCAACTGCGAAACAAATAGGTCGCAAACTACTTAATTACCTACCCAATAATAGATATATACCGCTGATGTCCGAGCAAGAACAGAAGGACTACTCTGCCTTACATTCAAAGTTGGCAGACCACTTTAAAGGGTTGAATAGCGTTGCTAATGCAGAAACAGGTAAGATAACCGACTTTGTTGTGCTGCTGCAAGGTCACACTGTTATCTCCAAGATTTTGATTGCCAATAACGGTATTGCTGCCGTGAAAGAAATCAGATCTGTGAGAAAATGGTCGTACGAGACGTTTGGAGACGAAAGAGCCGTCTCGTTCACAGTCATGGCCACTCCGGAAGATTTGGAAGCCAATTCTGATTACATTCGTATGGCGGACCAGTTCGTCGAGGTGCCTGGAGGTACCAACAACAACAATTACGCCAACGTTGACTTAATTGTGGAAATCGCCGAAAGAACGAATGTCCACGCCGTCTGGGCCGGTTGGGGGCACGCCTCCGAAAACCCATTGTTGCCTGAGAGATTGGCAGCTTCGCCTAAGAAGATTGTCTTCATCGGACCTCCAGGCTCTGCCATGAGATCCTTGGGTGACAAAATCTCTTCCACTATTGTTGCTCAACACGCAGATGTCCCATGTATTCCATGGTCTGGAACTGGTGTGAGAGAAGTCGACGTGGATCCAGAAACCAACTTGGTCTCGGTTTCTGACAGAGTTTACGCTAAGGGATGCTGTACATCTCCAGAAGACGGTTTGGTCAAGGCAAAGGAAATCGGTTTCCCAGTCATGATCAAGGCCTCTGAAGGTGGTGGTGGTAAAGGTATTAGAAAGGTCGATAACGAAACCGACTTTGTTACCTTGTACAAGCAAGCCGCAAACGAAATCCCAGGTTCTCCTATCTTCATCATGAAGTTGGCTGGTGATGCCAGACACTTGGAAGTGCAATTGTTGGCCGATCAATACGGTACCAACATCTCGCTTTTCGGAAGAGATTGCTCGGTGCAAAGAAGACATCAAAAGATTATCGAAGAAGCCCCTGTCACCATTGCCAAAAAGGAAACCTTTAGAGAAATGGAAACCGCCGCCGTCAGATTGGGTAAATTGGTGGGTTACGTTTCTGCTGGTACCGTCGAATACTTGTACTCCTACGCTGAGGACAAGTTCTACTTCTTGGAATTGAACCCAAGATTGCAGGTCGAACATCCAACTACCGAAATGGTCACTGGTGTTAACTTACCAGCTGCACAATTGCAAATTGCTATGGGTATCCCAATGCACCGCATCAGAGACATCAGAACATTGTACGGTGTCGACCCTCACACCCTGACTGAAATCGACTTTGAGTTCAAGACAGAAAATTCTTTGGTTAGCCAAAGAAGACCTGTGCCAAAGGGTCACACAACTGCTTGTCGTATTACTTCTGAGGATCCAGGTGAAGGTTTCAAGCCATCAGGTGGTTCTTTACACGAGTTGAACTTCAGATCGTCTTCCAACGTGTGGGGTTACTTCTCGGTCGGTAACCAATCTTCCATTCATTCTTTCTCGGACTCGCAATTCGGTCACATCTTCGCCTTTGGTGAAAACCGTCAAGCCTCGAGAAAGCATATGGTTGTTGCTTTGAAGGAATTGTCCATTCGTGGTGACTTCAGAACTACCGTCGAATACTTGATCAAGTTATTGGAAACTCCAGATTTCGAAAACAACACCATCACTACTGGATGGTTGGACGAGTTGATTTCTAAGAAATTAACAGCTGAAAGACCAGACCCTGTTGTCGCTGTTGTTTGTGGTGCTGCTGCAAAGGCTCACATCCAAGCCGAAGAAGACAGAATAACCTACATCTCCTCCTTGGAGAAGGGTCAAGTCCCAAACAAAAATTTGTTGAGAACCATCTTCCCAGTTGAATTCATCTACGAAGGACAGAGATACAAGTTCACTGCTACCAAGTCCTCCAACGATACATACACTTTGTTCCTCAACGGTACAAGATGTACTGTCGGAGTTCGTCCTTTGTCGGATGGAGGTTTGTTGTGCGCTATTGGAGGTAAATCCCACTCTGTTTACTGGAAGGAAGAGCCTTCCGCTACCAGATTGTCTGTAGACGGTAAGACTTGTTTATTGGAAGTTGAAAACGACCCAACCCAATTGAGAACACCATCTCCAGGTAAATTAGTCAAATACTTGGTGGACTCTGGAGAGCACGTTGTGGCTGGACAACCATATGCAGAAGTCGAAGTCATGAAGATGTGCATGCCATTAATCACTCAAGAGAACGGTGTTGTACAGCAGATGAAGCAACCAGGTAGCACTGTCAATGCTGGTGATATCTTGGCAATTTTAGCTTTGGATGACCCATCTAAGGTTAAGCACGCAAAACCATTTGAAGGTACTTTACCTGACTTGGGAGACCCAATTGTTCAAGGTACTAAGCCTGTTCACAAGTTTAGAACTTACACTAGCATTTTGTCGAACATCTTGGCTGGTTTCGATAACCAAGTTGTTTTGAACTCCACTTTGAAGAGTTTGACTGATGTGTTGAAGGACAGAGACTTACCATACTCGCAATGGCGTGAACTGGTATCTGCTTTGCACTCGAGATTGCCAGCAAAGTTGGATGAAGCTTTGTCAGCTTTGATTGAAAGAACTAGCTCCAGAGATGCCGACTTCCCAGCTCGTCAAATCTTAAAGTTGATCCAGAAGACAATAAACGAACCAGAAACTGATGCTTTGTTCGCTGACGTTGTTGCTCCATTGACCGAAATTGCTACTAATTACGCAAACGGTTTGGTTGAACACGAATACAACTTATTCGGTAGCTTTATTAAAGAATACTACAATGTTGAAAAGTTATTCTCTGGTGAAAATGTTAGAGAAGACGATGTTGTCTTGAAGTTGAGAGATGAAAACAAATCTGACTTGCAAAAGGTTATCGGTATTTCATTGTCTCACTCTAGAGTGTCTGCTAAGAGTAGTTTGATTTTGGCAATCTTGGAAGCTTACCAACCAGTCTTACAATCTTCTTCTGGTGTCGCTACTTCAATTAGAGATGTATTGAAGAGCATTGTTGAATTGGACACTAGAGGAACTGCAAAGGTTGCTTTGAAGGCAAGAGAAATCTTGATTCAATGTTCTTTGCCTTCCATTAAGGAGAGATCTGATCAATTGGAGCATATCTTGAGATCGGCCGTTTTGGAAACTTCCTATGGTGAAATCTACGCCAAGCACAGAGAACCAAAGTTGGACGTTATCCAAGAAGTTGTTGATTCTAAGCACACTGTTTTCGACGTTTTGTCTCAGTTCATGATCAACCCAGATGAATGGGTTGCTCTTGCCGCTTCAGAAGTCTACATCAGACGTTCTTACAGAGCTTATTCTTTGGGTCCAATCTCCTATCATTTCCACGACAAGTTACCAATTGTTGAGTGGAAGTTCCAATTGCCAAGTTTGAACTCTGTTGAGTCTAAGGCTTTCAAGAGTGAGAGTCCTCACGTTACTCCTCACTTGATGAACAGAGCTGCTTCAGTTTCTGATTTGTCATTTATCGTTGATCCTAAGCAAGGAGAGTACACTAGAAATGGTATTTTCGTCCCTTGTAGACACTTGGATGAAGCTGACGACATGATCATTGCTGCCTTGGAAAAGTGTCAATTCACTGATGCAATTTCATTCCAAACAAAGGGTGAGCAACCTGAATTAACCAATGTTTTCAATGTTGTTGTTGCAGACAACACTGGTTACGACTCAGAAGCTGAATCGTTGGAGAAGGTCCATGAAATTCTTGATGAATTCAGAGACGATTTTATTGCTGCTGGTATCCGTCGTATCACTTTTGTGTTTGCTCACAAGATTGGTACCTATCCAAGATACTACACCTTCAATGGTCCTAAATACATTGAAAATACTGTCATTCGTCACATTGAACCAGCTTTGGCTTTCCAGTTGGAATTGGCTAGATTAGACAACTTCAACATCAAGCCAATTTTCACTGACAACAGAAACATTCATGTTTATGAAGCTGTTGGTAAGAATGCCCCATCTGACAAGAGATTTTTCACTAGAGGTATCGTCAGAACCGGTGTTATTCGTGATGAAATTAGTATTGCTGAATACTTGATTGCTGAATCTAACCGTTTGATGTCAGACATTTTGGACGCTTTGGAAATCATTGACTCTTCCAACTCCGACTTGAACCACATCTTCATCAACTTCTCTAACGTTTTCAATGTTTCTCCTGAAGAAGTTGAAGCTGCGTTTGGATCCTTCTTAGAAAGATTCGGTAGAAGATTGTGGAGATTGCGTGTGACTGGTGCTGAAATCAGTATCAACTGTAATGACCCTGCCACAGGTAAGTCATTCCCATTACGTGCTATTATCAACAATGTTTCCGGATATGTTGTTAAATCCGAATTGTACATTGAAGTCAAGAACAGTAAGGATGAATGGGTGTTCAAGTCAATTGGGCAACCAGGTTCGATGCACTTGAGACCAATCTCTGCTCCTTACCCTGCCAAGGAGTCCTTGCAACCTAAACGTTACAAGGCGCACAACATGGGTACTACTTATGTTTACGATTTCCCAGAGTTATTCCGTCAAGCTACTTTATCTCAATGGAAGAAGCACCCTAAGCTTAAGGTTCCAAAGGATATCTTCACATCCTTGGAATTGATTAACGATGACAGTGATTTGACTGCTGTTGAAAGAGAACCTGGTTTCAATAAGATTGGAATGGTTGGTTTCAAAGTCACCGCCAAGACTCCAGAGTATCCACGTGGTCGTCAATTCATCATTGTTGCAAATGATATCACCCACAAGATTGGTTCTTTCGGTCCAGAAGAAGACAAGTATTTTAACCAATGTACTGAATTGGCTAGAGAATTGGGAATTCCAAGAATCTACTTGTCTGCTAACTCTGGTGCTAGAATCGGAATTGCAGAGGAATTGGTACCTTTGTTTGATGTTGCATGGAATGTTGAGGGACAACCTGACAAGGGTTTCAAGTACTTGTACTTGACCTCTGAGAACTTGAAAACTATTCGCGATTCTGAAAAGCTGGAAACAGTTGTTACTGAAAGAGTTGTTGAAGGAGGTCAAGAACGTCACGTTATCAAGTCGATTATTGGTGCTGAAGATGGATTGGGTGTTGAATGTTTGAAGGGTTCTGGTTTAATTGCCGGTGCAACTTCAAGAGCATACAAAGACATCTTTACAATAACTTTGGTTACTTGTAGATCCGTCGGAATTGGTGCATACTTGGTTAGATTAGGTCAAAGAGCTATTCAAATCGAAGGTCAACCAATTATCTTGACTGGTGCTCCTGCCATCAATAAGTTGTTGGGAAGTGAAGTTTACACTTCTAACTTACAGTTGGGTGGTACTCAAATTATGTACCGTAATGGTGTTTCTCACTTGACCGCCTCGGATGACTTGGCTGGTGTTGAGAAGATTCTTGAATGGATTTCATACGTTCCTGCCAAGCGTGGAATGCCAGTTCCAACTTTGCCATCTGAAGACCCATGGGACAGAGACATTGAGTACTATCCACCAAAGCTGGAAGTTTACGATGTCCGCTGGATGATTGAGGGTAAAGAGGGTGACGAAGGCTTTGAGAGTGGTTTATTCGACAAGGGATCTTTCCAAGAGACCTTGAGCGGATGGGCAAAGGGTGTTGTTGTTGGTAGAGCTCGTCTTGGTGGTATCCCAATTGGTGTTATTGGTGTTGAAACTAGAACCGTCGAAAACTTGTTCCCAGCTGATCCTGCTAACCCAGACTCTACAGAAGTCATGATCCAGGAAGCTGGTCAAGTTTGGTACCCTAACTCCGCTTTCAAGACCGCACAGGCAATCAACGATTTCAACAATGGTGAACAACTTCCATTGATGATCTTAGCTAACTGGAGAGGTTTCTCTGGTGGTCAAAGAGATATGTACAACGAAGTCTTGAAGTATGGTTCATTTATTGTTGACGCTTTGGTTGACTTTAAACAGCCAATTTTCACCTACATCCCACCAACTGGTGAGTTGAGAGGTGGTTCTTGGGTTGTTGTTGACCCAACTATCAATGCTGACATGATGGAAATGTACGCTGATGTCGACTCCAGAGGTGGTGTTTTAGAACCTGAAGGAATGGTTGGTATCAAGTACAGACGTGACAAATTGTTGGCAACAATGGCAAGAATTGACCCAACTTACTCTGAATTGAAACTGAAGTTGAACGATCCAAAATTGTCTGCTGAAGAACAATCTACTGTGTCTGCTAAATTGGTTGCCCGTGAAAAGGTCTTGTTGCCAATTTATGCTCAAATCTCGGTTCAATTTGCTGACTTGCACGACAGATCTGGTCGTATGTTGGCAAAGGGAGTCATTAGACAAGAAATTAAATGGGTTGATGCCAGAAGAATCTTTTTCTGGCGTTTACGCCGTCGTTTGAACGAAGAGTACCTCTTGAAACTTATTGGTGAACAAATCAAGTCCACCTCTAGATTGGAGAAGGTTGCTCGTTTGAAGAGTTGGATGCCTACTGTTGATTACGAAGATGACAAGGCTGTTAGTGAATGGATTGAAGAAAATCACTCCAAGTTACAGAAGAACATTGAGGCTTTGAAGAAGGAGTACACTAGTCTCAACATTCAAAAGATCTTACTGGACAACTCTGAAAATGCCGTAAGCATTATCAAGGATGTTATTGGATCGTTATCACAAGAAGAAAAGGCTAAATTGTTGGCTACTCTTAAGTAGTTTATGTATTTATGTTTGTATTTTAATATCTATGTTTAATTATTTTTAAAGTGCTTTTGTAAATCTCAATTGGCTGCAAATGTAAAATTTTTACAAACATATTTGCAGATTCATATATCAATCAAGTGCTTCATTGATTGCTGTATCCAAAGTATATTCGCTATGTATCTACCAAAACTTGCTATTATTTTTTTCTTTACCATTAAGGTATGTTCTGGAAAGGAATCAAACTATTTAGTTAGCTTGAAACCTTCAGAAACCTTTGATTCTTTTTTGAAGTATGACCGTGAACTTCTTCTGCCAAAGCTGCTTAAATCCATGATCAAGAAGTCGTTTTCCATTGGTAATTTTACTGGGTTTACGGGTTCCTTTTCCAAGCCTATTCTTGAACGGTTGAAGAAATGTCCAATGGTTGCTGATATTACTCCAGATATTATTCTTAAGATGTTTGATACTACTGTCCAGGAACATTGTCCTAGGCACTTGGGACGGTTGTCACAAAGAGAGAAGTTGAAGATTGGAAGGAACTACAGATACATCTACGATACGAACGCAAATGGTAAGGGCGTCATTGCTTATGTTGTTGACTCGGGCATTGAATTGAAACATCCTGATTTTGAAGGGAGAGCTAAATTCGGAATTGACTACACTAGGGAGGGATCGGGAGACACAAACGGACATGGCACACATGTTGCTGGTCTTATTGGATCTAGCAAGTATGGTGTCTCAAAAGATATCGAGATTGTGGAGGTAAAAGCTTTGGATATTACTGGTGCGGGATCATTAAGTGTGATAATCTCTGCTTTAGAATTTGCAGTTAACTATAGAGCCCGCAGTGGGAAGATGGGTGTTGTTAACCTTTCGTTAGGTGCAACAAAGAGCTTGATATTGAACAAGGCTATAAGTGCGGCTGCGGGAACTGGAATGGTCATAGTTGTTGCTGCAGGCAATTCCAATTACAATGCATGTGCTACGAGCCCTGCCTCATCTCCAGATGCAATTACTGTAGGTGCAATAGATGATTTGTACGATACGATTGCCCCGTTTTCCAACTGGGGAGAGTGTGTTGACATCTTTGCTAGCGGTGTTTATGTGGCTAGCACAAATGCTCATGATTTTGATGACCCTCAGTACTTCTCTGGAACATCGATGGCTGCCCCGATAATCAGTGGGTTGAGCGCAAATCTTTTAAGTGAAGGATATTCTCCAAACGAGATCAAGGCAAAAATTTTAGAAGTTAGTACCACCGACAGAATCCCTAGAGCAAACTTTTTCCTTAGAAGAGGTTCTCCAAATAGAATCGCCTTTAGTGGCATAGACTCAAACCTGTTGGATTCCGATGATGATGAAAGTGACGGCGATGAAGATAATTAGATTTGGTGTTTGTGTAACTTGATTTTTTTGCAGCCATTTTTAAACAAATAAATATTCTCTTTTAAATATTGTAAGCGTTTAAAATTTTTAAATAAGTTCCTTTAACTATTCAAAATGATTAGAAGAAAAGAACGAAGTTTGAGATCAAGGATCCAACTCCAAGATACAGATCTGGGGCGGGATTCTGATGCATTTGAACACGGCAAGAAGCTCAACACTGGGTTTAGTATGTACTTTTCTGTATCAAGTATAACCATTTCGACCTACTAACAAAAAAAGGCTTCCGAGATTCGGAGGCTGGATACACCGCACCGCTTCCATTAAGCGGATTTAAAACACCGTACATTGACTCAGGAAAATGGGAAGACTTAGGACGGCTTAGACAAACTTATTTACCTGGTTCAGGTAAGCCAAAGAAACCGGGTGAGAATTTAGCTGAAACAAGTTTCTACGATATATTTAGCAAGCACTACTCTCCTTACCCATCATGGGACAATACTGTTACCCCAATCACAAGTGAAGAGATTGAAGAAATTTTCATTCAACTCACTAGTATATTCGGGTTCCAGTGTGACAACAACAGAAACATGTTTGACTATCTCTTGCGGTTGATCGATTCGAGATCATCAAGAATGGAACCTTTACATGCGTTGCGCTCACTTCATGCTGACTATATCGGTGGAGTCAACTCGAACTTCAGAAAGTGGTATTTTGCTGCGCAGTTCGACTTGGAAGACGCCGGTGAAGAAGTTGAAGGAAAAGAAAACGGGAAAAGGAGTGGGAACACCATGACATTAGAAGAGGCCGAGACCAAGTGGACCAACGAAATGAATTCATTAAGCGCTACTGACTATATAATTCAGCTTGCTCTTTACTTACTTTGTTGGGGAGAAGCCAATAACCTCAGGTTTATGCCAGAGTGTCTTTGTTTCATTTTCAAGTGTTGCAACGATTACTATTACTCGTTGGACATTGAAGCTCCTATTGAGTACACATCACCGAGTTTCTTAGAACATGCAATCACGCCACTCTACAACTTCTACCGTGATCAGGCTTACATCAAAGTCAACGACAAGTATCAAGGTATAAACAAAGATCACCACTCAGTTATAGGTTACGATGACATGAATCAGTTGTTTTGGTATAAGGAAGGTCTTCAAAGAATTGTCTTAAGTGACAAGAAAACAAAACTAATGAACATACCACCTTCTGATAGGTACAAGTACTTGGATGATGTATTGTGGAAAAAGGCTTTCTATAAAACATTTAAAGAGCGGAGGAGTTGGAGCCACATTCTCTGCAACTTCAACCGTATCTGGGTGATTCATGTTTCAGTCTTCTGGTACTATACGTCTTTCAATTCCCCCACTTTGTACACTAAAAACTACAATCCCTTGTTAGACAACCAACCAACCACGCAAGCAAGACTAACAATAATGTCATTAGGTGGTGCAATTGCTGCCTTCTTTTGTTTAATGAGCACAATTTTTGAGTTTTCGTTCGTTCCTAGAAAATGGTCTGGAGCTCAACCATTGTTTAAGAGGGCAACATTACTTATGCTTATTCTTATTGCAAATATTGCGCCTTCGGTTTATTTGTTACACTTTTACCCCCTCAACGTTCAATCTAATGCTGGTGTATGCATAGCTGCTGCACAGTTTATATTTTCTGCGTTAGTTGTCATGCACTTGTCAATAGTGCCATTAGGAAACTTATTTTCCAACTACTTATTAACTGAAGATCGGAGGTTTCTAGCGAGTAGGTGTTTTGCTGGATCTGTTCATTCACTAGAAGGGTTTGAGAAGATTGCATCTTACGGGTTATGGCTTGCGGTGTTTATTTCCAAATTCTTGGAGCTGTACTTTTTCCTCACCCTTCTGTTGAGAGATCCTGTAAGAGAACTCAGCTTAATTAAGATGACTAAATGTGCCGGAGAAGTTTGGATTGGAAAATGGCTTTGTACTAACCATGCTTTGATTGTTCTCGGATTGATCTTCTTAACGGATTTGGTATTGTTCTTCTTAGATACTTATTTGTGGTACATTGTGTGGAATACGATCTTCTCAGTATGTCGTTCCTTTAATATTGGTGTATCTATATGGACTCCATGGAGAAATATATTCTCAAGGCTCCCCAAGAGAATATTTTCCAAGATCATTGCAACTTCAACTGACAGGACTGTCAAAGCGAAATTCCTTGTTTCTCAAGTTTGGAATTCGATTGTAATTTCAATGTACCGAGAGCATTTATTGTCGTTAGACCATGTTCACAAGCTCATTTACAAGCAGATAGAAACTCCTGGTGTTGATGGTGGGTTTGTATTAAAGGAACCTTCGTTTTTTGTTTCGCAAGAAGACCAATCTATGAAATCTGCTCTATTTTATGAGCAGTCTGAAGCGCAGAGAAGAATTACATTTTTTGCACAGTCATTATCAACACCAATGCCTGACGTTAACCCAGTTTACTCTATGCCCTCATTTACTGTCCTTGTTCCTCACTATGGTGAGAAAATCACTCTTTCTTTGAAAGAAATCATAAAGGAAGAAGAAGAATATTCCCACCTCACGATGTTGGAATATCTTAAACTGCTTCATCCTTTAGAGTGGTCCTGCTTTGTCAAAGATACAAAGATGTTGGCAGAGGAATTTGACAGTGACTCATCTTCCATTGAGTACGCTAAGGACAAAAATGACGATATTCAGTACAACTCAGTGGGGTACAAAATAGCAACTCCAGAATATATCTTGAGAACCAGAATCTGGGCTTCCCTAAGATCCCAGACTTTGTACCGTACAATTTCAGGGTTCATGAATTACTCTCGTGCCATAAAGTTGTTATTTGATGTTGAAAATCCAAACTTGGAAGGGTTCGAAGACGAATACGCCAAATTAGAGGCAGCGTCTGTGATGGCATTAAGAAAATTTAGGCTTGTTGCATCAATGCAGCGGCTTAAGCACTTTACTGCAGAAGAAATTGAAAGCACCGATTTTCTACTCAGGGCTTACCCTGAGCTTCAGATTTGCTATTTGGATGAAGAATTGGATCTGGAGTCTGGCGAAAAGTTATACTACTCAGTGTTGATTGATGGAGAATGCTCAATTTTGGAAAATGGAGAACGAAAGCCAAAGTACAAGATTAAACTTTCTGGTAACCCAATTCTTGGAGATGGTAAATCAGACAACCAGAATCACGCACTTATCTTTTGTCGTGGTGAATACATTCAGCTTATTGACGCCAACCAAGACAACTATTTGGAAGAATGTTTGAAAATCAGAAGCGTGTTAGCAGAATTTGAAGAAACATCCATTCCAGAAGATCTGTACACAGCTGAGCTCAAGGATAGTGAGCAAAGTAGCCCGGTTGCGATCATAGGAACAAGGGAGTACATATTTTCTGAAAACATTGGGATTTTGGGGGACGTAGCTGCTGGTAAGGAACAAACGTTTGGAACGTTATTTGCGAGAACGTTGGCTCACATCGGTGGTAAGTTACACTATGGGCACCCTGATTTTCTCAACAATATATTTATGACAACGAGAGGAGGTGTTTCCAAAGCCCAAAAAGGATTGCACTTGAATGAAGATATTTATGCTGGAATGAATGCAATCTTGAGAGGAGGCAGAATAAAACATTGTGAGTATATGCAGTGTGGGAAAGGTAGAGACTTGGGTTTTGGCTCAATTTTGAACTTCACAACCAAGATTGGTGCAGGTATGGGTGAACAGATGCTTTCAAGGGAATACTTTTATTTGAGTTCACATCTTCCCTTGGATAGATTTTTATCCTTCTACTATGCTCATCCTGGTTTCCACTTAAATAATGTGTTCATTATCTTGTCTATCAAGTTATTCTTGTTGGTTGCAATCAATTTAGGTGCACTTACGAGTGACTCGGCCATATGTGAGTATGACAGGTTCAAGCCCATTACTGACCCCAAAAAGCCGAATGGATGTTCTAATTTGATTCCAGTTGTGCAGTGGTTGGAGCGGTCTGTGTACTCTATTCTCATAGTCTTTTTAATTTCGTTTGTACCATTGTGTGTTCAAGAGTTGACAGAAAGAGGTTTCTATAAGGCAGTATCCAGACTAGCCAAACACTTTGCATCACTCTCGCCATTGTTTGAAGTGTTTGTCTGTAAGATATATGCACAGTCTCTAGTAAGTGATATTACTATTGGTGGTGCAAAGTATATTGCAACTGGCCGTGGATTTGCAACAACGCGTATTCCATTCTCGGTGTTGTATGCAAGGTTCGCTCCAGAGAGCTTCTACTATGGTGCTGTTGCCTGCTCGTTGATATTGTACGCCTCCATTACAATGTGGAAGTACCCATTAATTTACTTTTGGGTCACCATAATTGGCCTACTTTTATGTCCATGCATTTACAACCCCAAGCAATTCTCTTGGAACGAATTCTTTCTTGATTACAAGGAATTCTTGAAATGGTTGCATAGTGGTAACAGTAATCTGAGTGCAAACTCGTGGGTTAGTTACATTAGGTTGGGGAGGAGTAGGTATATTGGTGCAAAAGCAGCCACGAAATCTCCAGGAATTGAGGAAATCAAATCAGTGAGCGATACAAGACCAAACAGGTTTCATGTATTACTTTTTGAGTCCATTATTGATTTCGGAATCATTGGTATTGTAGGATGTGCCTACTTATTTTCCAACTCACAGAACGAGACAAGGGCTAGGTTACCTGTGAACAGCATTTTAAGAGTTCTTATTGTTGCGTTGGGACCTATTGCAGTTAATATTGTTATCTTAGTTGTTTTCTTCTGCATATCCATTGTTTTTGGGCCTATCACTAGTTTGCTTTTCAAAAAAATTCCAGCTGTTTTTGCAGCCATTGCTCACCTGTTGGCGGTGTTGAACTATATTTTCTTTTTTGAGCTTATGTGGTACTTGCAAAGCTGGGACTTTTCGAGGGCTATACTTGGATTTGCCCTTGCATCTCTAATTCAATGTTGGATCTTTAAGTTCGTTACACTTGTGTTTCTTTCCAGTGAGTTCAGGCATGATAAGTCGAATAGATCATGGTGGTCAGGGAAATGGTTTGGAGTGGGTCTCGGATTTCACGTACTATCGCAGCCAATTCGAGAATTCGTTTGTAAGGTAATTGAGATGAGTTACTTTGTATGCGATTTTACGCTTGGTCATATTATTTTGTTTACACAGTTCCCCATTTTGTTGATTCCGTACGCTGACAAGTGGCACTCGTTGATGCTTTTTTGGTTAAAACCAGGAAGCGAGATACGTCCTCGTATTCTCTCAAAGAAACAAAGACGTAAGCGTCGTATCTTAGTGTATCTCTATTTCATCGTGTTTTTAACAACAATGATAACTTTCATCAGTATTTTTGTTGCCCATATTGTTGCAACAAAAGTGTTTGAAGTTGATTTTGAGCAATTCATGCCTGAGATAGTTCAATCTTTCGTCCAACCAAATAATATTGGAGCTAGCAGAAAGGGATTGAAAAAGTCTTTGGTGAAGAATGGTTAGTTTTTAGTCTTAGTTTTAGCATGATTAATATTTTATTGAAGTATCTGTTTGTATTCGTCTAGGGTTTCTTGGTCATTGATACTTTTGAATATGGTGTCTAATACCTTGTTGTCGCACAATTCCAACGAAAGGTTGAACCTCTTAAACTTGGCAAGAGTTCTAAGTGCAGCGAGTGCCTTTTTTGCAGTCAGTTTATCTTCGGCAGACTCATGAGCTAATGCTTCTAAAAAAAATTCCAAGTACTCAGGATCGATACCTGAGGTTCCAAAAAGTTCATTGTAGTCATTAGGTTCAATATTGAGCACGTACTTATAAGCTGCTATTTTTTTAGATTCAGGGAGTGTCTTTAAGCTCAGAAGGAAATGCATTGTCAGTCTTTCTACAAATGGTGTGTTATATTCCAAAGAGTTGGACAGAGGTTGAGAATCTAAAGTTGGCTTCGTAGTCTTGATATTTGCCTCTGACTGGATAGTCGGTTTTATAGGAGAACTCTTTGGGGTTGAATTTGGATTCAATAATGTTTGGAATCTTTCAGATAGTTGATCTACTTCATGGATTGGGATCAGAATGTGCGTGGCAATTGAAGGCTCAGTTGATGGGGTGTCCAACTTGGCTCTTTTCGTGAGTTCTGGTAGTTGCTGAAGCTCACTGAAGGCTGCTTGGTTCTTTGGGTCTAACTTTAGCACTTTCTCAAAAGACAACTTAGCATTCTTATAATCGTGCAAATTCTTAAGAGCCACACCCTTACGAAACTGTAATTTTATGACTAGTTTCGAATCTGTGGTAACTTGTAAACCTGCTATTGTATCCTTCAAAGCTCTATCATAATCACCTAGTTTGAGGAAAGATTGTGCTCTATTCGAATACAAAACAGCATTTTTGGGGTCTAATGAAATAGCATCACGGTATATCTTTGCAGCTTTCTTATATTCACCCTTACTGAAGGCTTCGTTCCCTTGCGCTTTGAGTTGATCTGCTGTGGACATGGTTGATTCAAGTAGTGGAAGTTTTGGATCAAAAAAAAAATTGTGTGTGATTTTATGGAATGGCAGTTGAGGAGCTTTTAGATGAAATAAGTGCTATTGAGGCTATCTACGAAGGCTCGGTACAAATTTTGACTAGTCAATTGTATAACTTTACTATACCAGAACATGAGGATTTGTTAATACAGTTAAGTTTCCCTGATGCATATCCAGATGTACCTCCACAGGTGATCCAAGTAATTGTTAAGGATGGAAGAAAGTACACCGATGCTGGGTATATTGAGGTAAAGGTGAATGAAATAATAGGTAGGATATTCAATGCTGGGGACGTTTGTCTTTACGATTTGTTTACTGAAATGGAGGAGTTCTTGGGAACATATAAAATAGAGGTAAAGGAAGACCTAATTGAGGAACCAAGAGAGATACATATCAATGAAGTACAAGCTCAGCAAGCTTCAGAAGTGAAACCAAAACCGATTGTCAAGGATGTGGATGTAACAGCTGGTTGGATACAATCCGAACCATTAGTGGATAGACTGTCTACTTTTATAGCGTATGCTAGAAAAGCAGAATCAGTTGAGGAAGCTAAAGAATTACTTGGAATATTGACATCAGACAGAAAGATTCTGCGAGCTTCACATAACATAACCAGCTGGAGAATTAAGAGAGAAGATGGAATTCAGTTCCAAGACTTTGACGATGATGGAGAAACTGCGGCAGGAGGACGATTACTACATTTACTAACAGTAAGTATATTTTTCATTTTTGATAGAAGGCTAATACTAACAGACTATAGATGATGGAAGCATGGAATGTGATTGTTGTTGTGAGTAGATGGTTTGGAGGTATACATTTAGGACCTGATAGGTTCAAACACATTAATACAGTAGCACGAGAAGCTGTGATAAAAGGTGGGTTCAGTGATGAAAAGGCTGGCAAGAAGAAGAAAAAGTAATTTAGTTATGTTGAAGACTTACGATAGAGTAATAGTAATAGGTCTAATTTATTTATTAGTGTTGTACTATATGCTTTGATAGATATACGAATGTCATGCTATCAATGATGGTATTTTAAGACACCATTTTAAAGTATTGTGCTGTTGCAATTGTACCTCAAAAGTTAACATATCCACTAAGGAGTTCGCCAGTTAGCTTTTAAATTTACTCTCAAGTCTTTAATGCTATTAAAGGTTTTGTAAATGTCTCTTGGTAATTCAAAATGAATATATTATTCACTCTCAATTCTTAGGTGGAAACCTCTGTCTCTTGTTCTTAATATCTGGAACATATTCTGGTTCTCTTTTTTTGTTTAATCCTTCCCACATGGCTTCCAAAGAACCAGGTTTAGGTCCTGTTATATCTTCTTGTTCCTCTTCTTTGTTCAGTTTCTAAACGTTAGTAATTATCTCAAAAAGTCTATCCACAATTTAACATACCTTATCCTTGTTCTTCTTTTTGTTAATTGGTTTCTGTTGTCTATTGTTCAGTTCCCTTTGTTCCTTTGGTTCCTTTGGTTCCTTTGGTTCCTTTGGTTCCTTTGGTTCCTTTGGTTCCTTTGGCTTGTCTTCCTTTGGTTTCTCCTTCTCCTCTGGTTTACCCCATGTTCTTTTCACTGGTATAGGTTTAAAATCTTCTTCATCTTCGAGAGTTCTCAGAACAATATCAAACGAATTTATGCTTGCATAACCCACTGACCCCAATATCTTTGTACTGTTTGCCTTATTAGCTTGTTTGATTACTGCTTCTGCTTGTGGCAGTACCCACTCCGAAGTATCTTTAACCTTTTTCGTAGTAACTTCTTCTTTAGAATCAGTATTCTTCATGAACTTCATGTTCATTATTCGTGATGAGAGATTGGCCATTCTGTATCGTTTATGTATCTACTCTATATTATCTATTCTTTATCACTTTGCAATATTCAAAATTTATTTGGATCAGAGCACATGATTTTTGCACGTGATTGCATCGCAGGATTTTTTTTCAGTATAACGATGGAGATGGATAAAAATTCATAATTAAAGAATCATTCTAGTATGAAGTCTGATTTCAAGTTTTCCAATTTACTTGGTACTGTCTATAGACAGGGTAATCTTGTTTTCACAGACGATGGTACGAAGCTTTTGAGTCCTGTTGGAAATAGAGTTTCTTGTTTCGATTTGATTAACTCCAAGTCGTTTACTTTCAACTATGAGCATCGTAAGAACATTGCACGCATTGCTTTGAATAAGCAGAACACATTACTTCTCTCTATTGATGAAGATGGACGTGCTATTTTGGTCAACTTCATCCTGAGAACCGTATTGCATCATTTTAGTTTCAAGGATTATGTTCTTGATGTGAAATTTAGTCCTTGTGGAGAGTACTTTGCAATTGCCACAGCCAGATTTGTACAAGTGTGGAAGACTCCTGATTTCGGTGAAGACAGACAATTTGCACCTTTTGTGCGGCACAGAGTTTATGCTGGGCATTACGCGGATGTGACTTCCGTGAATTGGTCCCAAGATTCTCGTTTCTTCATTTCTACTTCAAAAGATATGACATGTCGTATATTTTCATTGGAAAGCAGTGAAAGCGACGTAGCCACTACTTTGGCAGGTCACCGTGATTACGTTGTTTCTGCATTCTTCAACAGTACACAAGACATTATTTATACCTTGAGTAAAGATGGTGCCTTATTCCAATGGGAATATGTGCCATTAGATGAGGGTGAAAAGGAAAAGAATCCAGAGGATTCGGAAGACGAAGAAGAAGACACTGAAGAAAGATGGAGAATAACAGACAGACACTACTTTTACTCTGAATCGAGAGTCAAGTGTGCTACATTCCATGCCAACTCGAACTTGTTGGTTGTAGGCTTCAACAATGGTGAATTCAGAATATATGAATTGCCAGACTTCAATATGGTACAACAATTGAGTATGGGACAAAATGCCGTGGATACAGTACAAATAAATAAAACAGGAGAATGGTTGGCATTTGGTTCCGCTAGCATGGGCCAGTTGTTGGTTTACGAATGGCAATCTGAATCTTACATCTTGAAACAACAAGGACACTTTGACTCTATGAACACATTGTGTTACTCACCAGATGGGTCGAAAATCGTCACTGCAAGTGACGACGGTAAGATCAAGATATGGGACGTTGTACTGGGATTCTGTTTGACTACATTCCAAGAACATATTGGTGCTGTGACTGACGTCAAGTTTGCCAAAAGAGGCCAAGTAATGTTTTCATCGTCTTTGGATGGAACTGTCAGAGCTTGGGACTTGATAAGATATAGAAACTTTAGAACCTTCACAGCTGCTGAGCGTATACAATTCAATTGTCTTGCTGTGGATCCTAGTGGTGAAGTAGTTGTTGCTGGTTCGCACGATAACTTTGAAATATATGTGTGGTCTGTTCAGACTGCACAATTATTAGATTCACTTGCTGGACATGAAGGTCCAATCTCATGCTTAGCTTTTGGTACAGAGAACTCTATTTTGGCATCTGCGTCGTGGGATAAGACTGTTAGAATCTGGAGTATCTTCGGTAGATCTCAACAGGTGGAACCAATTGAAGTCACCAGTGACGTGCAAGCACTTACAATGAGACCAGATTCCAAGGAATTGGCAGTGGCCACCTTGGATGGACATATTACTGTTTTTGATGTTGAGGATGCTAAGCAGCTTCACTTGATTGATGGAAGAAAGGATATTTTAGTGGGAAGATACATGGAAGACAAGTTCGAAGCTAAGAATTCTGCTAGATCTAAATTTTTCACAACCGTTAACTACTCGTTTGACGGTCTCACTTTGATTGCAGGAGGTCGTCACAACTCTATTTGCATGTACGATGTTCAGAATGAAGTTTTGCTCAAAAGATTCACGGTTTCGTTGAACATGACACTCAATGGTACACAGAATATGTTGAACAGTAGTAAGATAACGGATGCCGGTATTTCGATCGATTTGATCGATAGAGAAGGAGAGGGTAGTGATGTTGAAGATAGAATCGACCATACATTACCTGGTTCGCACAGAGGTGATCCTAGTGTGAGAAGTACTAAGGCTGAAATCAGAGTTAACAGTATTCTGTTCTCGCCAACTTCGTCTGCTTTTGCTGCTGCATCCACAGAAGGATTACTTGTGTTTTCCACTGAAAATGGTGTAATTTTCGATCCATTTGACTTGGATGTCGATATCACCCCACTGGCCACATTGCAAGTATTGCAAGAAGAAAAGGATTATTTGACCGCATTAGTGATGGCTTTCAGATTGAACGAGCATTACTTGATTCATAGAGTATACGAAGCAATTCCGTTGCGTGATATTTCATTGGTGGCTGCAAATTTACCAACAGTTTATGTCAGCAGAATGTTCACATTTATTGGAGAGCTTTTGACGAAACTGGAGTCAGCACATATCGAGTTCAATTTGCTTTGGATCAAAAGCTTGTTGGGCTCGCATGGTAAGTACATCAATGCAAACAAGCATGAGTTTGCCCTGTGTCTTAGATTGGTGCAGAGGTTTTTCAGCCGTGTGGGGAAAGATGTGGTGCTGATTAGTAAAAAGAGTAATTTTACATTGGAGTACTTAAATAAGGCGAAATACTTGAAGGAAGATGAGGAAACATCCATGGATGTTGACCAGAGCCCCGAAGAAGACGAAGAAGAAGAAGAAGATGACGATGATGAAGAGATAGAAGAGGAGGAAGAGTTTGGA
>JAJMRZ010000036.1:0-92678 GCA_030558205.1 Kodamaea kaohsiungensis (nom. inval.) | reverse complement strand
AAAAAAAAAAAAAAAAAGACCAAAAAATTTTCAAATAACATTTATCAAAAAACCCCCCCCGGGTTTTTTTCCCCCCCCCCCCCCCCATCCTATCACACAGCTGTTGTATTGAATTGCACCCGCCGAGACCTATATACATGTTCATTAACGGTCGCCTCTATTCCTTTTAGATTAATATCAATACTCATTTGGGAACGGACATTTAATATATCCCTCCCAGTTTATTAGCCAGAGAATCCATGTGCTAACATTGTCTGACAAAGATTTGAAACTTCCTCATTAATTCAACTTTCAGCTCATTTCTACATATATGTCCAGTTTGTCGTCGTCTGTTTCGGCCACCACCACCACTGCATCTGCCCCCACCCAGAGTTCTAAGGTGAACGGGTCCACTAGGTTCCGTGGAGACGCCACGATGTTTTCTCCCGGCCATGCCAAGTTTAGTGCATCGATGCATGGTCAGAACGATTCCCATAAAGAGATTCTGGGTGATACGCATACTCGCAACAACCATAACCAACCACATACTCCTTCGCATGTCCATGGACACATCCAGCAAGACCTTAATACTCTGCCTGCTGAGATGGACCCACATAGCCAACAGCAGTTCCACGCGCAACACGTCCAACACCAACAACAGTTGTACGCCCAGGCGCAACCTTACATGCTGACCCAGCAACAACAACAACAACAAGCACAAGCTCAAGCGGCACAAATGTACATGCAATATCCATACCATATGATGTACCCATCAATGTACATGCCAATGTACCCAGATGCAATGTACCAAAACCAGATGTTCTTGATGCAACAGCAACAACAACACCAAAACCAAAACCCGCAAATGCAACACCCCCACCAACACCCACAGCAATACCCTCAATCGCCCGTCCCAGTCCTGCCATACCCACCACAAAATATACCTCAAACCAATGGGTACAGAAAGAAAACCGGCAACCAGTACGCATCCAAAGTGTCAACAGCACCCAACTTTGTTCCCTCGTCAGTGAGCAGCTTAAACAGTGGCAACAACAGCAACATAAGCTCACCTGTCATAAAACTGGCCTCAACCAGCAGAACTGAAGAAGACGACACCAAGTCGAAAATAAAAGCAAAACCTAATAGAATTACTAATACTAATGATAACGAAACTAATGATATTAATGAACCCCACCCGGCAAGTGTCGCTACCACCCCTGTCATCTCCAAGCAGACACCAACCTCGAATGCCTCAACCACCGCCAACACCTCAGTGGCTGCAAGCCCAATTAATAATGTAAAAAATGACGGGCTTGCACCTGAAATAGTATATCCACTCTTCTTCAACTCATCGATCGACGAGTACAAGAAGTTTGACGTTGCACAACGTAAAACATGGGCACAAGAAAAGTACCTGAGGTTACCAGCCAAAACAAACGCAAACGTTACCATTGCAACAGGCGTGATAAAGCTTGTGAACCATAACACCCAGGAAACTAAAACCTTTGACGAAGGACAGCATATCGAGGAGAAGAAGTCTGTTCAGAATAACTCTGTCAATTGGGCATCGATGTTGCAGTCTACGACTACTCAGCCTAAGAAGACTAAGCTGAAACAGAATGGTGAAACAGCTGTTGCTGCTACACCAGTGGCAGCATCTACTTCTGTCTCATCAGTCACATCTGCAACTCCTGTGCCTGGCGCAGCTTTTGACATAAAAAACGAGACTGTACAGCCATTGGGGATCCTCTTATTGAAAATCATGTTTGACCCCAACTATTCTGTTTTGGACCCAGAAAATAATATACCAGTCTTCAAGATCACGCCGAGAGGATTGACCAACAATGGCAACATCTGTTATATGAACTCGGTCCTCCAGGTTTTGCTCTACTGTCAACCCTTTAACAGGTTGATGAAGTTGATCCAAGACAAGTCGATTGGGTCATTAAGCAAGGTGTCGCCAACACCATTATTGGATGCACTGATCAAGTTCTTTGACGATTTTGTCGAGAAGGCAGACACAACAAAGGGTAATATCTCTAGCCAGTTCACCGAGGTGAACAAGCCACTTTCACCAGATTCCTTCTACATGAACTTGATCTCACACGAGAAGTTTCTGCATTTGAAGTGGGGACAACAGGAGGATGCCGAGGAGTTTTTGGGGTACTTTATGGACGGGTTGAATGAAGAATTTTTGCATGCCATCAAGCAATTGAACACTCCTAGCATTGACGCGTTGATCCAGACATACTCCAATGAACACAGTGGAGATGTGGAGAAGATCAACTTGTTCAAGTACAACATTAAGACCGCAATCAAGATCATCAAGAATGACAAGAATGCACCTGCACCAGAAGACACTACGGATGCAAGCAGTGAGAACGAGTGGAACGAGGTCGGGGCCAACAAGAAGATCAGCGTGAAGAGAACGGTGGAGATTGAGCCAAGTCCGATCACAATGATATTTGGCGGACAGTTCAAGTCGGTATTGACGATCCCCAAGTCACCAAACTCGAGCCAATACTCGAGATCGATCACATTGGACCCCTTCCAGCACGTTCAATTAGACATTTCCGAGTCAACGTCGATCGAAGAGGCGTTTGAACATTTGAACAGTATAGAAAAAATCAGCTACAAGACAAAAGAACACAAGGAAATCCAAATCAAAAAACAGACATTTATCGACAACTTACCAGAGGTGTTGATTATACATTTGAAGAGATTCTCGTTTTTGAAGGAGAAGGATTTGGGGATTGAGAAGTTACGTAAGAAGGTTGTTTACGAACATGAGATGACGATATCCTCTGAGGTTTTGTCGAACAAGAGCCTCGAGCTCGAGCACAAGAATGTGTACAAGTTGATTGGTGTGGTTTACCACCATGGTAGCAATACACAGAATGGACATTACACCAGTGATGTTTTGAGAGCATCGAGCTCATCGACACCTTCTGCATCAGACGAATGGATTAGAATCGACGACACCATGCTCAAACTGATTACCACCGACGAAGTGTTAAATGGAGGAGCTGAAGAGAACATCAAGAGTGCATATATCTTGATGTACGAAAGATGCGTTTAAGGCGCACTCTCTCAGTGAAGTTGATGTATTTTAGTTGTTGGTTCTTCGAACCTTGTACCATAGTGTGAGTGCAATAAAGCTATGAGAGTTGCATGTTTCACTCCTTGTATCATATATTCATTACGTCTTGCGGCGTATTCATTCGTTCTTAAGAACATTATTAAGTGTACATTATTTGGTGATCTTTATTAGTTATTAGTAGTTTATAGTTTGAATATATTTATTTGCTTAAACATTGTGTTGAATGGATATCTTAACAAGATGGTTATGAAGGTAATGAAGGTATAATGGAACGTTACATTATTATTCTACCCAATAGAAATTAATGGGAATAATACAAAAGTTATGAACTCATTATGATCTTATCTCTCCTATAGTTATCTCTCATCAGATAAGTAACCAGTAGGTTTAATGAATAAGAATAATTAGAGAATCTCTTCCAGACTAATGAGTGAGTAATTAGACTGAATAAGGAACAATCATAACCAATTGACAGAAGAAGGAATAGCTAAACAGACATAGGCAACGGCAACGGACTTTTGTACTCATAGAATGTCTAATGATATCATTCTCATTCTTTAAGAGCTGTACATACATAGCAATCATCAGTTACGTTGCTATATTTCTTTTAAGACTAATTACTACAACCATTTTGGAAGAATAGCGGCCAATTCCGTATTGACTCATAAAGATAAGAGCAAATTGGCTTCCCAACTCATTAATAGATTGACTTTCCAACTACTCTTGCTGAACGCTTTTGAGACATAAATGTTGTGCTAAGTATTGTCATTCATCTTCGGTTCTCCGCAACTTTAGTAGTTCTTCACACCCTCAAACTATTTTCTAAAACTAAAGTTCTACGTTAGTATCTCTTAGTATTCTAAGTTAGTATCTCTTACACTAGTTAGTACCACTTACTTATTCTACGTTAGTATCTCTTAATGCATCTTCCTTCTCCACATTCTTCTCCAACATATCACCATGTCCGTTTAATTACACTATTTTCTCCTACCGTTCCATCTCAAAAGATCTAACTCTAATGACAAAGAAGCCTAATTATCCGCACACAAGCTCAAATGCCTCATGGCCTCCACCTCCCCCCTATTAAGAAAAAAAAAATTCTTAAATTAATAAGGTCTATTTTTATCGGTGAAATATTCGTGGATGTATATCCACGAATTCTTTTAAAAATACTGAGCTGCGAGTACGTAATGTCCTACGGCCTTCTTTGTCTTGTTATCTACTTAAGCTTCTTGTCGAGGTTATGGTAGTAGGGTGATCTCGTGGCTTTAAATCCTCTCTTTCGTAGCACCGTGTTAGTGTTAATATTGGTCAATGTCTTTGCGCCCCCAACAATTATTCACGTCCCTGACAATTTCCCTCTTGTGCTCGCGTACTCAATTCCAGGGGCTTTTTCTCCATCTGACATCGTTAATCATCCTTTAAATAGATCTGACGGCATCATGACATGATAGATTCCAACGTACAACCTACCTGGTTGACAACCCTATCAAACCAGCCCACTTTATTAATCATATGCTGAACCGAAACTCAGAGAACCGAACCATTGGAATCTGATTACGGCCATTGTTTACCTTTGTTCGTTTTTAAGACTGCAGGGTATTATTTGTGTCATAGCGTCCAATCTCAATTGGGAATTTGCATTTGGCAGTGCAATTGTCGAAGGCAATTCCATCCTACTCATGCTCTTAACCTCAGCTGGCTTATCGCTCAGCCTTGAACGGAACTTACAATAGGGGGGGGGGGGTGGTAGGAGAGGGTGTTAAATTGGATACATTTTGAAGTGCCGTTGTTGACGTCTAACTCTAAAAGAATCTCTTGGAATTCTTATCTATTATTCAAAGCTTATCTTTATTTTCTACGCTGTTGATTAAACCGAAAGTAAATTGTACTCAACTTATAAAAGAAGATACAGACGAATTGCCTTCATATGAAGACGATTAACAGAATTCCAATTAGCTCTCACTTGTCAAAGAACTTTATATTAAATTATAAAACATTAAATTAAACCAGATCTATATTCTTTAAGGTTCTTAGAACAAAGCAGCGGCAACAGCAGCGACACCGGCAACGGCACCAGCAGCAACCTTACCAGCAGCGTTAGCGGTGGTGACTTCTGGAGCAGTGGTCTTTGGAGCAGCAGAAGATGGGGTAACGTAGGTGGTTGGGATGGTGCATGGACCAGTGATGGTGATGGTGGTTGGCTCAGTGACGGTAACAGTCTTGTTGTTGACAACAAAGTGAGTTGGTTCTGGGCAGTAAGTGGTGAAGTCAGTGACGACAACATCGGTGGTGATGGTGACGTTGGCACTGGCAGCGACAACAGAGGCCAAGATGGCTGGAACGGCGATGGTGGAGAATTGCATAGCGAATGTACTGATGATTATAATGAAGAAACAAGAAATATAATTATCGCTGGGCAATGTGTCTTTATATACTTTTTTTTTGCAATGTATTTTTGAAAGGCCCCGTCTCTTTTGAGCGTGTTGTGGTATCTTTTGGGATGCAGCATGAAAGAAAAAGAAACGCACCCTATTTCAAATGTGGTAGCAGATACAGATTTGTGTCTCCGTGAGAAAAAATTTTCCCTTTGTTTGCTCTTCTGTCAGGTGACTGCGCAACCGATTCAAGGGGAGCCAGCGTCGGTATGGATCACCCAGCGCTTCCGAACAATACTCTGGGGAAAGACCCCTGCTGACTCCCCTCCGATCCGGAACGCTGGTTGAGTCTAAAAAAACCGAAGCAAGCGTAGCTCACCCTCTTCCCAGTCTTCCAATGGCTATAGCCCGTCCTCGACAGTTCCACCGTGACGTCGTCAAACAACCGTGAAAAAAAAAATAGTCTCGTAACCAATGTCGCCATCGCATCCACACCCTGCAGTGCTATTAATATCCCAAAAATTGCTACCGCTTCCATTGGACAAAATTAGACGAATCATTTGGGGATTTGTGACAGACTCTGACAATAACTATTGGACCAGAAAGTGACGACAGTGAAGAAAAGGAGGAAAATTGCACGGAAAACATTAGCACAATAAGAACTCAGGTTACGCTTCCCTTATGAGCAGTAATGCAAGGGAACGAAAAGATAGACGTGCTCGCCTTTCTCTTTGTTCAAAGGTAGTTTTGTTTAGTTGTTTATTATCGGAGATATATGCACAAGGTGGACAATCTCTTTCATCTCGCCCTACGTAAGTTTCTTGCCCCTCTACGAGAAATGTAAAAATTGTCGTTAATTACTAATCGGTAGGGTTGGTCCGGATTGTATCCGGCAAATCCATATCAAACATTCTATATGTTTCTGGAAGATTGAGTAAAGTGCTTTTCATGTAGTTTTGATGGTTTTTTGAAAATTTATGCATATTTTTGCAGAAATGTTTCTTAGGAATCGAAGCATGTCAGTTGTGGATAATTATAATTGGTGGATATCAAGAAAATAGAATTGACATACTTGCAAGAATAAGCTGAAAGAGGAGAGACTGACAGAATAGGCTAACAGAGTAGAGTATTAGGGGAGGAGAAGCACTTGGTGGTTTGGTACTTTAGTGTGGATCCAATTGTATTGGTAAATAACCTTAATTCTGGTACTTGTAGTATTTCTATGGTTATTGCAAATTGATTGACGATAATTGAGAAACAGTAATTAGTAACAGCAATTGGTATCAAATTGAAATCCGCTCACTTGATCTTCTATCTTCCACTTATAACAGGAGATACCTTTATGTGAATAAGCCTTCAAAAATACTGATATTTTGAGTGCCAACCAGACATACGAAATGTATGGGGTAGAGAAATAAAATTAGTGTGGTTTAGATTGGAGATCTCCATGTTGACGATTCAAATGTTTTGTATACATGTGAAATGAAATGATAAGCAGTGACATGTCGATGTTATTGTCAAAACTCAGCTTTACATGGATATCGTCAACACCTACTCTTGAGTTTATGCTAATCACAAGAACCATAAGAATCATAAGAATCATAAGAATCATATGATTCATTATCACAAGGCTGTTACCAGTAGCCACACTTGGTAGATTGTTGTTATGAAAGAATCATATACTGCACATAAAATTCTACAGGCCAAATCACTTCTTCTATATCTATTCCATATCTATGCTAATAACTAACGGCGAAGTATTATCGTATTCTCATTTTCATCATATTAATTTTGTTTGTTTACCAACAACCGTATCCACCGTCAACAACCAAGTTGTGTCCGGTAGTGTACGAACTGGCGGTGCTGCTGGCCAAGTACAAGATAGAACCAACGAATTCCTTTGGCTCAGCCATTCTCTTCATTGGGATTCTGGATTCCCATGCTTCCTTCATTTCAGCGTGGCCAGAAATGACATTCTTGGTCAATGGGGTCAAAATGTATCCTGGGGATAAAGTGTTGACTCTGATGTTGTATTTGGCCCATTCACAAGCCAATGACTTGGCCAAGTGGATGACACCGGCCTTCAGCATGTTGTACATACTTTGTGGTTGTGGGTCGTTGACAATAGTACCTGACATAGATCCAATGAGGATGATAGATCCTGGCAAGTTGTTCTTGATCAATGGTCTGGCAAACAGTTGGGAAACGTAAAAGGCACCCAATCCGTTAACCTTCATGATTCCTTCAGCGTTGGCTGCTGGGTAGTCTTCGGCTGGGAAGTTCTCACAGTATCCGGCAGTGTTGATCAACAAGTCAGAAACCTTACCGTGGTGTTCCGCAATAGCCTTGAATGTAGTCTCGACATTCTCGGCGTCTCCAATGTTACAAGACCAGGCACTGACCTTGCCAACATTTCCCTCTTCTGGTCTGCCCTTCAAGGTTTCGTGTGCCCAGGCAACAACTTCCTTAGCAGCAGCATCTGTACGTTCCTGGTTGACATCAATAAGTGCAACTTCAGCACCTTGAGCGACCAAAGCACGTGAGATCACTTGGGACATACCACCAGAACCACCTGTAAGGATAGCAAGTCTACCGTCTAATCTAAAGCTTGGTACAACGTTATCGTAAGAAAAGTCCATTTTAATGTATAGTGATGAGTGATGATTAATTTAAAAAAAACTTGTGAAATGGACAGATATTTATATTGAAAAAATTCTTAATCGGTATTTCCCCGGATTTTTTGCAACCTCTTTTCTTTTTTGTGATGCCCATCATGGCTGTTGTAACATTCCGAAATGGCTGAAGGCGGGAGTGGGAGAGAGTGGTGCGGGAAGATGGGGTGTTTGGTGGGTCGTTAAACATCGGCGCTTTGGAATTGAAACATAACAATACAGCTCTTCGACAATTGTAATGGTCTACAATTACAATGGCCCTGCAATCCAACAATCCAACAATCACTTCAACACAACAAAAAAAAAAAAAGGTTCTGGAGAAAGATGATCAATACAAAGTCCACCAAAACGTGGAGGAGCATACTTAACAAAAGCTTGACCAGTTGATTAGAAACTCCTATCATGCTTTAAGGCGGGCCCGGGAAAATAGACAAAAAATTCTGATCTTCACAAAAATAGATGACAGGTGAAAAAAATTCATCGATAATCAGGTCACGAAATCCGATAAACGTTGGATTGATCATGTGACGTGGGTAATAGAGTTGGAGTTGCCTTAGTTTAGGAGACTTACTTAGGCGTAGAATTGTTCTTGGATTGTTCTTGAATGTTCTTGGATGTTCGTATACTTTTTTTGTTTGTTGATGGCTTGGAGTCGTCTCAATTGTAGGTGGGATATTTTACCTTTAATATTATTAATTCTACTGGCATTATTAATACTGACTCTACCAATTCTACTGACTCTATCATCAATCCTAACCCATCAAAGTGACCATTCTACAAATTACTAATTCACCTAGCTAACACTTTCTTTTCTTCGTCTTGATTCTTCGTCTTGACTTGTATCCATTAAACAATCGCTAAAAAGAAACACCCCATCTCCACACAGAAGAAACCTCTCCTCCACAGGTACCGTAAACAAATTGACACTTCAACTATCCCGCCTTTCAACCCCACACTCACAAGATTAAGAAAATGTGGAGTTGTTTATAGACTGCTTGGAAGGTATATCCTTGGTAGTTTAACCTTTTGTTAGATATTCCGGTCGGAGAGATTGAGAATCAATGAAAAGCAAAGAATCGACAAGACTCCGAGCCTTTTCTTTTTGACAATTATGTTGGGTATTCTTAGGTATGGAAGTAGAAACGATCTTTAATGCAGGGTATCTAGGCTGTTCATTGGCTCAAGATTTGCGATAGGAGGATTTTCTCGGGCTTTAATGGACTCAAATTTCATGTCTCCGAGATTGACATTGACAACTTTGAGTACTGATCTCCTAAAGCTAAACAATGCTTTTGAGGTCTCCTATACGAGTATGCTTTAATTGTGATACGTGAGTATGTTACAAGTGTAGTAGACTTTGAGTTGAATTGATTAATTGTTGCAACGTGTACTATAATTTACAT
Organism: Kodamaea kaohsiungensis (nom. inval.); assembly: GCA_030558205.1. NCBI lineage: Eukaryota > Fungi > Ascomycota > Pichiomycetes > Serinales > Debaryomycetaceae > Kodamaea > Kodamaea kaohsiungensis (nom. inval.). The sequence goes on along the minus strand of JAJMRZ010000036.1, from coordinate 83,146 downwards.
TTGCACCCATTATTCTCTTTTTTTTTGTAGCCAAGGCCAAATGCCTATACCTTACTATTGCTTACCAATGATTTGTATTCAATGGTTTGTAACTTGAAACGTTGATATTAAGATATTATCTCTATATCACTCAGACTGCCTATCCTACATTTGGACTTCCTCAATGTAAACATTGCACGAAATCAGCCTTACTATGAACTTTGATTCTTATTTATCGTTTTGAACATTCAAATGTTATTGATTTGGAATCTAAATTAATGTCTGATTGGCTGGCCGCATAACTTAGGTCCACGCCAATTGAACGGTAGAGTAACCGATGACTAACTACATTAGGTTTATCCAACTGTCCTAGTGCAGACTACAACAGATTAAACGCATAGTATTGCATCAAGAACCCGAATGCTACATAAAGTAGTAGATTGGCAAGACAAGGTTATTGGCTACTACACACAATTATACTCAACTTGCTCTTAATAATTTTCAAAGGAACAGTAGTACAGGTACCTTCACAAAACTCACTCTACAGTGCATAATTTTAAAGAAGCCAATACTTCCTAAAACTCCTAAAATTCATATGCTCGTAATCAAATCTATTTAACGGTGAGCACACGAATGAATAATCTAGATCTTAAAAGGCACGGCTCAATTTGGTCTCATGCGTTGTTTGGAACACTGCTGTACTGATTAAGTGAAGACATCAATTAAGGACTACCCAACTACTCTTTTTATGATTTGCTTGATCACATAAATAAATCTATCAACCACAGCTTATTTAACAACAAAATTCACTGCTCTAAACAAGCTATCACCTTGTTTTAGAGACAATCTATAATTTTCAGCTGTATCTCCTAGCAGATACGAAAAATTGATTACGACCTTGCATATTACCTGTCAACGTAGCATTTGCCGTAAAGTGGTAAGAAATTTTGATCTTTGTCATAAATACGACTTTCCTAGTTCAACGATATGACTCTCATTCACTTGGCAATTTACCCTGAACTATAGTTGGTTGGACTGTGAATTGTTGCTCCTTAATTCAACTCGTAAATTGTTAAATCCTATACAAATATTTTTATAATTAATGCTTGGCAGACTTCACAAATTCAAAACTTAATAGGTGCAACAAAATGAACAATCAGTCTTTCATAGCCACAATGTTATATTTACAATTAATGTTCAAGCAGTCACCTTTTAAGTGTGCTACTTAACTACAACTCAATTACCGTTCGACTGAGGACGGCAATGAACCATCACACTGTAACTAAATTAGATCGAATTTAACTTTATTATAAGAGGCACCAGAACACAGCAAACACAGGATCTTCTATGTTGAAATAGGTATTTAAGGTACTTGTCGAAGAACCAGCCAACATATGATACTTGTACTCTTATCAATTAACTAAATGTGCAACCAACTATTAGCATCTCCAGAGAATTTGCGAGAATTACGAACGAATGTATAGCCGTTCCGAACGAGGCTCAAGTTATTAAAATCTACTCGAGGCTTCCACTAGTGTCTAAATTTAATCGTTAGTATGAAATGCTAACAGATGCTCATGCTTTAATATCAGTTTGGGGCACAGTCTAGAAACCTCACAACCCCACTAGCTTATACTCAAACCTTATCATTACAAGTTTACGAACTTTTTTATGTACAGTACAACTTTGCAACGCCCTATAAATATACGGAGAAAGCAGTAGCTCAGCAAGAGTCAACAGTACTCTAAGATGACTGAAGCTTACTTGATAGGTGACAAGGTTAGACAAGTAGTTTTGGGTGTTATCACGGCCTCAATTGCTTGGGCTGCTCATAGTATTTGGATTATTATTGCAACCTCAATTAACAGAAATTATTCAGTAATAGACCCTGCAGTCGGCAGTTGGGGATTTATTAAGGTAACCTTTGACTATATTACTACCACGAAAAGGTATGTGAGCCAGAGGGGAGGCAGTACACACACTAAAGGTGGATGGCTTTTGACACTGTTGATTGTTATGGCAATTATCAACTTCTTTGTCCTGTTTCTGTCGGCTGGGTTCTCACAGTTAAGTAAACCAATATTTGTGCCCACCAATCTGACTTCGGTGAACTCGACTAACATTGCTTATGCTATTGGGAGCAACACCCACTTTAACGTCACCGATTATACTGGAGTAAACGAGCCCACCTTTGACGAAATGGCTTCCTTCTTAAATAAAACCAAGGAACAATTGGAAAACGTTCTCATACGTAACATATTTAGTGGGATGTCGCAGCCAGTTTTATCTACATATTTTGCTGATAACGAAGAGACTCTTTACAATGGGAACTGGGATCTTGAAGGTCTTACTGAATTTCAGAATATTGGCGGTTTGAACGATACAAACAGCGGAGTAGGATTGTATCCTATAACTGCTAACGTATTCACCAATAGTACATGGGGAGGTAACTCATCAGTTGATGCAGTAGTGTCATTAACCACACTTCCCAACTTGTTTACCAATAGTACTCTCCCACAGAATACTTGGACGACCATGAGATATTTGGATGATATCCAACCTCAGAATACTACAGAGTATATGTTGGCTACTCACCAACACCTCAATGGTAGCTATAGATTTGTTTCTGGTCTTGAACGGAGGGCATCTAGTGCTTGGGCGCCATATCATTTAGTTATGAATGGACTGAATAGTGCTTTGTTTATTGAAGACGGAGATGGCAACTTGCTTAGAAGTGACAACCCAGGTCAAAGGTACTTTGTATTGCAAGAGGCCAGAATTTACCTGCTTAGAATTAACAAAACTGTGGATGATGCTTATATGCTTAACGGTTTGTTCAAGGACCCTAGCTTGACAAACGGACCGAACCCAGTGATGGCATTGAATAATTCTATATTGGTGCTGTACAACAATATCGTGGTGGGAGATGAAATGCGTCTTGGCTTCACCTTGTATCAGATATCAGATGGTACCCCCAAGTACATGAATCTTATTGAAACTACTACCTTGTTAAAGTATACCAACTACAGTAATATCGTTAGAGACAAGGTGGATACAACTATGCTCAAGAAACAAGTCGAGATGGCCAGTTTCATGTTGAAAGATATGGCTTCACATGATAATATCAGTTACCCCAGCTTAACTGATTATATGGGAGACCAGAAGAACAGATGCCTTCTCTATGAATGTCAAGTATCTAGTGATGGGCACATCCGTTACAGAGGTAAAACTTTAATCTACACGGCAGTTGGAATAGCTATCTTGGCGATCATATTATATGGATTTACTTGGCTCGCTAGTGGTTACAGTGATGGTGTCACTGTACACACAGTCGCGCATGATGCTATAGTTAAGGGTTCGGGTAACTCTACTTTATGGTGGGATACAAATCTACGCACCTACACAAAGTTGGGAGACTCTGTCACTAGTGATGAGTACCCACCTTCCGACATTTTTGAAAAGCCAAAGGTTTAGCTAAGCCTTCACTCGTAAGAACTAATGCTATACAGAATATGGAAAGGTTTTGTGTTTTCGCAGCCATACTAAATTGCTGCAAAGCCTGTATAGAAGAAAGTTATAGTGATGGGGGTGGAGCTGTAAGTTAAGCAGCTAATTTGGTTGAGCAGCTATAGGCTGTACGGGATATAGTTTCTAATGAAATGTTTCAAATCTCCTTAGCTTGGGTTGGTTGTAACTCTACCGTTACCAGAATAAGCGAGTTCTCTGTGGTCATTCTTTTGATTGTGGATTAGGTGGCGTAGTTTTACAATGGATAATCAGAAAGACTTTGAAGTAGATAATAAGTAGTTCTAGAGATGAGACATGTGATGACATTTCAACTTTATTCAACTTTATCCAAATGCATTCTAATGCATTTTAATTCATTTTAATGTAAATTAATTCTAGTAAAAGTGTAGCTATTTTAACCCTTAACCTTTATACAAAAGTAGAACCATTAAACTTTGTTAACGTGTAAATCACATCACTTTCAACAACCTCGCATAAAAATCATTCACTTATTCTTCTCTTATCAAATTTGCCTTTGGTTATATTTTTCCTGCATAAATACCCCTAGATCAAATTGAAGACGTAGCAATAACCCAATCATTATCATGAACTTCATCAAAAAGTTCATGGGTACGACGCCCACTGATGAGGTTGCGCTGATTCCTATTGGAAAGCTCTATTTGCGGAGGTCTCCAAAGTCTCCAAAAGGGGAATTGGAGTGTCTTTACAATGACGCACAGGCAGAAATCAGGAGAACCACAGCTCCTTACTTTTACCAATTGTCTGTGACTAGGGTTTATCAGGAAGGAGAGCTTAGCCTTAGAGATGGTGGAAGTGACTTTGACTCTGATGAAGATGATTATGACGATGGAAATTTACCTCGTTCTCCGCAATCTCTTACAGATGTTAGCCGTGCCATCAATTCTAAAGACGAGTGGAATTTTGCCATTTCAGAAGATTTGGAGTTCCACTTTTACCAGAAACAGGATGGGTATAGAGCATTTGCTTGGAATGATATGACTGGTGATGAAGGCGATAAGTTTGAATTTGTAATTGAAGAAGAGGTCAAGATTAATGAAGTGGATTTGTTCACCTTACTGTTATACAAGTGTCTTTATGAACTGAAGTACCATAAGGAATCAACGGGTATTCACTCATTATCGCAACTTCTGGAGTTTAGTGGCCATTCAAAACTGTCTTTATTTGTAGATGAGTATTCATCGGAAGAGGAAGCAGAGGAGTCTGACGATGGGAAACCAAAACCAGATACTCAGAATGAATCTGATGATGAGGAATTTCAAGACGCGGTAACACCAGAGCAACTTCCTTCTAGATTTATAAAGGAACAATCAGAAGAAGCTCCACCCTCTGGTGAAACTACTTACGAAACTTCGAATTTCTCATTACACTTGTTTGATTCTTCAGATGGTGCTTTCCATTTACAAGCCCCTGCCTCTAAAATCACAGCTCAATTGATTAAATTAGCACCCTACCAGTATACTTTGTATGTGAAAACAAACGAAGATGACGAAATCAAGTTCAACGCTACAGTGGCCTCACACATGAACCCTACATTCAACTATGAACATTTACTGTTCACCTTTAACTACATTGTATTGGACGAATCAGACGCTAAAGCAGCATACACTTGGTTATTGAAGTTTGAATCGTTTAACGATTTACAAGAAATACAATCCCAATTTATGATTGCTTTATATGAAACTTTAAACAAACAGCAATGGAAGACTAAACAGATGAAGGAAAGTGGTGAGGAGTCCTACTTGGCTGACACTCTCGCCATTTCCGACAAATTTGCAAACATTGCACTCGAAGATTCAGATGAAGAGGAAGAAGAAGAAGAGGAAGAAGAAGCAAGCCCTAAAAGCGTTCATAAATCTAAGCTTGACACAACATATGATGACGACGAGTTTGGAGATAAGGAAGAAGAAGAAGCTCAAGATAGAGACTGGAGGTCCACCAGAGACAAGAACTCTAACTTGGTTGTTGGTACTGCCAACGACAAGAGTTTTGTAGCTAGAGGTGACAAATTGGGTGTCTTCAAAGTGGATAACTCTGGGATCGAATACTCCACAACCATCTCCAAATTGACTGACTTGAAAGGGAAGCAATTCATTCCATCAAATTTGTTACTCCACCAACAAGATCAATATATGATTATGTCTAGTGAAAAGAACGATCTGCTTTTCAAGATGGACTTGAACAGAGGACAGGTTATCGAGGAATGGGGAGGTGACCATACCATTAATTCTTTTGGTCCAAACAGCAAGTACAACCAATTGACAAACGAACAAACGTTGACGGGTGTTTCTGACAATAGCTTGTTCCGTCTCGACCCTAGACTTCTGGGAAAGAACAAGGTTGTTAGCGATACTGTAAAGGAATATAAGACCAAGTACAACCATTTCAATACTTTATCCACGACAGAACAAGGGTACATTGCAGTCGGATCTAAGAAGGGTGATATCAGATTGTATGACAAGTTGGGACTCAATGCAAAGACAGCATTACCTTCATTGGGAGAACCTGTCACAGGATTGGACAGTTCGAGAGACGGAAGATGGATATTGGCTACATGCCACACTTATCTACTTTTAATTGACCTTGTAGTTGGAGCAGGCCAAAAGAATGAAGGAAGCTTAGGGTTCAACAAACCTTTTGACCAAGACAAGAAACCAACACCACACAGATTAAGTCTCAAACCAGAGCATTCAGCATACATTCAAATGAAGAATGGTGGCAAACCAATCAGATTCACTAAGGCAAGTTTCAATATTGGAGCCACATATAAGGAGTCATCTATTGTGACATCCACCGGTCTGTTCCTTATAGTATGGTCATTACGTGATGCGATACTGAAGAGTGGATCATCATACACGATTTCAGACTACAATGGAGAAATTGTAGCTGAAGGATTCAAGTATGCCTCGAAGACACAAGTTGTCATGGCACAACAAGATGATGTTCTGATGGTAAAGAAGAGCACACTTCAGAATCCAAATAAGGTTTTGAAAACCAGTGAACGTACTTTACGAAGTGCAAAGAAGTAACGTGTTTAGCATTCAGTTTTCTATATGTAGTTTAATAAATTATTATCAAAATGATCTTAAGTGGGGGGGAATGGACCCACTAATATATGTATTGTTTATATCAAATCGTTGGTTCCTCTCTATATACATTTGAACCAAACACCAAGGGTGCTTATTTTTGAACTAAAACCTTAAGAACTCTTTAACATTTTCACATAACGTTGATCTATTCTTATGAGATTCATTTATCATTTCATAGACAACTGTTCTTCTAATACCTTTCACCTAAACCCAAAAGATCTCTTGAACTCATCCCACCAAATCACCCTGAATGCATTCGCCTTGTGTAGCCTTGTTGGCCTATAGGTGTGCAATGGTATCTCCTTCATATGTTCGCCATGCAAAGGATGACTAGGATTATCTAGGGGTATTCTGTTGATTTTAGCATGTACTCTCCTTACCCATCGATGGAAAGCAGGTGAATCTAGAAGCTTGCGGTAGAGGATCTCCTCTATTGATTGTGGGGGTGGTCTCATCTTTAGTTGATAAATTTAAAAATGATTTCAAAAGTTGAAGATCTGATATTGATTGGAAGTGGAGTTGTATTTTTGATAAAACAATCAGATTTTGCTTGAACAAAGCTAGAGATTCACTGTTTGATCAGGTTGAAGATTCTGAAGATTCCAATTGAATTCTGAAAGTAACACCTTGTAAGGTGTACCCTTATAGCAACCATACATATACTCTACTTCTTAACCAAATCTTAAATAATTTTACACTTGGGTTTATTAATATGTATTAATAAGTACTTTTACGATGGATTGATACACTTTGAAGTTGCTGGTAAAGAACCTCCATAAGATAGCTCTGCTACTAGTTCAATAGGGTTGAATAGAGTTATTGATTTGTAATTATTTGTCTTATATGCGTCATATTGACTTTTAATGTGTACACAATAAAGAGTTGAGTAGAGATAAATACGAGCCAATTCAAGTAGTGTTTAAACAATACCAGTATCAGAGCTCTCTCAGAGTAGTTCAGTCATGTGTACTTCTAATAAATGTAAATCACTAGATGTATCGATTCCCAGTCTAGAAGGTAAATAACTTCTAAGGCCATAATATACCTTGCCCAATTGAGCAGAACATTCACATGTGATCGCTTTAAATACACTTCAGATACACTTCAAATACACTTCAAACAATGTTTGTCAACTAGGTATTCATTTAACACATTTACCACCTTAGGAAATCAATAAACATCTACAGCTATCAATTGGACAACTAAAACTTACACACACTTACACAGTAGATCCCTACCTAAAAGATATTGTCCTCACAATAAACTAAACATCACTAACATTTAACATTAACATTGACATCTAATTCCTGATCTTTGTCCACCTTCTTCTTCCCTCTTTCTTCGTTCATCTTTCTACCTCACCAACCTAACTCTTACCAACCTAACTCTCACCAACCTCACTCTACAACACAAATAATATCACACCTCAAGACTCTTATCTTCCACCTCCCTTCCTGTTTTGGTGAGTTTGTAAACATCATCCACAAGCCTGAAAAAACCCGTGCCGCGAATAACCTTCAATTCGAAAACAAGCATCAAAAAAAAACAAAGCATCATCATTATAAGTATCGATTAAAAGTCCCAGTTTAAAGCATTAAGATACATAGGAAGCGTACATTTCTAATTGCTGAACCTTTTGTATTTCACATTTAATATCGTCAAAATATTGGTACAATCATGGACACGTCTATTGACGGAATCAGCTTTAATGTTGATGATTATAAAATAGACATGTCACTGTTGGTAGAAGACGATGATCAATCGCATAGTCCTATCAAGAAGAAGTTCCCAAAGAAGCGGACACTGCAAATACCCAAGGTCAATATGTTTAATATGACTTACCCATTGGCTATATCCAATAATCCTCGGCTCGATTTGAAACCAACATACGATTCTATGGCCAATGAGTTGTTCCAGGTGACTAGAAAGACACATAATGTACAACCAGAAACAAACGATGTTTTTGGGGAGTTTGAAGAGGCCGCAGGCGGGTTCTTACTGGGGAAAAGATTGAATAATGATAAAGTAGAACGAATGATGAGCACATTAAATCAACACCCTGAGTTTCTAGATTACGAAATGGACGATCAAATGAGAACCCGTTTCTACAAGGGAAGATTCAACAAGAATCAATTTAGCATCGACAACAACGAGGGAATCGACGTCCTGGTTGGAAACTACTTGGAAGAGGACAATAGCGAAGACAACGACAAGGAAAACGTAGCACCATTTCCTGACCCACTCAAAGTCAAGAACATTGAACAAAGCTCAATCAAAAAACCAAACAGAGGACTCAAGAGGAAACTGTCAAACATCCCAGTACTCAAACCAGTAAACTTGACCAACGTCGAAATCAAAAAGACTGAATTTGTCGTCAAGAAAGACCAGGGGATGTCCCCGAAAAGAATTTGCATACCAAAACACAGAATACTCAATACGAGTAGACCCAGCATCAAGTACCAACAAAAGAGTCCGCAGATCTTTGTGGTGGAACTGCTGACTGGACTGCTTAACGATGCTACGCGGTTTGGAACAGAGTTGAACGCATCCAACTGTGAAGACTTCCCACTTCCTGAAGATATAAATGAGATTGTTCAAATCCCTACAAACGAAGACCCGAAAACAAAAGAACAGAAAATGGCAATCATCAAGGTGCTTCCAAATAAGTTTTCCAATGAGATGGAAGAACAGATTAACAGTAGAGTTGGCTTTTATACACCACAGCAATTTGAGATGTACAGAGAGAACGGAACAACGGATTCTCCAAATACATCAGGAGTAGAAGTAGTTAGCCAGAACATTGAGAAGGATAGAAAAGTTCACTTTGCTGAGGAGTTGGAATGGTGAACTAACGATATAGGATTATAATAGACATTAATATGTAAAGAAAAATTATTTGTCACACTACCATACAGCCGTTCGTTATTAATAGCTGAATAAGCATTTAAGACCCTATTTATCTAATGCTTTAGTACCCTAGTAATAACCCTAGTAACAACCCCTCGTAATGATCCTATTAACGATCCTATTAACGATCCTATTAACAACCCTAATAGCTACAGTTTAACTTAGTTGTGAGTGGGGAGGTTACAGTAGCACTTTTAAATTTAAAAAGTACAACCAACTTTCATCTTTGTTCAGATCATTGATATTTCATAGAAATATGATGAAAACTGTCAAAATGTATATTTATATATCCTACAATAACACGTTATCATCTGAGAGCAGACTCAACAAAGTAACTACAATCTCTTTCTCACTCTTTTCTCACCCCACCCTCCATCCCTACTCTTGAAAAAGCCACTTTTATCAACATTGAAAATACGTGTTTTTTTTCTTTCGTTTAAAATAGTCAATACTTATCTTATTCTAACCTATACAACTATGTCCACATTCTTTGAAGAAATGAAGAAGTCCTTTGAGGACGTTACCGTTACTGACGGTAAGATCGATACTGCTACATTTTTAGATGCTTCTGAATCATTGGTCAAGTTATTTGATTTGCTTGGATCGCTGGCTTTTTCAGTCGTTCAGAACGATATGACTGGAAATATCACCAAGATCCGTTCCAAGTTGTTGGCTGACCCAGCTGGATCGAACACCTTGCAAGAACTTATCTTGTCTGAGGCTGGTGGAAAGACCAAGACAGCTACGCAAGGGTTGTTGTGGTTGTCGCGTGGATTACAGTTCACTGCTCAAGCCATGAGAGAAACAGTCGACAACCCATCTTTCGAGTTGTCCAAGGCATTCACTGACGCTTACTCAAAGACCTTATCTCAATACCACAGTTTCATCATCAAACCAGTTTTCAAGGTTGCAATGAAGGCTTGTCCATACAGAAAAGATTTCTTTGAAAAGTTGGGTGCTGATCAAACTAAGGTAACTGCCCAATTGGAATCTTGGTTGAAGGCTTTGGAACTGATTGTTAAGCTTATCATGGACTTCTTCACTTCTGGAAACTACGGTAAGGGGTTGTAGATTTGGGTCATCTATATATAGAACATATGTATACTCCAAGTGGAGTCTGGTAGACTAATATGACTTCTTATGACTTACAAAATGTAGTAGGCAAGACTTCATTCATTGATCTGCTATTCATTATTAAAAATTCATACTCTTGAATACTCTTGAGTCATTACTCATGGATCTTCTTAGCCTCTTGCATCAATTCATACAACTGTCCAACTTGTTCTGGAGACATCTTATCAAGGTCCTGCTTTTTCAACCTCCCTTCACTCCAGGACCCTCCACTTAACGAACCCAAGTAATCCTGCCACTCCGTCAAAAAACCAACAATATGCAAAGGGTTGTCAATCTTCTGGTGGGCCTTGAACTCTGCCTTGACGTACTGATCTCCCAACAGTCTCAAATCAGCTGGAAGACTATGAATATGTGCTCTAAGAATAGCACGATAAAGTCGCAAGGGAGGCAAAAGCGGCTCTGCATTACGCTCGGGACGACGAGCCCTAACGAGTCTGACTAACGTGGGTCTCATGTGTGGTTGATCTAAATTAATTTTTTTTCACGTGAATTATAAAAAGGAGTTAATGTGGAGACTGAGTGGGAGTTCTTGTGAGTGATTGGGGGGTTGAGAGTGGGTTGAGAGTGGGTTGAGAGTGGATTAGGGGGTTGAGAGTGAGAGAGGAGAGTTATAAAGGAGAGTGAGGATAAGAAGTTTGAGATTGATATCAGTTTGTTCTGTTTGGGATTTCTCTGTTTAATTGTATGGAATTTGCCGCCCATTGAATTCCTATTGTATGCGAGCTACGAAGTTCCCTTGAAGAAATAGAAATATAAGATGATCGATTCATGTTAGTTTCTTCCGTATGTACTTCTCTGTCTTTCGAATGTGAGACTAGCCCTCAATTGGACTTTGTACTCAAGCTTTTAGCAGCTAGAAGAAATGCGACTGCAAATCAAAGTCAATCATTTCGAACCATATTTGATTATCACTTGTAATCCAAATCAACACTACATCTTAAACAAAGCTCACTGAAACTCAAAATCTCATGTTTTTGGTCAAATCTCAGCACTCCAAACCCAACCATACTAAACACAATTAGCCCCATTTTTGCACCCAAAAACACCCAACACCCAACTCAGCACCCAATAAACAGGTGAATGCTGAGACTTGAAGCACGCTCGTTACTTTAAGCGAGAGCTTTAGTTTCACCAAGCAGATGCTGCATCTCCCATGTAGACCCAGCTGAACAGCCTTCCTGTTCCTGTTGCATATACCATGTAACAAGCCAATTGAACAATTATCATGCAACAAGTCGAATAGAACAGTATAATTAACAACAACCAAAGCCTCCCAATAGCTTCTCAAAGCCTCTAATGATACTCTTCCATCTCAAAGCCACCCGTGATACTTCCATCTCAAAGCCACATTAACCTGTTGTCCCATATAAACCTGCCTCCTCCCTCACGATATCCTTGAATTGAAAGCACTTAAAAAGCGAAGGCACACAGCAGCAGCAAACCAACACACCCACCTTATACTCCCACAAGTGATACCACACCTACTACCAAGATCTCAGTTCACGTCAAAGCTCTATAACAAAGGCTGTCATTATGGAGAAAAGCTAATTAGTTACCCCACCTAAACTCGCATTAAGCTTTTTTAATACAAATGGAACCAGAATCTAAGGCGTTCATATATCGCTTTCGGAGAGAATCTAAACCTACGATCTAGCTGGACACCTCGTTCTGTCAGTGTCGTCTCATTCTGTCAATGTTGTATCATTCTGCCATTTGCTTCCTCATGTCTTTTACTAGGTCACCTCGAAATAGTATGACTATCAAAAAGGCCTTCCATGTCAAAACTTAAAAAAAAAAACTACTAAGAATATACCAAACCCAACTGAAGAACAAAACGTAACAAGCCTGGGGCCACACACCCACCGTAAGGCCGTGAATCTGCCCATCGTGTACAGTTTACACCCATTTCGAGATGGGTTTGGGGAAGAGAAAACCAAGAAAAAAATAAACACAGAACGAGTTTCCCTTTCCTATTACAGTTATTTTCCGTGCTGCATTGCAAGTTGTATTCTATATCAGGAATTTAGTTGCAAAAAATGGCAAAACAACCTATGTACCCACCTTTAAACTTCATTTAAAAGTCCCCTCGAATCCTCAGGAATGTTCAAGGCCAACTAGAAACTTTTGATATGAAATTAGCTACCTTAGTGACAGTTGCCGTGCTCTCCACTGGTGCTGTGGCACAAGTGGACGACGAGCAAATCAACAATTTGATGGCTGTGTTGTCCAAGAAGGACAACTCCGACTTGATTGCTACACTTTTGGGCAATATGAATGCCACTGCGTATGTTCAAGAGTGGTCGAGTGGTAGTCTTGACTTCAACCAGTTGTTACTGGACGTTGAGCTGACTCCAGCTTATGCGCAAGTTTCAGAGTACATTTACAACAATGACGAGTTAATTCCGCTCGCTTTAAAGTATGCCAAACAGTTTGGGTTGATTGACAAGAAGAAGAGAGACTTTAGTCTGCTTATTCTGTCGATTGGAGCCACTAGCATCGCCAAGTCGTTCATCAACAATGCTATCAACCAGGCTGACTTGAGCGACGAAGACAAGGCACTGTTGAAGCTGAGTGTCAACAGTTTCGACATAAACGAGACGTGGCAGAATGTCAAGGCCAAGATTGATTCTATGGCCGCCGCAAACCCGGTTGCTGCCAGAGCTATTGGAGACAGAATCAAGAGATCTGCACACATGGCAAAGAGAACATGGAACGAGGTTGAGGAGTTGCACAAGAGAGCCGACCCACTTGTTTCTGTTCTGGCCTTTGGAGGTGTTTCTGCTTTCAACGACGGTCCTAACGGTGGAACTTTTGCCACCACCGGCACCACACAAGCAGTCATCTCGTCGCTCCCTACTGGGGGTGCCATCGACGCATTATTAGGAGGTGCTGGTTCATCCTTACCTACACTCACCAAGCCAAGCACAACAGTTCCAACCTCTACTGGTGGTAGTGGTTCGGACGGATTAGGTGGGTTGTTTGGTGATTTGTTTGGATCAGCTTCTGGGACTACAACTCCAGCAACAACTGCTGCTTCTGCTGCCACTACAGCTGCTGCTGCTGCTGACGGTGGATTGGGTGGATTATTAGGCGACTTGTTTGGCCCTGCTTCCAATGCAACCACCAAGGCCGCCCCATCTGCATCTGCATCATCCTCAGATTTCTCATTCGGTGACTTGCTCAACGATTTCTTGGGCCCTCCATCGAACACCTCAACCACCCCAACCACAAGCACTTCAGACTTTTCGTTGAGCGACTTCTTGGAAAGTTTATTGGGGCCTACTTCAAACACCACAAGCACCACCACCACTTCTAGTGGCTCCGGTTCATTGCTTACTGACCTCTTGAATGCGTTCTTTGGCGGTTCAAGTGCGTCTACAAGCACCGGTGGCAGCAGTTTCAGTCTCTCTGGTTTGATTTCTGAAATCTTTAGCTGGTTGTTTGGCGGATCCTCGTCTGGATCTTCTGGATCTGGTGGCTCGTTCCTCAGTACTCTTCTTTCTTTGGGTAGCGAATTACTCAGCTCTCTCTTTAGTGAATTCGGCAGCAGCTCCAGCAGTTCTGGAAGCTCTGGCTCGTTCTCACTCTTTGGCTTGCTTGAGGAAATCTTGGGCTTCTTGTTCCCATCTTCAGGTTCGGGAGGAAGCTTCTCGTGGGCTTCCTTCTTTAACTCAATCATTGACTGGTTGTTTGGTCCTTCTACCACTAGTGGTGCTACCTGGGGTGGATTGTTAAGTGAGATTGTTAACTCGTTGTTTGGCGGTGTTGGTTCTGGATCTAGTGTTGGTTCTGGTGTTGGTTCTGGCTCTGGCTCTGCCGGTGTTGGATACTCCGCTGCCACCCCAACCGGTGTCTTTGGATCCTCGGGCTTGAAGTGTTGCTGCCCACCTTCCTTGAAGAAGAAGAGATCTTTGAGAAGAAAGGTGAAAAGATCTTTGCACAATGTGTTGCAAAAGAAGCAAGAGATGATTGCTGGTGCGCTGTATATTGACTTGATTGCAGAGTAGATAGAGTGGAGAAGTAAAACGTATACCTTGAGAGTTGTTTAATTTAATGAAATTGATGAGAATGTGAGTAATGAGTATTGATTGTAGTTGTGAGAGTAGAGTGGGAATTGAGTGGGACGAGAGTAGAATGGGACGTGAAAGCAGTAGCAATAGAGGAGTATTTAGTCCAAAAGAGGTTTATAGGGTGATATGGTACTTTAACCGGGGATTGCAACCATTCTTTTCTATTTAGCAGTTGAAAATGCTACTTTTCAGCTGCTGCTACTACTGTGAGTCTACTACAATCCAATTCTGCCTTTTTACAGCTCAATGCTACTACAATTCAGTATAATACCCAGTAATTCAATGAATTTCCACTACTCTCCCATTTACCTTCCTTTTCTTCCTTTTCTTCCTTCCTTGTACTCCTCATCTTGCATTCTTTCTCGGGTCTCGCACGGAGATGTCTACATGCATTGAATATAAATAGAAATTCCCATTATAGAAGAACTAAAACTTTAAACTAGGTCGAGAACACGAATGGGGGTTCCAAAACAACAACCCCAAACTGGATGTGGGTTATAAATCCACCTTCTGAATCACTAAGTTGTCAGTGCGAGAAGAGGAGATGGAATGCAACACTTACTCTGCATTTCTCCTTTACTAGTGAGTTGTGTATGCTAAGACTACAGGATTTTACACTAACAACTAGATGTTCATAGATGTAGTGATGATTCTAAACGTGATGATCATGTAGTTAAGGTGGTAGATCTAAGAGATGTTCATACATTGATGAGAGATACCACCACATTTACAATTACCCTCCAATCTTTGCCAGGGCCAATTGACAAAAAAAGACCCGTAACCCAATAGAAAGAGACTTGCACCATTCTACCATAGAAAAAAAAGGCGGCACTAAACATCAGCTCATGGCTCGGTTGACACCATCACCACTCCTAACAGTCACCTTTGTGGCCACCTGTAACCTCAATTAAGGCTCCATGCCGTCCAATGCTAGAGAGATCAAGAAAGTCTTTGTATTCCTGTTTTCAGTAAATACTTTTGAAAAGGCAAAATAATGCACATCAAAATACCTAGAAATGGTGCGAAATGGTTATGAGGATGGGCACAAGTTCCCAAAGTGCACAAGAAACCTTTGCCCCATTCGGACTCTGTGCTGCAAAAAAAATTACCGTTTTTGGCACCATTTACACCATCTTCACCATTTACCCCATTTGAAAAGAATACGGTCAGATTCGCTATATGTATAAGTCGAAATCCTGCCTGGGTTAAGTGACAGGGCTTTTTCCAACTCACACCGCCTATTCTCTCGTTATTATACTTGGGTTTCTTCAAATTTGGGATAGACCATGAGAATAACCAATGCTTTCAATACGGTGTTGATCACTAGTGCCGTGGTCAGTGCACTTTCCGAGGATTTGGAGAAGAGGAGTTTCTTGGACTCTTTGAACAGTTTGTTGGGCTCCCCAGCGCCAGCAGCAGCAGCAGCTCCAGCTCCAGCTCCAGCAGCACAAGCAGCGCCAGTAGTAGCAGCAGCAGCAGTTTCTGGCCCTGCGGTCGCTTCTGCTAGTGCTGAAGCTCCTGGTGCCTCAGCTGGTGCCTTTGCATCTAACGGCCTCAACAGTAACACCACAAGCTCAAGCAGCAGCAGCAGCAGCAGCAGCAGCCTCGCACCAACTTCAATTGCAACTACCTCCAGCTCAGTACACGCAGCCAGTTCTAGTTCAACTCAAGCAGCTGTTGGATTTTTCGCAGCCCTTGCAGACCCACCTTCTGCCTCAGCATCACCTTCCTCAGCAGCCTCTTCATCGGCCGCAGCCTCTTCTTCAGCACCAGCAACGACTTCATCTGCCTCTGCATCTGCGTCTTCTGCTGACGATGACGAAGAAGACTGTGACACTGAAACCGATACTTTCACAACTTCAGGATCCATAGGACCAATTCCATCAGCTTCCACCACCATTCCAGTAGCTTCTTCGCTTCCACCATTGTCGTCGCTTGCACCATCAGCTTCTCCATCTGTTTTGCCATCTGGATCTTCCAAGCCAACTGGAGGAAGTGTTATTCCTTCTGGAAGCGTTCTTCCTTCTGGTAGCGTTGCTCCTTCAGTTCTGCCATCTGGATCTGTTTCTTCGGCAGCTCCAAGTAACGCCAGCTCTGCCTCCGATGACGACGACGATGACTGTACAGACACTGATACCTTCACAACTTCAGGATCCATAGGACCAATTCCATCAGCTTCTACCACCATTCCAATAGCTTCTTCGCTCCCACCATTGTCTTCACTTCCTAGTGCTCCTGCTTCAGGAGTGCCTTCGGGATCTGGATTGCCTTCTGGATCAGGATCCGTGTTACCTTCTGGATCTTCTATTCCTACCAGCTCTGACGATGACGATGAAGACTGTGACACCACATCTGTTCCAACAGGTCCTACTGGTTCAGTTACTCCTGTTGGCCCTGGTAGTAACACTATTTCCAGTGGCATTCCATCTGCTAACCCAACTGGTGCCACCTCCAGCTCGCCTTTCACCGGTTCTGCACTTCCATCTGGTCTTCCATCTTCCAGTGACGACGACGATGAAGACTGTACTACAGGCCCAACCGGTCCAACCGGCCCAACAGGACCAACAGGACCAACTGGTCCAACTGTAAAGCCAACCAGTCAACCAACTGTTATTCCAACAGGCGGAACTACCAAGCCAACACAACCAACATCTGGTGACGACGAAGAGGACTGTACCACAGGCCCAACCGGTCCTGCTAACCCTACCGGTCCTGTTAACCCTACCGGTCCTGCTAACCCTACTGGTCCTACCACCGGTCCAAGTATTCCAACTGGACCTGGTGGAGTCAACCCAAACCCTCCATCACAACCTACAGCACCAGGTGACGACGAAGAGGATTGTAACACTCCAGCTCCTCCTGCTCCTACACCAGTGTACACTTACACCACTACCAACATTAACCACGTAACTGTTGTTGTCACCAAGACAGGCGGTTGGGGAGGTAACTCTGGTACTGGAAACGCAGGTACTGGAAGCTCTGGTTCTGGTTCAAGCGGATGGGGAGACGAAGAGGACTGCGCTCCAGTTCCTGGTACTAGTGGTTCAGGATCTGGTTCAGGATCTGGCTCCGGCTGGGGTTCTGGTTCTGCTCCTGCTGCTCCTGCTGCTCCTGCTTCTCCTGCTGCACCAGCCGGTGGATCTGGAGCTGCAGTTCAGTGTGATGCTTCTTGTGTTTGCCCAGACACTGGAGATGATGAGGAAGAATGCGACGACGAAGCTCCATCTTCTGGATGGAACTGGGGATCTGGATCATCAGGATCATCAGGATCTGGCTCTTCAGGTTCTACAGGTTCTACAGGATCTACAGGATCTACTGGTTCTTCAGGTTCTGGTTCTTCAGGCTGGGAATCAGGCTCATCAGGCTCCGGCTCTTCAGGTTCCGGCTCCTCTGGATCCGGCTCCTCAGGCACTACTCCAGACGACGAGGAAGACTGCGAAACCACTTCTGTTGGCTCTGCTCCAGTTGCAACTACCGCTCCATCCTCCACCTCCTCCTCCTCTGGCGGGCTCTTTGGTGGTCTCTTCAACAATTTGTTTGGATCAGGCTCCAGCAGCTCCGCATCAGCAAAACCAACAAGCACAAGCACAGGTACTAGCTCTGGCTCTGGCTCGTTCATTGATGACTTAATTGGGGACATCTTTGGACCAGCCGGAGGGGCTAGCTCCACTGTTGCTGGATCTGCTACCGCTACCGGATTATTCACAGGCACCACTGTCCTGACAAAGTTTAACAACAACGGTACCGCAATTGAAACCAGCCTTGCGCCATTGACCTCAGCCGACTTACCTGTTAACGGTACCTTAAAGGGCTTCAAAGGTGTAGCTATCGCAGACGCAGTCAGCACCTCAGCAGGTGCCAGCTCCGCTCCGCTCGTCAGCAGCTCACCTAACGCTGCACAAAAACCTGTCAACGTAGGAGTGTCCGTCCTACTTGCATCTGTTGCTGCAGTGATGTTATTGTAATGAAGAAAATTGCACTTATACCACGTCCTTATAGTTGCCGGACAATTATACATAATCATCCTACAACACACCGCTAATGATTTATTTGTGTCTAGTACGGACACCGTGCTTCAGGGCATGTAATGACTAAAGAAAATTTGAATGTTTATACCTAATATGTGTATAGAATATATACTTATAACAAGACCAGAGAAATACGTGTAGGTGCTTTATGTTGAGCCTTTGCAATCAATTCCTCGAAGCAATACGAATTAAAAATATTCATAATTCTGGGGTTCCACATTGGCACAGATTTTTGATGTTAAAGGAACCCCTCTATACATCTTGTTTAGGATATTTGCAAACAGACTCAGGGCTTATAACTCATTCAAACCATACTATTTTAGGGAATTGTACTGGAAAATATGGAATTGGAGAATTGTCTCCGAACCTCAGAGCAATTAAATTAATGGTTGCAAATTTTATTATGTAAGCGCAAGCAAACGGCCGAACAAGCAAACGCCCAAACGACCAAACTTCACAAACTGTTAAGGAAGACTTTAAATATAAGCGTACCCGAAGTCTAGTGAGTATTTTTATTTGGTTTTAGACAGAGAACCATTGAAACAAGCAAACACTCATGGAATTTAAACTTGGAAATACTTCAGCATGACAAACAGAGTTGCTATTCTTGTAGTCAAGATCCGAATATATAGTTGATTTGACAATCATTCTCTTTTATTTGAGTACGTAGTTATCCCTACGCTCATCACCTCTGGCCTGAACTGTTAAACAAACACGGCGAAAACCTGAAGTCTTGAAAAGTAGCGAATCTTAAATCATGTACTCAGAAATCCTCCCGTCCGGACGCCAAAATTGTTATCGTCGCGATTTTCAAAGTGGCTACTCAATAGACTATAATAAAACCTAGTTTAATTCACGGAGAGATAAACTTCTTAACACATCTACAATCATGGTAACTCGAGTTGATCGTTTAGCCAAGAGAATTCTTGTCACTGTCTATTGGCTAAAATAAAAGAGGTGGTATCTCCGCGTTATCAGATTTTCAATTAACGGTACAGCCTTCTCTGGAAATTAAGGCATAGAAGGTGATCTCATAGATGGTAGCTTAAAGAATGTCGGAGGTACTAATTATTCGCAAGTTATGCATCAAATAGTAAACATTTACTGATGACAACCGGCTTTATCAAAGTGCCTTAACAAAGTACCTTAACAAAGTCCCTAATAAACGGCTTCTAGCAAATGGGCTTCGCAACGAGATTCTGAGGGGCTCCTCTGGCTTCAGGCTTCCTAAAACGAATAGGTTGTAGAAGCTGTAGTCTCTAGTGCCCTCGAACATTAATAGCAAGGCTGAAAAGTGGCTTTGCAAAGTTAAGCCTCAATATATTCTTTATCTTTCTTCAAATGTTCCTTAATATTCTACCATCTACTTAGAAGCTTCCAATACCAGAGCCCCAAACCATATGGAATATTCTGATTACCGTCGCCACGAAACGCAATATTTTATCTCCGCTCGAAAATTGTAATCATATAAAGTGGCTGCAAAGATGTCTCATTCTCAATATCAGCATTCACATTCACAATGGGTAAATACGATTCTCCATGGTTAACACTTTCTCAGTACTGCCAGATGCTTAGAGGCTTCTTCCCTGGCAAACCAACTTTTGTTGAAAGCCACTATCCACCTTTAGACGGGAAAGTTGTTTTAATTACTGGTGGTAATACAGGTGTAGGGTACCAAACAGCCAAATCGCTTGCTGGATCTACCAACGCAAAGATTTACATTCTCTCTAGAAACAAAGAAAAGACTTTGAAGGCAATTAAAGAGTTGGAGCAAGAGGTTGCTCAAGAGTACAAGAAGAAGACGCTTAACCAAGTTTTTTTCATCCAAGCCGACCTTTCTGATCTCACCAGTATTAAACCGGCTGTCGAAGAATTTAACAGAATCGAGGACCGCTTGGATATTATTATTCACAATGCTGGGGTTATGGTACCTCCACCAAACAGTAGAACCAAGCAAGGACACGAGTTGCAGTTGGGGACCAACGCAATCGGGCACCACTTGCTCCAAAAGTTACTTGATCCAATCTTTTTGAAGACTGCAGCTGACAACAAACCTAAGGAGTCAAGAGTGGTTTGGGTTTCCTCAAGTGCACAGCTCATGGCTCCTCGTGGTGGGTTCAACTTTGACGACCCCGAGCTCTTTGACAAACCTCCAATGCACCAATATTCCCAATCCAAAGCTTTGAATGCTATACAAGCTCAAATCTGGCCAAAGATTCATGCCAAAGAATCTGATAATATTATCAGTGTTTCCTTATGTCCAGGGTTCTTGTACAGTGACTTGCAAAGAGACGTTGGCCCAGTGCATCAATTTGTTCTTAAAAGATTACTTCATCCTGTTAGATTCGGTGCTTACACCGAGTTGTTTGCTGCGTTATCGCCGGATGTTAAAACCGGTGACCATATTGAATCGTTTGGTGTGGTAGGAAAGTTAAGACCAGACCTTAAGAACGAGGAAAGCAACCTCAGAGCTTGGAAGTACTTGGACGATCAAGTTGCTGAGTACATATAGTACAGAAATGTTTCAGCCGTTTCATATTTTTTTTTAAATACATTTAAGTGACGAAAGTGTAGTTGATTCAAGACTCCGTTGCTAGCATTGAGTGATATTCAGATCAATTGATGAGTTTTAAACGTTTGGGTCTACTAACGGCTGTTGTATCAAGGCGCGTTTCAGCATTGATCTAAGAGTTCACTATAGCATTCGCTAAGCCACTAGTGAATTTTGTGTTTTGGTTCATGGATATGGTATTGCAAACGTACTTGAGGAATCAGTTAATCAATATCTTTCATTCATGGCAACGTTCATTAAATGAAAGATATTCGGTAGAGATTTTTCAACTGTGTTGGAGATATCAAGAAGGGCTGTAAAATAGCAGGTTCTCACAAAGGTACCAGAGTACGGTATATGGGTTCATGGGTAAAGCGCTGCAAAGACGTTCAATGTACCCTGACCTCTTGGTCGCCGATTTAAAGTGATTTTTCACTTTGTCGGAGTTACTCAATTGCTGAATAGTATGGCACTCACGAACAACTTCACCCAGAGTGAATACTTCTTTGATGATTGTCACATAATGTTCAATAGACCCGACGCCTTGTTTGTGAATATAGAGTGATTATTCACTCAATCGGAGCTATATGCCATATTGCTTGTAAAAAGGCATATGCTCACCCAGAATGATTACCAAACTCAAGGATATAACACGGTAAAACCGATTCACTGAACCTGAGGACTCTCTCAGAGTGAATTCACCTCAGTCGGAGCTACTCAACTAGTTTCATTTGCACACCACCAGAGCAATTGGTAGACGCATCAGTTACAAGGTGAGATTGTTAGAGGATGTAAGAGAAAGACAAATAGAGGAAGAGTCAGAACTGATCGTTGCTTACACATAGTGGCAAAAGTGTTAATTCTTTCCTCCGTGATAGTCACAAAATTGATCTTAAACTCCATGCTGAAGAATTACCAATCGTACTAACGAAGACATAATCGAGGTTAATGTGGTTCATGTCATTGTCAGCGAGATGAATTCAACGTGGTAAAAGAAATTCTTGCAAAGGCTAAAGTTTAAAGAGTGTAGAGAGTACTTTCACCGATAGAGATGTAGCTGCAACTCGAAAACAACTCAATCATGAACACTACAAAGCATTCAATGGATGCCAACAATGATAAAGCTCCCAGCCTTACCTGCTGAACTTAACTGTGAAGTTGAAACTACAAGATATCAACTTTGGTGTATATTTTCGTTGCTCGGTTTTACCGAGGAGATAGGCCTTTTACTTCCGAAACGATTTTGAGTACAACAGCCGTCTAAGCTGTTGATGTCTAATGTTACTAATAATCGCGAGACCACCTGCTATGTCATTAATAAGAAGCATTGGCAAAGGCATGTACATGTCATTACTTAACGGGGATAATTCTATCACACAAGCAAAGATTGAGGAGCAAACATTTCTAGAAGATACCAACAATCATTAGAAATCAAAGCCAATCTAACGACTCAGAGTCGCCACTCCCTCCTAGCATTTGACTCCATAATGCTGATTAAAGCAAACTCATCCACTAATCCCCGTTCAACTTTCGGTGCAAGGGCCATTTTGAGCTACGATCCTCACAAGATTCGCATATAACCCATTATGGGAATTGTTGGCCACCTACTCGCCAAGCTCTAGCCGCAACTCCTGCACAGAACGGCTCTGGCTTACAAACTCACGTTTAACTAATGTGCGGCTGGTGGGCATCAAGCCAAATTTAGTATTTCAATGCTGCAGGCGGATTTTGCGATTATTCATCATTATTCATCATTAACTCCGCGATGACATGGCTAGAGAGTATAAAGACGGGTCAGTTTGCACTTGATTAGATTCCTCTATCAGTACAATTAATAGAATATAGAATTACAATGGGTTTATCAGCATTTGTTAGACAGAGTCTTTTCGGGAGAACGGTTTACAGGTTCTCATCGCATAAATACTTTGGTTATAAAGAAGAAGGCTCAGATTATATCGTTGACGAGAAGTATTTGGCCAATGAATATCAGAAAGAGAAGGTGAGCGACGACATTCATGCAGTTACACTTGGAGTGAATCTGAGTGAAAGTTCAATTTCACAAACATCGAAGCATACACTTACAGATGATGGTAAGATTTTAGTTACATGGGATGGGGAGGATGATCCCGAGAACCCATACAACTGGCCCCTCAAATATAAGATCTTTATGATCTCGCAGATTGCCGTTTTGACGACTTCTGTGTATATGGGTGCTGCTATTTATACTCCTGGTTTAGAGGAGATCATGAGAGACCTTAAGGTTTCGCAAGTTGTGGCTACCTTGCCACTTTCATTGTTTGTGGTTGGATATGGTATTGGTCCAATGGTCTGGTCTCCATTCAGTGAACACTATGCATTCGGCCGTACTTATATCTACCTTATCACACTTTTCATATTTTTCATTCTCCAGATCCCTACTGCTTTGGTGGATAACATTGCTGGATTGTGTATTTTGAGATTCCTTGCCGGGTTCTTTGCATCGCCTTGTTTGGCTACTGGTGGTGCTTCCATCAGTGACTTTTTGTCAATTCCTTACAGTCCAGTTGGTATTGCTACCTGGTCGATGGCTGCTGTCTGTGGTCCTAGTTTGGGTCCTCTTATCGGATCTGCTGTCACTGTTGCCGGTGGATGGAGATGGCCATTCTGGTTCCTTGCCATTACCAGTGGATTCTGCTTGGTTAGTTTGACCTTTTTCTTGCCAGAAACTTACGGTAAGACTATCTTGTTGAGAAAGGCTGAACGTTTAAGAGCAATCACCGGTAACCCAAACATTACTACCCAGGATGAAATCGACGCTTCTAAGACTAGTATCAGCCAGATGGCAGTGCACACTTTGTGGAGACCAATTGAGATTTCTATTCTCGAGCCGGTCGTCTTGCTCATCAACCTTTACATTGCTTTGGTCTACTCGGTGATGTACCTTTGGTTCGAAGCTTTCCCAATTGTTTTTGTTGGAATCTACAACTTTACATTGGTTGAGTTGGGTGTTTCTTATGTTTCCATCATGGTTGGTATTGCATCTGCCTGTGCCGTCTACATTATTGTCCTCAAGAAGATCTTCACTGAGCCAATGCTTAGAAACGAAGAAATCCACCCTGAAGTTTTCATTCCAATTGCTATTGTCGGTGGTGTTTTGATGCCTATTGGTATCTTCATCTTTGCCTTTACTGCTACTAAGTCTATTCACTGGATCGTGCCTATGCTCGGTGCTGGTATCTTTGCTGCTGGTGCATTCTTGATTTTCCAAACCTTGTTCAACTACTTGGGAATGTCATTCTGGAGGTTCTTGGCTTCTGTGTTTGCAGGAAATGCACTTTTCAGATCTGTTATTGCAGGTGTGTTGCCTCTTGTGGGCCACGCCTTGTTCACAAACACAGGTTCTGAAAAATACCCTGTCGGATGGGGTTCTGCTATCTTGGGATTCATCTGTGTTGCAGCTATCTCAATTCCAGTTTTGTTCTACATGAACGGTCCACGTTTGAGAGCCAGATCAAAGTATTCTGGTGCAGAATAAATAGTCTTTTCTTTTGGTGTATACGGTTTAATTAATAATAATAGAGAGTTATTGTAAGTTCCAAACCAGCGAGCGAAGCGAGTTGGTTGGAGCAACATTGGAGCAACATTGGCCCTTCTATCAAACCACAGAGTCGGTACATTGTTCCTTCTATGCTTAAATTACATCTCCACTTGTTTAAATTTTTTATTCCTCATACTCCTCCCCTACTCATATTCCTCACAACCACCTCTTACTCATACACTAATGCTAGTAAATTCTAACTGATTGAACACTACTTAATGACTCTTAACATTGAATCATTCACGTATAAACTTTTGGTAGCGCGCATATAACAAAAAAAGTACAGAGGCAAATCATTAAAAGTAATCACATCACCATGGCGCAAGCATCAGAGTATCAGCCTCTTATCATCATCTTCGTGCTTATGGTGATATTGCTCCAATCTACGCTGAAAGAGGAACCTTATCGATATATAGAGCGAGTTACTTTGGATACCTTCAGACAGGAGCTTAAGGACAGCCGCCATCAACTTTTCAATCAAGATTACAATCAAGGGTATGGTAATATAACTGGATATCAATTGTCCTATAAGGATATACTTTCAGGGAAGAATACTACTGAATGGCCCATTCACAAGTTTGATGAGTCGCATCCTTGGAAGGAGACTGAGGAGTACTCTATTCTCCCCAACTCTGTGAGTAGTAGGGTTCAAAAGTTTTGGGCTCCAGAGGATAGCCCCGTAGGATTGGAACCTGAAACAGCATACCTACTCAACGTGTCTGGACGTGCGTATGGAGAATTCCAGAAGGAAGACACGACAGTGGTTCCATTGGCTATGCCAACCTATATTCAAGAATACCTTGAAAGTTACACACGAGAAAAATGGGAGGAACAGAAGCAGAGGTACGAGGATGACCCTATAAATAACGACCCACCGGAAAAGGAGGCCCCACTAGCACCATTGGATAAAATTGGCAACTTTACCAAATCGAATGGGCAGATCCAACTCAAGATCACACATGCAGACGACTATGATATCACCAATCATGTCAAGAAAGCCAAGACGGTGAGCGTCAGGGTCAACTTAAAAGATGTAGATGAAATAGAGGACCACGAGTTTGACACTCGTGGAGTTTACTTTGAAGACACGGGTTCATTGGTGAGTGTCACCAAGAGTGCCAAGTTCTTAGGGTTCTATGGGTTGCCACACCTTACATTGAATAAGCTGGACTTTTTTGACCGGTCTAAACTGTTGATGTCGCAGATGATGAACAGTACCGATATCGACTCTGAAATCAACTTGAGCGACTTGAACGGGTACGTGATCAATGGCCGTCAACGGTGTGAGATTATCACCTATATTCAATTTGAAAAAACACGCTTCACAAAGGAACAACTCAGGTTGATTGACGAAGAATTGCATCGCCCTACTGGAAGACCACTTCCTTCGTACGACGATTTACCCAAGCTACAAGTTCGTGACTTTATTATATACCTGCCTGACTGTGGTAAGGTGTTTGCTACGTCGACTAGAACGCTGCCTGAGGCACCTATATTTGAAGGGTTACGAGACGATGTGCTTAATATTACTGTGAAGAAGGTACTTATTGGTATTCTCATTTTAAGTATGACCCAGATGTGGCTTTTGATGCGCCAAATGAGGGCTGTACGGTCGCCAGGAGACTTGTCGATAGTTTCACTGAAAACCTTGGGGCTTATTGCGTTACAGGACTCTTCGTTGGCTCTTGTGATGATCCTTGTCTCGAACAAGCTCAATGAGTTTTTGATTTCACCCGTTGTTGGTGAGTTGTACTTGTTATTTGCAAGTATCCTGATAATTCTTTTGGTCATGAGTGGGATCTTTGATGTGATATTCATTCTGCAGATTGTCAATGCGCAACAAAACGAGGTTGGCAGTACTTGGTGGGAGATATTGAGAGGAGGTATAGGTCAGACACCCACGATAAGCTCTGCAAACAACACAACAAACGACACAACAACAGAAACGACTACTCCTGCTGGGTCTGCACCCGCAATAGACGACTACTCGTGGTCGTATGCACTTATAGGGACAGGATTCACACTCAGTTTCATGGCAATGTTTTTCATTTTCAGTGCCTTCACCTGGCGTAAACTGTACAGACATGTGTTTGAGTACATTGGGCTTATTGCTGTGAACACGATGTGGATCCCGCAATTTTTGAGAAACACCTTGAAGAACCGCAGGTCGGTGTTGGGATGGGAGTACGTGCTTGGGACGTCAATTATCAGGCTAACGCCGGTGGTTTACTTTTGCACAGCGAGCAGAAATCCGTTGAGGCACCGTTTCGATCCTATTTTAGCACTTGTAGTTGCATCGTGGCTTGGGTTACAGATTAGCATGTTATACTTGCAAGAACGATTCGGACCGCGCTTCTGGCTTAACGAAAAATGGTTACCGAAAACCTACGACTACCAGAGTGTGCTTAGTATAGGGGACTTGGAACTGGGCAGCGGATTCGGCAGCGACTTGTTGGCGAACATAAACCAGGTGGAAGAACAACATGGGGTGGTGAATTGCCAATTGACATGCTCGATCTGTATGGTTGAACTTGACATTCCTATTGTTGTGGACACATCCAAGACAAACACGCGCAAGATAGACACTACAGGATACATGGTGACTCCATGTCACCATATCTTCCACTCAGAATGTTTACTGAGCTGGATGAAATATAAGTTGCAGTGTCCAGTATGCCGTGAGAACTTGCCTCTGGTGTAACTGTTTATAGACTAATATTTGAGAATATAGCATTATGAGATGTAGAACCCAACATTAAATTTCGCAGCCAAAATTAACGAGAGATGAGTGGTTAGGTAATGAAAGTAACAGTAGATTCGACTTGCTGGGATGGAATAACGAATGGCGTCACTTTTGAAACCAAAGTTTACTCCACAACGATCCACTCCAATCAGAGGGAACGTTTAAAATATATGCGTGAAACGTACCTCGGATCTTACGCCTTCAAACCTCTGAATGACTTTACATTTATGGGCTAACAAGTGATCAACTTGGCAAATTGTAGATTAAGAGACGGGAGGCAGCAAGCAGCATTTCTCGTTTATCGGGAGAATACACGATTGTGAAACCAAATATAAAAGTGGTAACGATAGAGTTTTAGTTGTGCATGTTTAGGAGAGGGTACCTAATACAGGATCTAATGAGATGCATTTTACAAGGTGTGAGGTTTACCAAGACCTAAGCTATCAAGAGCATAATGTATATAATATTGGTACACGTAAACATGAAAATATTTGTATAAGAAAAGGTACAAAATATTAGGCATACCTTTACTCTAAACTCCTTTAGTATACTCTATAAATTTTAAGTTGACTCAATATCACTGTTCTCCAGTAATATCATATGCATATCGTATACGTTTCAAATACCTTTCGCCTACATAACTACATACAGAGAACATTCAATTTCATATCATACCTAGAGGTACACAAATATTCTACATAACATTCATACATGTTGTACATATTCACTTTCTGTTGTGTATTCACATAACCATTAATTCACCCAAAGAAATATTCATGTATGACTACGCATCTACCGACTAGTAGGGGTATACATATTCATGGACCTATCGAACTGGTTTACATATTCATACACATCAATTTCATGTTCATATTAGCTCACATCCATATTCAAATACATATGTTATAAACCTCCCAAGTGACTCCACCAATAAATGCACTTTAAATAGTAGTCAACCAAAGTCATCCCCCCCAGCTCCTATCTCCTTTGCTCTCTCGTCTCCACATCTTGCACACACCCAAATCTGACCCGTTCTTCGCCGTAGTCATGTTGGCTAAAAAAAAAAAAAAATAATAATATTAAAAAAAAAAAATCATTTTGCGACCCTGTCAAACTACCTGCCACAAATATTTATACGAATCAATTCAATTTAAGTCTATTATATTTATATCTTTTCATATAATGAACAATCTTCCTTATTTGAGTACATCATACAAAGGACAGTAAAAAATCGATTTCTCTAATTGAATTTCCATCTATTTCCAATTATCAAAAGATACTTCTTTTGATTAAGATTATTCTCACTTTTTATTCTTTTACACAATTCTCTTGGAACCGTACCACATCCTAGAGTGTACCAATTGCTCTATTATAATTTTAGAGTTAGAAGAACGTAAATGTTAACAAGAATGAAGTAGATTTCTCATACCCTCACCACTCAATAGAGAAAGGATCTGTAATTATTCAAAGCCCTGAATGCAAGGGAGCTTGAATTTAAAATTAGAGATCAACCATTTATTAGAAAACTAATTAGAGAAATGAAACTGATATCAAGTAATTAAAGAAATTTTAAGAACATATAATGGTCCTTTAAGTGAATGATGATTAAGAGATTAAATTTGAATGATAAGTAGGTTTATGATAATCAGAAATCAAATTATAAATACTTGGACTTTCAGTTATCATTTTTATAATAGTGATCGCGAATAAAAACTTTAATAGCACCTCCTTCCATTCCCCAACTGATTCCTTATCATTTATCTCAGATCTTTTCGCTCACCTCACCCACATCTCTACGCCAACTCCACTCCACTCCACTCCAACTCCAACCCCAGCATCACTTCCACTCCACTTCCACTCCCACTCCCCTATCATAAAAATGTTTCGAGATCCTGTACGCAAAAATCATTTATTTTCTTTGAGTCACGGGTAACAAAAGAAATCATCCCACTTTTGACCGCACTTAAGGGAGACCTGTACATAACACTTTATGAGCTGATTTTCGCACTCCCTTTTATATATAAAAACCAGACCAGCCAAAGCGGTTTTCCAGCCAATTGTCCTTTCTTCAAGTGATGACTGATTTCGAGAACAACTACTTTGATTTCCAGGCTACGGATAACTTCTTGGAGAGCATTTCCAATATTGCTCATCTGTCGCCTGGTTCTGTGAGTGGTGACGAGGGTAGAGGTTATTTACAGCCAGGGTTGCAACAACCTGGGATGCAGCAGCAGCAGCAGCAGCCGTTACAGCAGCAACAGTTTCAGCAGCTGCAACAAAACCAACAGCAGATCCCTGTAATCAACCAGATGAATCCTTTAACACAGCTTGCGCCTTCAAACTCTGTAAACACTGAAATGGTAAATATGACCAACATGGAGTGGAGCGATAGTAACAACACTTTTGTGAACACTTACAGACAAGCACAAATGGTTGGTCCTCTGTCACTGATGGATGAAGAGTTGATGCAACAGCAACAACAACCACAAGCTGCACCAGTATACGACGCGTTCAACATCAACCTGAACTCTACAACTATGTCAACCACATCATACTCCAACAACCTGACGTCAAACGAGTCGCCAATTGTTAGTTCCACACACACATCACCAGAACCAGCAATAAAACACGAGCACGATAATGACGACTACGTTGACGACGACTACACCAAAGGCTCAAGAAAGCCAGGTAAAATTGTCAAACCAAAGAACAAGGACAAGACTTCTCACAATATGATTGAAAAAAAGTATAGAACAAACATCAACTCGAAGATATTGACCTTGAGAGATGCAGTTCCTTCGTTACGCATCGCAGCTGGTTCAAAGGATGTTTCGCTTGCCGACTTGGAAGGATTAACACCAGCTTCCAAATTGAACAAGGCGAGCGTATTAACCAAAGCAACAGAATACATTAAACACTTGGAAAGCAAAAACGAAATTTTGAAACAACAGAATTTGCAGTTGCGCAAGTTGATACACCAAGCAAATGTCCAACAACCTCAGCAGCACCAACCTCAGCATCAACAAATCCCACAACCACAACAACATCAACAGCAACAACAAGCACCAATTCAATACCAACAAGCACAACCAAACTCATTTGGATACTTCCCACCAGAACAAAGCTACAATGCTACACCAATCCAACAATCATACAGCAACAACAGTCAATACACTCCACAAGACAGGCCGAACCAAGGCAACAAGTATTTGGTTGGTGGAATGGCCACGATGATGGCCACTTCGCTTTTTGCAGGCGGTGGTGGTGTTGGAACCAACGACTTTAAAGGTTTGAGTGCGTTACCTATTGCGCCATTTCTCCCAAGCATGCTTACCAACCCACCCGCACTAGTATTGCAGTTGTGGAGTATGGCAAAGGTTGTGTTTATTCTCTGGGCTGTTGTAAGCCTTGTGGTGCCGCACATTGAGTTTGCGCCTTCCGAAAAGACTTCAAACCTGCTGAGCTTGATCAAAAGCTGGCTCTTAATTTCACTCGGCTTGCAAATGCCCTTGAAGCTTGAAGCGAATAAGAGGGACGCAATATTGGCGCGCTTGGTTAACCGTTCGCTGTGGGTGCAGTTGGCCCACGACTACGTTGTTCTTTCGCTCAGTGAAGTGAACTTTGAGAACTCGTTGCTCACAGTGATTGTGGGTAACTTGCTCTTGGAGAAGTATGCCATACTGGAGCGCTTGATTGGACGTAACGTTACAATCAAGGCAGCAATGGTGATGAACTTGGAGTGCAGAGAGACGGATAGCCTGCTCTACACCTTGAGCCGTTTGATCCGCAACGTGGACGGGTTGTCGATGTTGAGATCACACGAGTTGTTTGGCAGGATCGCCAATATGGTTGACGGCGTAATGATCAACCAAGGACTCCCAGGTAGCAACCACGTAAAGTATATCGAGATCTTGTTGGAAAACAAGGATGACTTTTACGCTATAGTACTGGAGTGGAGACTCTTGGGGATTATCGACGAGTTGAATGAAAAGTACTTGGAGAATCTCGACAAGGAGGCTGAACAAGCTGTTTTGGCCCAAATTAAAAGAGATGTTGAGATTATCGACCTGCACTTGACCAAGAGCAGGGGAACTATTTCTGAATACTTTAGACTTTTTAAGGCCGTGGTGGATGATGAGTATGCTCCACAGCTTGTGGTGGAGATGAAGGCAAGCATCGCAAACAAGTTGAGCAACTTTAAATACTTGGTTGACGGGGCCGAGCTCACCGACGATGAAGATATCGAAGATGATGACGAGTGGAGCGACGAGTCTGAGCCTACTGTTGTTGGAGATGTGAGACCAAACGAGAAACTCATTAGCTCACTCAATCTTGTTTCTGAAGAACAGTTTACAGTTTTAACTGCAAGTCTTGCAGTGCACTATTTCCGCAAAGGACAAGTGAGCGAGGCTGCAAAGATTATCAGCCGGTTACAGTTGAAGGATGCACAATTGAGTGTCATTGGCTTTAGCGCGTTGGTGAAGATGATCCAGACAGTGATACCGGGTCTTGAGATGTACAACAATGAGACTGTGGACGGGTTGATCAGCTTGTGCCGCACATGGTTGGACGAGGTCAAGTCTATAAAGTTCCTGGTGAAGTCTGAAGTAAGTAAGGTTCTTGTTGAAAAGGGGTTGATTGTGAATGGTATGGAGAGCGATGAGTAGATTAATAATAGTGAAGCACGTTTAATGATTTCTATGGTTTAGAGTATCTTGATATGTATAATAGATGACCTACGAGTTAAAGAATTGTAGAAGAAAGGGACCAAGATGACTTGCAGAGTCGAAGTGAAGGGGTAGCATTAATAGAGCTACAATCTTGAGTTCGCGGAGGCGGCCGAGATAAAAAGTAGAGGGCAGTCCTAGAGCAGAGGGTACCCAGACCAACAAGAATACCCCAAACATAAACGTCCAGTTTTGGAAGTCTAGAGCAGTTCACTAAAAGAACGGTGGCTCATGCGCAAAATATATAAAAAAAGCCTTCTAGATTCTTCTAATTTAATCACTGCAACACACAAAGCAAGATGAACAGCATGAGAAGATCAGACGGTTTATGAAGTGAGGAATACGGTGCATAGAAAATTTAGTAGCCTTATATTCTGCAGACTCTCTGTCGAAATGAACACACAGTTTTGTATTCACAAGCTAATAAGGTTGAAGTCACTGTACCTACTTTTAATCGTAAGTAACTGGGTTTAGCTGTCTATCAAATGTGTTGAAAAACCAACAGATCTGCAATTTAAGGTCATCCCAGCCAAGTTTTATTCTTTGTGTAGCAGAACAGAGAGTTTTCATATGATTCGTAAGTGACGTTAACAACTCATCGCATGAATAATGACAACCAGGGTGCTTGGAACCAGGGTGCTTGGAACTATGTCTTCATTATCTTCTTTCACACCCCACACCCGGATCAGAATTTTGTTCTCCCCGTTTGCTATGTTATTTGCACTATGGATTTTCTAGAGTGAATAAAGTACATGGCTGCAATTATTTTTTAAAACAAAAAGTCTCATGCAAGATCGATTCATGAACAAAGAGATGATGATGCTTGGTTTCCGAAGATGGCGTACTGGATGATAATCTGCGATGAGTTCAGTTTCAAACTCCCTTTTTGCTACAAGAATAGGAGAACCTGGATGAAAGTGGCTTGGATGGCAGAAACTACCCATGTGTGGTTTTGAATGTATGCTTTTGCTTTTGAGTAATTTATGGTGGACAACTCCGGATTACAATTGGAAAGTAGTCAACTACAATGTTAACGAAATCGCTTACAAAAGTTCAATTACATTCTCCAACTGGAATTCTGTGTAGATATTTTTTTTTTCTTTCAAATGAAATAAGCACACCCTACTTTAATTTGTTTCGACATCTCATCACCGAGGTAAGGATTGACCACACTTCACCACGCTCTTAATTCAGAGCATTTCATATAGCTAGTATAGCCGATTCAGATTCAAATAAGGTTTGATCTTGGAATTACGCAATGGTTGCTTTTACGTAGATTGAGTTGTCAGTAGGTGACACAAGGAGTAATAATAATTGTCGATACCTTAGACACTAAATGTGTTTGTGGACGTTTTTCGTTGGATCTCCACCTTTGAAAAGAAGGCGGATGGTAGTTGTCAAGTGTTCCCTGATGATACTTGATGATGGGCGAAGAAGTACGCTTAGAGAGATAGGTGTGGATGAAAAAAATGTGTGAGATTAAAAAGCTTTAGACTACCTTTAATGGTCAAAGCTACACGTTGCAGGAATCCTTGTATACGGAAATGCACGAAACACCTCGGTCTCCGTTAATGTATACGCATCGATTAAAGTACAAAGGTTGTTCTGTACATTGCTCAAGAGCAGATGGATTATCAATATATTTACATCACATGGTTAAGAGGCATTTGGAAACTCCTAAAGGTCATGCAAGTGCCCGTGTAGTTGGTGGGAAGCACGTATTCTTATCTGTAAAGCCCTAAATTGAACCAATAACGCGCAATCAATAAAAAAAAATTTCTAATCTCTTCATGACCTAATGCTAACAATACCACATTGATCGTTCACTCGCAGACATCTCATGCCTAGATGAGTTGCGGTACGCTTGAGCTCGCTCAAACTTGCCTAATAACCAATACCTGCATCGCGGTGGCTCCGAGTACATTGTAAAGAACATTTCTTTTTTGACTCATCCTTCGGACACTAACCGACACCCTAATGCAAGCTCTAATAATGACTGAAATTTCAACCCTGAGCTGTTATTCATGCTTCTTGTATGTATTTGTATTTTATCGTCTGTATTTTTTACCAGATTGTCATCAAAGTCTGAAGACATTAGTCAGGGTGGTATTGTTGATTCCTTTTCGTTCCTGTTTGAAGTGTGGCCTTGTTTTGCTTGGTATTCAGGTTGTGGTTGTGGGTAAGTAATGATGTCAACTAAGATATGATGTCAAGGGTAGTGTGACGCTCGGGAGTGACGTTTTCTAAAAGTATGCTATTAAGAAACGTCACTAAGAATTGTAATTGTAGGCTTGTTTTGTAATTGCTAGATGAAACTCAACCCTAAAAACCTTCATCAAGATAAATTCAACTCCACCTCGTAATTACGGACACACACTTTGTTGCTGTGGGCCAATCTTTTCACAGCGGCTAAACATCTACACTTGCAGTATTTTCTCATTCATGATCTCTGAATTTGTGGCCCTTCTAAACAATAGGGACTCACACAACCGCAGAAAAAGATGATGGAAACATAAGATATCTACGTATTATGGTACGTTTCGATGCCACCTGGAAGGTATTTCATACGTGTCTTTACGTCAACCACTTCTATTTATCATCAAATTATGACCGATTACTCATGTTCACCTTACACTCTTATCCTTTTTTAAGAGATCGTCCAGCTTCTATTTATATAACCCTTTTGCATGTGTTTACTGCGGTACAGGTGTAATTGTAATTCCAAGATCATTGACAAAAAATATACTGAAACACTGTGATGGCATCATGAAATTTGGCCTTGGGTACTCTACACTTTCAAGTCAGTCATAGCTCTGGCTGTGTGCCTACAAAATACTTTACCACCACGATACCTTTACCCCCCCGCTCTTTAACTCCTCCTCTCCTTTCTCTAACTCTCTTTCTCTTTGCCCCCCCTTCACCGGATACTCCCCATTTGTGGACCATCAGCACAACCATCACTTTAAACTAGCCTCACAAATGTCCCACATCACCATGATTACCCTCTTTCTTTTAACCTCCCACAAAAAAAAAATATTATTTTACACCTTGCAAGCTTTGTATCTTCGATGCTGTCCATGTTCTCTCGCATTTAATAGAATGACCCGTGCAATGCACATAATTTTTTTCATTATATCCTGCCTAGACTGATATGCCAAATGCGGGCTGTCTGTTGGGAAAGCACCCTGCCGTATATAATCGCTGAGCTGTTTTATATTTATATAAATAGGGTCTTGTCTTGCCCAAGGCACAGAGAGCAAAGTAGATACCAAAAAAGATTACATTGTTAGTATTCTTAGATAAGATTGTGGAGAGTGTTCAATATAAAGGACCATTTTTTCAGTTATTTTCGGAGTTGGGATCACGGTTTAGTCCCTGATGAAAAGATGTCTGACTCTGATGATTCGATCGACCCCAATGAGTATTCGTTGACTGATTATTATCGGTTGGTGAGTCCTCTTTGGCTGTTTGCACCTTCCCATGAGCGTCATTTAAGTACCCACAAGTTACTTCGTACTTTACTGGACTTTGGGCTTACACATTCATTGAGCTTGAAGAATGTTCAGAAGAGGGAGTTGGGCTTGGGTGACTTGTCTGTTCACGTCGTTGGTGGTATTGAGACCTTGCTAGTGCGAGTCCCTCAAACTGCAGCGAGCGATGGCCTGGATACAGTTAGCTGTAGCCTTAGACACCGCCACCCCGAGTTTTGCTCACACACTGCACTTGCAGCATACCTCTTCCTGCGGTTCCATATCCCAGATGAATACGACTCGCTCGAGTTCCTTGCGGGACATGACACCCATAAATCACTCGAGCCCGTAAAAGTACTACGGGGGAGCAACAAGTTGCAGCCAATATCATACTCACAACAACATAAGACTCTGGTCAGCGCACTCAGCCTACTGGGGCTTAACTACAAACATGTCAACTTGAGCAAACTCCTTGCCACCCATGATTATGATGACATGCACGCAACTGTTCCCTCAAAAGAACTCGTCATTCCAGATCACCTTGCTAAAATTGCAGGCTTCCCTTCATTTGCCCTGTACAACATACGGCGCAGCCAAGTGGAACCACCACAACAACTTCTCACACAAGTATTCAGCTTTGCTGACGCAGAAGATTCAGACCTCAGCAGCGTCTTTAAGATGCTCAGAAAGCTGTTAATCCAAGACATGGTAATTATTAGAAGAAAGTACCCTCAAAACGCCTTACTGCAACACCCCCTCTTCAACCTGGAGTTGTTCAATTCTTATGCTGCCGAGGTGGAAAGAGTCGGTGTAGATGAGCCGTTTGAATCAGAGTACTCGACTTCAACAAGACATCCAGAACCAAAAACTGAAGTCACAACCATCCAACAACCAAGCCGCCACAGCCCACCTAACCAAAAACTCAACCAGATTCTCTCTACAGTAAACCGGTTCATTGCACAACAACAAAACATTTACGCTTCACAGGCAGAAGCACTCCTGCGTATCAAACACAACCAACATGGACTCGCAGTATTGGCTACCATGGATAGACTGCATCTTCCTTTGGTACAACAAAATGTTCACGATACTACTGAATTATACGCACATGCAAACCGGTACGCTGCAGACGGGCTCGAGCTTACGGTTGGCCTTTTGGATGAGTTGAAAGCGCTAGTGCAGTCGCAATCATCACCTTCCTCTTATGTGCAACCACCACCAACAGGACCGATCTTACCAATCCCATCAATGACCGTTCCAATACAAGTACCTCCACCTCCTCCACCACAGGTACTTCCACCACAACCACAACTCACACATGTACCACACGGTCACCATGTATCGCTCCCCATCATACCAATCCATTCCCTCCAACAACAGCCGATACTACATGTGCAACCATACCAAGCACCAGCTGCTGTCCTGCCAGCAGCATCAACAACACCACCATTAACACCACAACAAGCAAAAAGACAAACGGTTTTAGCAAGAAGACTCTCAAGACAAGCTTCGACGCTCTACGAAATGTGGGACGACTTCAAAGACTTGGAAAAAGACTTGCGCGACCACGAAATCACCATCACCGAATGGTTGAAGATCCACGGACTGTCTGAAAGACAGTTTAGACACACAAGACTTAAAATCATAAAGTTCTTGGAAGACGAAGCGTTGAGAAGAAACTGCGATGTAGAGGTTGTAAAGGAGAAGTTGCACTCCAAAATGCGCAACAGGTTAAGACCATGGACTTTGGATGAAGTCCAAAGGATGTTGACTCTGGGAAAGAGAATAAAATTGGATGACTAGACTCCATAGATGGAGTCGGAACCGTACGAAAAATGTATCAGTATGTATTATAATTGTATTAATGTTGGAATAGACAAGAAAATCAATCCACTGGGTGGACTTGAGGGTTTGAGTATAGTTAATATATTAAGGGAAGAATACAAAGTGTAGATGTCAACTGTGTCAACTCATGACTTGGTCAATAGATAACCGATAAAGAGATACTGAATGTTCACATATTATAATTTTGCACCCAAAACTTTAAATCTTCAACTAGTTAAAGCATCAAAACTAAGAAACTACAGAAACAATTCCATCTCCTGCGTAATACCGGTGAAATAGAATGACGCCACTATGAGCTGCTCGAAGCGTCTCTTCAAATACGCAACTTCATCACTCATATGTTCTTCTATAACACAAACAAATCAGACAGTTGTTGAACAACAAACACTAGCACAATACCAAATCTACATTACCCAATAAAGCTTCTTTAAGCACAAACTAACTAGCTCACACCAGTTTACGACCCTTCGTATATTGAACCATGCAAAAGGTACACATTCTTTGGTATACCTCTTTTTACTTTACTTTGTGGTGAATGGATATGGAAAGGGATCTTTGAGAATGCACACGTACAACGCCTCCTCGCGCTGTGTGCGTCGTTGACGAGTATGTATGTATGGAGAAACTTAATTTCTTAGTGATACGGCTTGTTTGTGCTTCGGGATAAGATTTTTAAATCTTGTTGTTGATTGTGATCCTTGATTGAGTATGTTGATTGGGTGTGTTGATTGTGGATTGTTATAATAATTGCCCGGACTTGAGCCTTGGAATGTCCTATTAAATCCTTATATTCGATCTTATTGTTTACTTTTCTTATTGGGGGACTTTAGTTGTGCTTATTTTATTGTCCCTATTGTTACCTTTATTGTCACCTTTATTGTTAAATTTATTGGTCTCTGTTAAATTGAAGTTACTGATAGAACAATGATGTCATTAATTCAATTAACGTCATTCATATCATAATCTTTATTCATAAATTATGGTATTGTATCAATTGTTTCATTTTATTGTTAAACTCAACTTTATTCATCTTATTTTAAATGACACTTCATTATTGTCTATTCTTAATGATCAACTCAGTCAAAAACTCTACAAACTTATGATATCTAACAATTCCATTCTATCCAAAATATACACTTTTACGAACTCTCAATTAGTAGATATGGTTCTTGATTAGGAAGAAGTCTTGACATTACACTAAGACTTTTAGTTTCCCTTTAATCTACCACTGCAAATCATCCGCCTCATCATTAACGTAAAACTCTCAAACCTCTATATCCTCAAAACTAAATGGTTCAAAACCATATCCTTCTCCCACAAAAAACTTCAGCATAGCTTCGACCCAGTGTAATCTTAACGAGTGCAACATTGCTGATGTTCCTTCCATCAATACTAAAATACACACCGTCAAAATGAACCAGAGTCCAAATAATACGACCGTGGTCGCAACACCTGCAACACCTGTTCCTCCGAACGCGTTTTGGATTGTCATCAGCCATAACACAGTCGATAACTGTGCATGTGCCAACAGCAATGCCCATAAACGCAAGTACGATGCAGTGTGCGAAACACAGTTAAGACAGAACTCGATCGTGTGAATCACCTGGTGAATAACTACATCTCCAAGATTGAAATCTCCATGATCGTCTCCATGTGCAGAGTTGGCGTGTAACGGCTCAACATCGTTGGGGAATCTAAATTCTCCTTCAAGCATATCCACTGCATCATCTTCAGGGGGGTCATTGTTAAGCATCTCCTGCTCATAGAGAACTGCAGCCTCTTCTTCATGAATCTGCAACGAATGCTGTCTCTGCGCATGCACGTCAGTGTAACCCAACTGCACCGCACGCTCATTCGAACGCTTCAAAACTAATGGCTTATATACCAACAACCACGGTACACACACTAACGCTATCATTACCAATACTATCTGCACATACTTTTGGCCAGGGTAAAGTTGGTCTTCAATTTTTCCAGGTGACAAAAACATGTTAATCAACATGTTCAAAAGTCCAGGAGGTTGCTTGCCGGTTCCTAACCAATCCACACACCACTTGTACAAGATGGTTAAAGTCAAGTATCCAAAGATACTCTGCATGAACAATAACCCTGGAATGAAATTCCCAATAATGTCGACCTTAGATTGGAAATAACGGTGATTTACCAAACTGAAAAAGTACGAGTAGTTCATATGGATAAATCCCATCAAAATAGACAACTTCATCTTGTATGAATTAGTAAACAACAAATTGTTGTCTGCTCCATGCCAACCCCAATCAAGTCCAAATACATATGTCTTACCTGCAATTTTAGTAGCAGTTAAAGCAACTGGTCCATCCTTGGCAAAGTCATACTTTTCTGGGAACTTGTACTCCCAGCCTGAAGAAAAAAGTGACATCGACTTGGAAAATATATCATTGTAGATGAGTCCAGTGTAAATAGAAAACAATCCCATCAACAAGATAATATACCTCCCGTTGAATGCCATCTC
This sequence comes from Kodamaea kaohsiungensis (nom. inval.), assembly GCA_030558205.1. Taxonomy (NCBI): domain Eukaryota; kingdom Fungi; phylum Ascomycota; class Pichiomycetes; order Serinales; family Debaryomycetaceae; genus Kodamaea; species Kodamaea kaohsiungensis (nom. inval.). Next base: position 42,989 of record JAJMRZ010000036.1, on the reverse strand, counting down.
GAAGATCTCATCCTTGTTACGCATAGCAGCAAACCGCACTTCGTTCGCAATCAAGAATAAACTGACCAAAAGTACAATAAACCCATGTCCTACATCACCAAACATAATGGCAAACATGAATGGGAATGTGATTATGGTGGCCAAACCAGGGTTGACTTCCTGGTATGTAGCAATTCCGTATGCGTCGATAATCAGTTGGAACGCAGCAGTGAATTTATTTGTCTTGTGGAATGTTGGAGGTGTACGGTTTGTAGTCAATTTATTCACCACTGCTATGAGTGATTCTTCATTGTTCAGTTGAGGTTGGTTGCTTGAATGGAGTGGGTCAACGGCCAGCCATCCTTCTTCGTCATCTCCGACTGCAAAAAGGGCAATACTCTCATCGGAGCTCGGAGATCCTCCTCCGGATGCAACTACATTTCGCAAGCATCCACGGACTTTTTCAAAATCGCATTCTGGAACCCATCCCTCCCCAACAAGACATCTCCGTGTACTATCTTCATCAAACTTGTTCAATGCTTCGTATATGCGTTTTTCACGTTCAACAGCATACACGTAGTTTGCGTATACGTCTTGGAAAACGACCATTTCTGTCATTAACGTATCTTTAGTACTATCCACAACACTATTCAAGTCATCAATCTTGTTGTTAAGTTCTTGTAAAGTAGCATCTCTTGTTAGTTGGTCACCACTCACATTGTCATACACCAACCCATCCAACGACAGGATGATTCTACGTACCTTTTGCCGTAAAACATCACCATGGATGTAGATGATGAATATACTTTTATCCACCAATTCCACTTCCTTTGTATTTCCGTATCGGGGGAGTGCTTCTGTTTCGATGGGGATGTCGTGGAAGAACAAGTTACCACGTAATGCTCTCCAAAGGATAGTTCTTAATACTGACACTTTTTCACGTTCAATTGTTCCTGTAAGTGCATTGAATCCCGAATCTTCAAGATGGTGTGATTCTTCATGTGCTCCACCACCAGCACCCCCAATCTCTAAGGAATTATTCCTTCCATTCAAAAGTGCTACATTATCTTCATCATCCAGACTAACAATCTCAAAACTTGAGGCAGCACCTCTTGACCGAGTTCCTGATCCTGTCAAACTCGAGTGGTGAAATTTGGTGAGCGCATTTACCACGTATCTATTCTCAAGCAATTTATATTTGCGGATATCCAATCCATCATATGACTGATCCAAGTGTTCTATACGTGCGTGGAATTCACTAACTTCACGCCGGATCGAGTCCATCTCAGATGCACTCAAAATAGGAGCTCCTTGTTGTTGATGTGTCAGAACGAGCTCCGCCTTAACAGCACCATACTTTAACATTACTTCATGTAAATACTTTAACTTACTCCCAATATCATCATTAGAACGCAATTCATTCATAAATGTCCTCTGGAAAGCAGTCAACTTGGAATTCAAATCACGGAAATGTACTACCCCAAGCTCTCCCAAAGATCCAACAACATCTCTTGCCAATTCAATAGTTACATAGAATTGTACCAAAGTCATTGGTGCAGATCTGAAAATAGCCTCGGGATCTTCATCATGCTCAGCTAATTGAACCATCTTCAATACGATCTCTTATTATAATAACCCCTTGAAAAGGAATATACAATCGCAGTAGTCCCAATCAAAACTATTCAGTTCAGTTCTTTAACCTCGCTTTGAGATCTTTCTAAATTTGATTTTATGACGTGTAACTTATTGTTTATGCAGGATGTTTTACAGGTTACGTTTTGGTGGGAGAGATTTCCAGTACATTTTACAGATTATCTCTTTTGGGGTTATTGAATCGACCACCTTCACATTTAATACTTGTTAACGATTGATAGGTAATGAGGCTTTCTAGGATACTTATAGGGTTTTTAGGGTTGGTTTATGTATCTGCCGATGCAGATATATCTAAGGAGGATGTTTTCAGTAAGGCAATGGATCTACTAAAGTCAATACCTCAACCTTCTTCTACCCCAGTTTATGATCAATATAATGCCTATGGTAATATGTTTATCCCTCAATTCGATTCTCAGTTAGGGAGGTATGAGAATGAGAAGGATAAACCAATAGGAGATGTTGAAATTAAAGTGGTTCCTCTCTTGGAGGAAGCTGCTGCTTCAAATAACTATAATGCACTTCTCACACTTGCTGACTATTACATATTTGGAAACTATTCAGTCACGCCCAACTATAAACGAGCTTTAGATTATTACCATAGAGTGGTACAAATCAAAGCAGACGGTCATGCATACTTTATGTTGGGTTACATCTACGCTTCAGGTTTGTTTGGAGAGGTGGCCATTGACCAAAAAAGAGCCAACCTTTACTTCCAATTCGGTATGGAAAATGAAGACACTTCGTCTATATTAGCTCTTGCATACAGACATAATAGTGGTATAGGTGTACCAAGGAATTGCCAGATGGCATTATTTTATTATGCTCGCGCAGGCCAAACCGTATTCAACACATATCTGAAACTCCTGGAACTCGAAAAGGAAAACGACGACCTCAACTATAACGTCCGTCTCCCGGACTTCAATGGTGGGATATATGGGTCCAAACTAAGCGAAACTAAGATGTCTGTGATATCAAGAACAGTAGAGTATGGAAAATTAGTGGAAACTTTCGACAACTACAATCTGGAAGTTGAAGGTCATCAATACGTTCGGTTATACTATAACGCTAGACAGCAGTACGATGGCGATCATTTCTTTGCCAAAAACCAAACCAAAGCTTTCGAGTACTTTGCCGAATGCACAGCCATTGGCGAAAAAGCGTACGCTGCAAAAAACTACTTAGACGTGGACGATTTAGACCAGAAATTCTTGAGCAGATGCCATACTTGGAAAGGACGCATGCACATGTTGGGAATAAGCACACCCGTAGACTATGAAATGGCACAGAAGCATTTAAACACCTCACTTACAATCATGCCTAACGGTCATGCTGCAAACGTTCTTGGATTCATGTACGAACACAACATGCTCAAAGCACCAGAAAAACCCATCTTCGAAGTCGCAGACAATGAAGACCCTCAAGATGTCGAGGCTCGTAAATTTTACCAACTAGCAATCAAGTATAGAACCGCAGATGCCTCAAGCAATGGATACTTGAACGGCGCAAAGATGCTAGTGAAACAGGGACTTACAGCCACTTCCAACCAAAGAGATGAAATATTTGGCTTGATGGCTGATTCAGTTTACATGGGAAACACCGAAGCACTTTACCACTTGGCTAATTTTTATGAAATGGGTTACAGTAAGGACGAAACCAACGCATACAACTGTAACACTAACCTCGTTTACTACAAGTACTTTATAGAAACATTGGAAAAGCTCGCGATTCCTCATTTGAAGTTTGCCTTTGATGAGTTGGTTGTTGGAAACTATCAAAACGCATTAATAGGATATCTGATAGCAGCTGAACAAGGGTTAGAAAGAGCTCAAGTATCAAGTGCGTACCTTCTCTATCAGCTTCAACCTTTGCTTGAAAGACGTACAAGGAAAACATTCACTGAAAAGAGAGTAATTGCAGCAGTATCATACTTGGAAAAGGCTGCTGCACTGAAGAATAAAGACGCAACGATCTTGTTGGGAGATATTTATCTTGATGGAGTTGCACTGGCCAACGTATCATCAGATCATAACAAGGCTTTCGTATATTACAAAAGAGCTGTTGAGCAACATTCGCTGCATGGTTCATACAAGTTAGCACACATGTACGAGTATGGATTTGGTCCAGTAAACAATACCGTGGACTTCTATTTGGCGAAAAGATACTACGACTTGAGCAGAGAATATAGATTATTCGATCGTGAACGTACAGGAGAATTCAGCCTCACCTTCCCTATCAGTTGGGCTTTATTCAGATTAAGACTCAAGTACTTATTTAGTGGATCTTCCAAGGAAAATAGCCCCAAGGCTGCTGGTTGGTTTAGCAGTCTTAAAAGAACGTCTAATAAAAAACCAGCAAGCCCGATTGATGACAATAAAAATGAACTTATTAGAGATTCAGTGGATAGAAGTGCAGAAAAGGCAAACGCACATCATGAGGGAACTGATTACCCTGAAGATGACGATAGCGAATTCTTTGTGGAAGATCTCTTCAGCTTTGGGATAATCGTAGTGATTCTAGGATTGGTTCTTGTACAAAGGGTACGAAACGCAAGAAGAGTCAGAAATGAACAAAGAAATCAAGAGAGAAACGCAAACCCTATAAATGAAGTTCCTCAATAAATTTTCTAATTGTATATTTACAATCAATATAATAAGCTTAAGTCTATTCTAAATATTATCAACTACCTGCTTTAAAACATGAGTTTTCTGTACAACCATAGGTGGAGTAAAACTTTGCAGCTGAGTGGTCCCCTCGAGGGTTTCAAATTGATACAACTTATCAGCACCATGAGGTAATTTGTATATCCATTGGCGGTCATCAAGTAAGTTGAAAAATGTTTTAATTGTCTCAGCACTGTGCAAGGTTTGTCTTGAACCAAGTATAATCAACTTACATTTTGCTCTTGTGATTGCAACATTCACTCTTTGCCATTCTTGTACCAAATCACCAGCTATCCTGCTCAGGTTTGACCGCACAAGCGATACAATTATGCATTCTTTGTCTCTACCTTGGTATTGATCGGCAGTTAATATTTCTACACCTGGTCTTGCATTCATGGTCTTCGAAAGAAGTCGAAGCTGTGCCCTGTTGAATGAAATAACTCCAATCTGTGACTCCAACACACCGCAACTCAACATCCCTTCGATCATTTGACGTATAAGCTCTGCCTCCAAAGGATTGTCTACCTTGTCACCAATCTTGCGTTCAGAGTTTGATAAAACCAGGTCGTGATCTAAAAATGTAACCTTGTTGTTTGGTTCTAATACATCATGTAACCACCCACGGCCATTACTATGCTCATTCAAGTTAGCAGGATATGGAATCTGTAACGATTGCTCAGCAACCTCTTTAGATCCACATTTCAAGCGGCCATTGTACACCAATACATTAGAAAGCTGCATAATCTCAAAGCACATTCTGTATTGATATGTTAATTCAACAAGTGCTTCCGGTGCCTTCTCAGCAAGTATCTTAAATAATGACTGCGATAAACCCTTTCTAATATGCGAGTTGGTGTGAGTAACAAGAGGAGGCAATTGAAAGTGGTCACCTACTAAGATAAACTTATCACTAAATGCAATTGGTCCCAAGCTAATTGGCATGGATACTTGTGATGCTTCATCCACAATGCAGTAGTCAAACTTCGGCCTCAAGTTGAATGCTATGTCGTTAATACCCAAGCAAGTGGATGCAACTACTGGTGGCTTCATGTATGCGTCCAAAAACTCTTGGTGTGTTCTTATACTGTCACCATCAACAAGGTACTTATGGATGTCCTTATGGACTCGGGACTTATACCCAACCCTTAAGATGTCAACACCTTCGAGTTTGAGCAATATGTTATCCACAGCAGAATGAGTATAAGAGGTGAGCAACACTGTTTTGTTATTTGCGACGAGTATCTTTATTAACTCAGCTATAACAGTTGTCTTACCTGTTCCTGGCATTCCCAATACCAACGCGTAGTCGTCAACTCTAAGTGCTTTATCAAAAACAGCGACTTGGTCTGGATTGAAATTGTTGCTTGACAACTTGTATGGAAGTGGAGTCCTTGAGAACTTGGGCTGTACTTGATCAACAATCAACAGTCGTCTTTTTGAGTCTCCTTCGATAAGAAACAAGTTGAGGATATTGAATCTAGCTACACCCATACCTCTTGAAATCTCGTCCTTATCAATCCTAAACAGTTTTTGTGATCCAGCATTACCGTTGCTTCTCCTTAGCACACTTTTGAAATGACCTGCCTTGTCTTCACTCAAATTACTGTCAATTATTCTTCGGTTCGTTCCTACTACAATCAATTTTGGACCAATTGATTTAATAGTTCCTCTAGCAATTGCAAAGTGACCTGCCTCATCGCTAACAATGACACGGTCATACCGTGAAATATGACTAGTAGGCATTTCGTCATCCAGCCTCTCAAAAACGTAAGTGAACTCTGTTTGCAAGTCGATCTTGTCATTGGAATTCTTTATAACCAACAGTCCAATTGCCAATCCATCGCTTTCTTCACGTTGCTTAGCTGTAAGAGTCCACATGAGTTTGGTAAGCTTTTGAGATATTGCTTCTTCGTGAACCAAAAGTTCATCCCAATAGTTGTAAAACTCCAGATATTGTGGCTTTCCTTCCAATTGACTTGTTAACTCTTGGTACATTTCAATTGGCAATCCACTTTCTTCCGCAGAACCGTATTCGTGCATTTTATTGATAGCCATACATGGACTTTGGATAGCACATTGATCGCACGTAGTTCTTTTCAACAAGCTGGGCAACTCTCTGTTAGTGCCAATGAAGAATTTGGTGAGCCTGTTACGTAGATTTATCAACGATTTGAGATCAACAACACTGATATTACATTGCTTGGTGATCATTTCTTTGGTGTATACCATCAAGAATGAATTCACATCAACATCATACCTATCCTTGTACAAGAGAGCATAAAGTGATGCTTGACCTTGGTGACTGATGTTTTCTCTGCCTGTTTTCAATTCGAGTGGGAGTAACTGAGAAATTGTTTTCCCATTCGTGACCATTGTCGCTTGGATAGTTGCATCTACAATCCCTTTAATACCATAAGTAGGAGACCAAATAGACTCTTCTATATCTAAAACATCCTCTAGTGCAAATTGAACCTTGGAGTTGTGGCCCAGTGGAATCTCATTTGATTTTTGAGATAGGTTCTGCTTCTTGAAGAAACGCTGGAACCAATTCTCGATCATAGGAACATGGCTCTCGAGTATTTCTTGTCTGATAGAGTCAATTTTGTCTCCAACACTGAAAATACCCAATCTATACATATCCAAATTGGCTTCCAACAACTTCAAGATATGAGGTTTGGTCCATATTTCAGATACCATACAATCTTGAAATATGGCATGCACAATTTCTCCTATAATTATAGGAATAGACAGGGTACCTGGGAACTTGAATCGCTGTTGAAGTACCGTTCTACGTGGACATGTCAACTGCTGTGATACTGTTGTTGCACTAAGTAGTACATCCGGGTTTAAAATGAGCAAATTGTGTACATCATCGATCAACTTTGGGGTCTCTGGATTGGAAATAACAATATGCAAAATATCACCAATTACAAACTCGAGCTCTGTATATTCTCCACGCACTATAATTTTTGTAAATGACAGGTCTGACTCTATTACTTCCATTATGAGCTGAGTCTTGTCCATATTGGTACCGTATTTTCTTTCCATTATGTTCTTTATTTGGTATCTTTTCAAGTCTGGTTTTGAATATGCTAGTTTGGTATCGTCTTCTTCGATTTTGGGGAAACTTTGTTGTTTCATGTTTGAGTTGTTCATGGTTTGTTGGAAGGAATTGGCATGGATTTGATCTCGGTCCAGAAGTGACGTAAATGTGGATGGTGCTTGCTCTAATTTTGAAACAATTTTCAGTGGCAGTTTCAAGTTTGGAGCAGTTCTAGTCAACTTTGGTGATAGCAGAGGCTTTTGAGCTTTCGATACCTTAATCTCATTTGGGTCAACATATATTTGGTCGTCGTCACTAAAAGGATCTGTGTCGCTGAAAGGATCTTCAGAGAAATCACTTCCAATGTCAGCAACAGCTTGACTTACTTCTTTCATTTCTAAGTGCTCATTTATAGGTTTAGAAACAGTTTCAGGATGTGGGGAGGCCTTTCTCAGAGTCAATTGAACTTGAGTTTCTAGGGCATGCAATAAATCTTCATCGTCTTCACTAAATGGATCATCTGAGGAGTTCTTTTCTTCTTGAGTCAGTTTTGCAATGAAATCAGGAACTGATTCAATTTCCAGACGCTTTAAATTATTCAGTTCAAATTTGTCTATCCAAGAACTTAGATTGATTGGAGGTTTATCTAATTTCTCTGAACTTTTCTGTTTAGTACGAGATCTAACTAAATGGTCTAAACCGCTTGATTTCGCTCTGTTTAAAGTAGGTGAAATATCGAGTTTGTTTGAAGGTGAAGCGTCTGAGACAGTTCTTTTTAATCTTGGTGTTCTTTCTGTTTCAAGATCGAATGGGTTTGTATTTGAACTGGGTGACAGTTTAGGATTAGACGGTCTTAAAGGTGAACTTGGTAATCCATCTCGCCTTAATACGCGACGCGGACTTGTACGCCATCTGATTCCTTCATAACTATCATCAGAGCTATGATGCTGATCAAAAGTGATCAAGTGATGATCAAGATCATCGTCACGGTTGACTTTTTTAACTGGTCCTGGTAATGAAAGACTACTTTGAGGTTGGTCTTCTTCTTGATCTAGGACATGTATTGGTGGAGGTAATGAAGTTGGATTTGATATTGAAGTTGTAGTTGGTGTTTTTGGAGGTCCTGTTAGTGTATCTACTGGACCAAAATGATAACGTAGTTTACTGGACCGTTTAGTAGGCCTGATTGTATCATCAGGTTGCACTCGCTTCAGCATATCGCTGATATATTGAGTATGGTACGCGTCTATAAGATGAAAGTGATTGAAGTTATGTTTGGATGTATGCAGGTCAGATCAATACTCCACAAATGAAGAGATGAGAGAATGGTGGGAGTGGAAGAGTTGGAAGAAGTAAAGGTGAAAGAAGCAAGGGCTGGAGAAGAAAAGGTGGGATGCGAAAGAGAATTGAAGGGGTGGATAGGTAATCCGTTAAGTCAGAATATTAGTGTTGGATGTCTATAAAGCAAAAGCTTTATTTAAAAGATGTTAAGGTTAATATGAGTGAGTAAGAGTTTTACAAGTAGATTGTTCATTGGGCTGCAAGCAAACTCAAAAGACCTTGAATTGAGTGTTGAACTTTCTCATCCTCGGTTTATAGTATATTTCATAAAGCTAAGCTGCTATCATGTCAACCGTTTCATGTAGACTTTTCAATCTATAATGCACGTGACTACTATTGATGTATGTATTGACATGATAACAGTAGAGAGTAACATTACTGAATCAAATAGAAGAGTAGAATTAGAAAGTTTCTAATAATATAGATACTAAAACAAGTGAAGTGTAACAATAATATTAGATATACTTTACTTATTAAAATAAGCTATATTTCAATTATTATGACTTGCAGTAGACTAGACTTTCAGATAATCCAACTGCAATACAAACCATAAACATAAACGTAAATAGTATACGATAATTCATCTCATATTTCCTCAGCATCGCAACTTTCACAGTCGATTTAAAATAACACAATCTTCCTCACACGATAACTTGTTAATTAACCCTTCCTCTTTCAATAGATATCATTCTTACCTTATTCATCCAATCAATAACACATCTCACTACTCTCACGACTAACCTGACATCTAAATATCAATAGCCTAACCGTAAACCAACCCCCACTACTTATCTACTCCTCACCACTACTTCTCTACATCCCATCTCACTCATCTCTTCCCATCCTCATCCCCCTCCAGATGGATGCAAATCCTAACATCCTTACCACAATAAACACCCCCATCTTTGTGCCACATCCTTTTCTACTCTGAAAATTTTCGCCCTTCTCAATTTTTTTTTTGTTGCATCTCATCGACTTTTCCATTTCTACTCTTCTCATCCCCTACCAATACCATGGCTTACGTCTTGACAGAAACCGCAGCCGGTTACGCCTTGCTTAAGGCTTCCGACAAGAAGATCCATAAGTCTACTACTTTGATTGAGGACTTGAACTCTGCTGAGAAGGTTGCTGAACAGTTCAAAATCCATCGTTTTGAAAAGTTTCAATCTGCAGCCAATGCTTTAGAGGAAGCTAATGCTATTATCGAGGGCCGTGTATCTGAGAACTTGCAGACTATGTTGGAGAACATTAAGAATGACAAGAAGGCTACTTTGATTGTTTCAGAGACCAAGTTGGGTAACGCCATTAACAAGTTGGGACTTAACTTTAGTGTTGTTTCTGATGCTGCCTCTTTAGACTTGCACAGAGCTATCAAGGAGTTCTTGCCTGAGTTGTTACCTGGTTTGGATGACTCTGCCTTGAAGCAAATGTCTCTTGGTTTGGCTCACTCCATTGGTCGTCACAAGTTGAAGTTCTCCGCAGACAAGGTAGACACCATGATTGTACAAGCCATTGCTTTGCTCGATGACTTGGACAAGGAATTGAACACCTACGCAATGAGATGTAAGGAATGGTACGGATGGCACTTCCCAGAGTTGGCTAAAATGATCACCGACTCTGTGGCCTACGCCAGAATCATCTTGCACATGGGTGTTAGATCCAACGCAAGCGAAACCGACTTGTCTGAAATCCTCCCAGAAGAAATTGAAGAACAAGTTAAGGTTGCTGCTGAAGTCAGTATGGGTACTGAAATAACTGCCATCGACTTGGAAAACATTAGAGCTTTGGCTGAACAGATTGTGGACTTTGCTGCATACAGAGAACAATTGTCCAACTACTTGAGCTCGCGTATGAAGGCTATCGCACCAAACTTAACTGCTTTGGTCGGTGAATTGGTAGGTGCTAGATTGATTGCACACTCTGGTTCCCTCACCTCGCTTGCTAAGGCCCCAGCATCAACTATCCAAATTTTGGGTGCTGAAAAGGCTTTATTCAGAGCTTTAAAGACTAAACACGACACACCAAAGTATGGTTTATTGTACCATGCCTCGCTCGTAGGACAAGCTTCAGGTAAGAACAAGGGTAAGATTGCCAGAGTATTGGCTGCCAAGGCTGCCGTAGCCTTGAGATACGACTCGCTTGCTGAAGAACGTGACGACTCGGGTGACTTTGGTTTGGAAGTTAGAGCCAAGGTTGAATCTAGATTGAGTGCTTTGGAAGGACGTGACTTGAGAACTACCTCCAAGGTTGTCAGAGACGCACCAAAGATTGACATAACTGAAGCCCGTGCTTACAATGCCGACGCCGATGCTCCAGCCCAAGCTGACTCGGATGATGAAGAATCCGAAACTGAAGAGGTTGTAGAAAAGAAGTCCAAGAAGGAAAAGAAGGAAAAGAAGGACAAGAAGAGAAAGAGAGAAGAAGATGATGAAGAAGAAGATGAAAAGAAATCAAAGAAGGAAAAGAAGGAGAAGAAGGAAAAGAAGGACAAGAAAGAAAAGAAGGAAAAGAAGGAAAAGAAGGATAAGAAGAAGTCCAAGGATTAAATATACTTCATCATCTCATCTACATCTTCATTTCATTAATTTACGTTCATTGATATGAATAAGAGATATTCATCATCATTTAGCATTTCATGACGTGTATTGAATACAAAAACTAAGAATATCGTTTATTGTACGGTAGCACAACCCTCCTATTTTTGTTTGATGGTTCGCCATTGTTTGTTCCATAGTATAAAGAGTTATCTCTTGTTAGACCTGTTTTAATAAATTAAGAGCTGATTCTGTGTAGAGTATGCGATATATCGAGCAAAGTGAGATGTGGAGAAATAGATGAACTGATAAAATTGTGAACCATGAAATCCAGTCAAGTTCCTCGAGATTCACCCTTGACGAGGCAAGTTCAACTTAGTAACTTTTAAAAGGCCCTGGTCATCTCCACTTTTAGCCATCTTCACCTTAAAAATGTAAATTTATAATTATTTAAGTAACTTTTGCACCCAATTAATTATCACTTCCAAGCCTCCTTTTCAGAAATCATTGCAAAGTAATGAATTGAACTGACTGTTAAATATCAGAATATCTAAACCATTCCAATAATATGAAACTTAAGTTGTCATTTCCTCAGAGTGGAATTTCAATAGTTAAATTTAGTTGAACAAAAATTAAATCTCGTCTGACAACTCCTTAAACATAGATGTTACATGCTTTAATAGTTTGTCTTGTGCTTTTATGTGCTCGTGGCTGTCATGCTAGAGGGGGTTATTATGATGCTGAACTATCCCTTGAACGGGGTGCTGTCTGTGGATATGTTGATGCAAGAGGAGGTGCTGGCCACATCCATTTGGACGTACAAGAACTTGAAGCTGAGGAGAGAGAAGTTCAAGTTGTCATTTTCGACTATAGAAATATTCTTAAGTTTAAGAACATACCAACTGTTGAAGAATATCATTCGAATTACGATCCTACTAATTTTGAGTTAAATTCTAAGATGTTTGATCATGAATCAAACCTGATCGTATTTAAGATCGACAAATCAAGCGAATACTTGGGTACAAATGTTGGTTACTTTTCTAGAGAGCCTTTGCACCCAGGTCAACAAAACTTCAGCATTACCGACACAGGAGTTAATTGCGTTTACATTGCGCCATTCAAAAATGTAACTCTGCTTAATATTAAAGTCAAATTTACACATTCTACTGGTGTCTTTGGTCCTGAAGAAAATGGAAATCTATTGAGTTTAATCTTTGATCTCAAACTATATGCTTTATTTTTGGTATTTTTCACATATCACTTTATGAGATTTGGCATTCAAAATGGAATTGAGTCAATTTCCTTGGTTTCAAAAGGAGTCTTGTTCGTGTACTTTGTACCTACTTTGATACTTTTGGGCTTACATACAATCATAATGTCCATTTTTCACAGTAGCACGTCGGATAGCCTAGTACTCTTCGCTGATTATGCACATTATTTGCAGCAATTTTTGGTCTTGATTTTAAAGAGAATTCAAAATAGCGCCAATTTACTCTTTTGTATGGGATACGGTCATCTTTATTACCACACCGACTCCTTCAAAGAGTTCAGGATCTTACCGTCTAAATATAAAGCAACAGTTTTAAGATTATTAGCTGTTGACTTGTTTTTAGCTTTGGTTACCGCCTTGACTAAATCTGGGGATCTAGCTTCAGAACCAGATAAGGAATATTTAGTACCCAGAATATTTTATTTGTATAAGAGTTCTATTTTCAAAGATTCCACTATTTGGCAGGTATTTTATATAGGTTTTATGATCTGCACGGACTTAACAGATTTCACTTGGTTCGTTTTGTCATGTAAATACTACTACAGCACTGCAAAGATCTTGAAGAAATCTCCACCGCTATTAGGAAAAAGTCTGCGCGATGTTAGCGCTAATAAGAAAACAGAGCAAGCTTTCAACAAATCATTTTACATAGTTGTTGTTAGTCCTGTGATAGCCTCCATTTGGTCAGCTATTAGTGCGATTGACAATTTTGTTTTGCAATGGGAGCATAGCTTTAATATTGAGTACAAGGATTTTGGAAGACCTGATCTTAATGAGCTGTTGAATTTAATGGAAGCTTATGGGAACGAAATGAGTATGCCCCCGGGGCCAATGGGACATCACTACCTCATTATTCTCATTCATGTGGCACTTTTCTACTTGTTTTGGATGAGAAACAACGTTGGATTGAATTTTGAGAAGACACCTGAACTTGATGTAAATGGTATAAAAAAGCTGAAAAATGAAGTTAAAGATTTCGAGAAGACACTGTCAGACATTGATGTTCTTGATAGTAGAACAGAAAAGAATGAACAAAGCCACAAAAGTCAAGGTTGGTTATGGTCTATTTTTGAAATGTGACTTCAACATATAGACTATGAACATCTGAAGTCACTATTATTAGCTTTCACAGTAAAGAGAGAATTGTTTCGTAAGTTTATTGTGGTATTCTCGTGAGATATATTCAATCTAGACTGGTTCTATTTTAATTTCGTATTAAAAAAGGATTCTAACCGTCAACTTAAGTAGTTTATAAGAATTTGCAGCCAATCTCCGGTTGAAGATTCAGTTCACAAGTAGTGAATAAACTGTTCCCCATGAGTGATTACGTATTCATATATCGTAGATATAAACTATTACTTGTATCTGTCCAATAGTAACACAATGACTCTACGTATACACTGAAGACAAGACTTACCAGTAAATTTCCAAGAATCTACTTTCAATGATTAATTCATATAAAACGTCTCAACTAATTCTTCAACGAAAAGGGTGGTTGGTGTAATGGTAACATATTTGCCTTCCAAGCAAGTGCCATGGGTTCGATTCCCGTACCACTCATATTTTTTTAATCTCATCATCAATTTTTGATTTGAGTCAAACTATAAGGAACGTGAAAAACTCGTCACTGTATATGTTGTTTTGTCGAGCAATACGAGTCCAGCAGTTGATTAAGAATCGATATAGTTTCAATTTCAAATACCGTACTTTAATGACTCAGATAAGTCTTAATTCTACAGAGACTAAGATCAGGGATCTTTTAGTCGAGTTCTGTGACTCTTACAATGCTAAGACCACCGATGACCCATTAGTATTAAGATTCACAGGTGGGTGGGTTAGAGATAAACTTCTTGGGATCGAGAGCAATGATATAGATATTGCTATTAATCATTTGTCTGGTGAAGACTTTGCCACTCGATTGTACACTTATTTGGATGAAACCAAAGATGAAACATTCAAGAAGACTACGATACATACCATTAAGAAGAACCCTGAAAAGTCCAAACATTTGGAGACATGTACCACGAAATTGTTTGATTTGGACATTGATTTCGTCAATTTGAGGTCAGAAGCTTACACTGAAGATAGCAGAGTGCCAGTCATTAAGTATGGAACCCCACAAGAAGATGCAATGAGAAGAGATGCAACTTTGAATGCACTCTTCTACAATATTAATGAGGACAAGATTGAAGATTTTACTAATAGAGGTATGGATGACTTGAATCTGGGAATCCTCCGTACTCCATTACAACCGCTTCAAACATTCTTGGATGATCCTTTACGTGTTCTCAGATTGATTAGATTTGCCAGCAGATTAAACTACGAAATCGAAGAGGAAACTTATAAAGCGATGGGAACAAATGAAGTCAAGTATACTTTACTTCATAAGATCAGCAGAGAACGTGTAGGCATAGAAGTTGAAAAGATTGTAACTAGCAAGAACCCAGCTTACGGGCTTCAGTTGATTAACTATTCTGGTTTGACCAATTCGATATTCGGGTTTGGAGATATGACTGAAGCAGTGAATCAAATGAACAGCAAAGAAGTGCTACAAAAGGTGCACCTTGCAGGAGATAAGGTCGAGCCAAACATAACAGCGTTGTCATATATGTTTCCAATTTTTATCAAATATGTTTCATCCTTGTCAGAGTCATCAGAAGTGTACAAAATTTACAAGAGTATTTTCAATGGAGACACAGAAAAGCAAAGAGCCTGGTGGTATGCTGTAACACTCTATCCCTATGAACTGCAAGTTGTTCTTAAAACAAACGGTAAAAAAAGACAAGCGCAAGGCCAAATAGTCGATGTTCTTTTAAGAGGAGGACTCAAATCAAGTAACCATGATGTTGAAAAAGTGACATCTTTAATCAATAACAGAACAGAATCATCTGAAGTCTTGAATTCTTTGTCTAGTGACAAAGTATCGAGATCAGACTTTGGTCTTTACTTGAGGAAGTTCGGACTGTTTCAAGATTTAAACTTATTGTTTAATTTATTTGTTGACTGTTTGCAGCCAATACTTGCATTGAAAATGGAAAATTACAAACCTGAACCTATCCCTCAAAGCATTCCTGAAATAGATGTTGAAATCTCCAAGGTACTTGACGCTCAAATCAAAAAATATGAAGATATTGCTAACAATATTAAATCAATGGGATTGGATAATGTTCATCAAATGAAATTGATAATCGATGGAAAACAATTATCAAAAGAACTCAACTGTAAACCTGGCCCATGGATGGGACGTATTAATAGTGAGATATTAGTATGGCAATTGGATAACCCAGAAAAGACAAAGGAAGATTGTTTATTGTATATTAAGGAGATCTTACCAAAGTATCTTTAAGTTAAGGAATAATCCATTTATAGATTTAGTCTACTTCAGTAGTAGTTAATTAAAGTTATTGATGTTAGTTTTTGATGAAGTGTTTGAAGAATTGAAGGTCAGGAGTCTCGTTGATAGAGTATGCTTAGGTTGAGATGGAACGATGCGCAGTAGTGTGACAATTGAAGCATAAGAATTGTATCTGTGTGGGCAGTGAAAATGTATAATTTATGTTAGAGTAAAACTACAGTAAGCGAATGGGTATTGTAATCATGTGAAGATTGAAAAGGATTAATATCTTGAGCAGTGAAGTATGAAAAGTACAATATCAGAATTGAAATATAAAAGTTTAATTATGAATCTGCTTAAAGAAACATTTATATGTAATCAAGTCACCAATAATTATCATGGGAAATGTATTCAAAAAGTCTATGAAAAGTTTATATTCAATATCTTGAGGCATCCCTTACTTTGAAGCATCATCAATGAGTTGTTGTAATTTTCCTTCATCATTTAATTTAATCACTTCAGTGTCATTACCAATGAACTTACCTCCAATAAACACCTTAGGTACAAATCTATTTTGTTCAGTGATCTCTTTCAAGTAAGTGTGAATGGCTTCACCGTCTTCAACGATGTCCATTTCAACCACAGCAGCTTTGTCTGTGACTTTAGAAAAGATGGCCTTGGTAACAGTACAGTCAGGGCACCAAGTCTTTATGATGTTAGTAGAATTCAATTGAAAGATATTAATATCAATATACATACGGTTGAACCAATGAAAACAGGACTGGAATTGATATAGTTTTGAACCTTTTGAACAATCTCAGGAGATGAAGCAGACATGATGATAATGTTGAATTGAAAATGGTTTGAGTTTTGTAATGAACCACAGCTTTTTTAAAATTTATGATGGCTTATGGTACAAAAGAATTAGTGGATGCAGGGTTTAAACGGTGATGAACAAGGGATGAAGAAATGATGAACAAAGGAAAGGTTAAGAGGTGTAGGTTTGTTGAATTGATTAAAGATATGGTTAAGAAGATGTGTTAGAGTACGTGTGGGTCTTTAAAATAGGAAGAAGATGTGGTTATGTATCATTATTATTGTCATCATTATAGATCTCATAATTTAAACGGATTTGTAAGAAATCTAAGCGAATTTATGGATCCGTAATGTGATGATTATGGATGAAGAAGAGATGAGTAGAGAGTTTTTCTAGTCTCAAAGGGTAGATTTCTATTGGTATTTCACTCTTCTTATTCTGTTATTATATTCATTTGAACATCGTATCTAATTCGTTACCCTTATTAATAGTTGCACATTCATTCTCTCGTTGGAAATCAACTCCGGCACCTTTTTTTTTATGATGTCATTACTGGTTAAAGTTGATTGAGAGAGAATGTTGAAAGAACACCAGAAGAACTGACGGTTCTGTTCTTTGGTCTTTAAATAATAATACAGTTAGATGTAGGTATTGGCTGCAATAATTCAAATAAACTCACTAGCCTCTTATTAAACAATTTCATAACTTAATATTGAACATACTTTACTTCTATTTCAAGTCTTATTAAAGAAATAACATAACTACACAATTCAATAGACTAACCAAATTAATTGACAAGCCCACTTCATTTATACAAAGCTCATATTCTTTCAAGTTCATATATTCTCCATCAAAACCATTTTCAAACCTTTTTCTTATCAAGAACTCGTCAATTCATAACCATTCTATCATATCAAATATCTTATTCAATTGACTGTCACAAACGATTCGATCGACAATACGATCGACAATTAGAACAATCAAATGTCAATGATACTGTATTATATCATAAAGAACAATGTACTCCTCTTTTCATATTTGTCTACCATACCTGTCTTTAAATAACCAGCCTTTTACTTACTTGTCATTATTATGTTTACTTAAGAACTCTTCTCCATTATCTCTTTATCTCTTTTTATTATTATCTCATCACCTCAACAATTATTAAACTAAACACTTCAACTAATAGCTTATTCAGCTTAATCATTACATAAACTCACAATTGTTTAACTAACCCATTGAAACATTCCATCACTCAACAATCTATCAATCTATCAATCTTTCAACTCCATTACTCCAAAAACATTCTCAACTTGTTCACTTCTTTTTCAGTATATTTCTCGTCATACACTTCTCACCTCTCCTTGACACACCACACACCACACCTCCTGCCACTCACCTCCTTCCTACCACACCCCCACATCTTGTGATCCCCCAACTCACTCCTGCAATACCCCATGAAATCTCACTCGTGCCAACTCAAATTCCAAATGACTCACACTCAAAACTGAAAAAATTGAAAAAATTAAACTCTTCAAGCTTTCAACAACAATGTCTAAGGTTGAAAAGGTTTCAATATTAGGTAGTGATACCATCCATGTTGGTTATGGGATTCAGGATCATATTGTCCAAGAGGTTCTTACCAACAAGGCTTCTTCGACTTATGTAATTATCTCAGATACTAACATGTCGTCTACTAAACCATATACTGCTTTGGTGACCAAGTTCCAAGCTAAGTTGGCTCAGCTCAAGCCAGACTCTCGTTTACTTACTTTCAATGTTCCTCCTGGGGAAAACAATAAGAGTCGTCAGACTAAGGCTTCTGTTGAAGACTTTTTATTGCAACAAGGTTGTACTAGAGATACTGTCATTCTTGCTGTAGGAGGTGGTGTTATCGGTGATATGATTGGATTCGTCGCAGCTACCTTCATGAGAGGTGTTCGTGTTATTCAAGTCCCAACTACTCTTTTAGCTATGGTGGATTCTTCTGTTGGTGGTAAGACTGCTATCGACACTCCATTAGGTAAAAACTTTATTGGTGCATTCCACCAACCGGAGTACGTTTTTGCGGACGTCTCTTTCTTGGAAACATTACCTACTAGACAATTCATAAACGGTATGGCTGAGGTTGTCAAAACAGCAGCTATCTGGGATGAAGCTGAATTCTCCAGATTAGAGAAGTTTGCACCAATCTTCTTATCTGCTGTGAGTAGTCAAGAAAAAGAAAAAGATTTACTGCTGATTAGAGCTGACTTGATCAAGACCGTCTTGGGTTCAATTAGAGTTAAGGCAAGTGTTGTGTCAAGTGATGAGAAGGAATCTGGATTAAGAAACTTGTTAAACTTTGGCCACACCATTGGCCATGCCATTGAAGCAGTATTGACCCCAGAAGCATTACACGGAGAATGTGTTTCAATTGGTATGATATTGGAAGCTGAATTGGCAAGATACTTGGGTGTTTTGGCACCAGCTGCAGTAGTACGTTTATCAAAATGTCTTGCTGCTTATGGTTTACCAATCTCGGTTGACGATAAAACATTCTTACCAAAGGTCGGAGCTAAACGTTACAACTTGGCCATCGACGTATTATTGAAGAAGATGGCTATTGACAAGAAGAATGACGGAAGTAAAATCAAATGTGTTTTGCTCGAATGTATTGGTAAATGTTACCAACTCAAGGCACACCAAATCTCAAAGCAAGATTTGGGATTTGTATTAACTGACGAAGTATTAGTACATCCATTCAACCCTGAAGAAACACCTACCAAGAACATTGTGATTCCTCCTGGATCCAAATCCATCTCGAATAGAGCATTAATATTGGCTGCTTTGGGTACCGGAACAGTGAGAGTCAAGAACTTGTTACACTCAGATGATACAAAGCATATGTTAGATGCAGTTGCTGCCCTCAAGGGTGCTGAAATTAGCACCGAAGATAATGGTGAAACTATTGTCGTTAAGGGTAACGGTGGTCTGATGTTGGCTTATGATGACCAGATTTACTTGGGAAACGCAGGAACCGCATCCAGATTCTTGACCACAGTTGCTGCCCTTGTAGGAGCCAACCCCAAGTCAAAGTCCAACACCGTTTTATTGACTGGTAATGCTAGAATGCAAGAAAGACCAATCGGTCCATTAGTAGATGCCTTGAGAGCAAACGGATCTACCATTGAATACCAAAACAAACAAGGTTCTCTTCCTTTGAAGATCCAAGCAGGGCAGGGACTTAAGGGTGGAAGAATCGAATTGGCCGCAACCATTTCGTCTCAATACGTTTCTTCTATTTTAATGTGTGCCCCATACGCCGCAGAAGAAGTCACATTATCGCTTGTAGGTGGGAAACCAATCTCCCAGTTGTACATTGACATGACAATTGAAATGATGAAATCTTTCGGTATCACTGTTACAAAGTCGACCACCGAAGCTTACACCTATCACATTCCTAAAGGAACTTATGTGAATCCACTGGAATACACTGTTGAATCAGATGCTTCTTCTGCCACTTACCCATTGGCTTTTGCTGCACTCACAGGCTCAACTTGTACCATCCCTAACATTGGATCTCTGTCTTTACAGGGAGATGCTAGATTTGCTGTGGATGTCTTGAGACCAATGGGATGTAAGGTTGAACAAACTTCAACATCTACAACTGTCACTGGACCACCTCGTGGTGAATTATTACCATTGCCACACGTTGACATGGAACCAATGACTGATGCCTTTTTGACAGCATCCGTAGTTGCTGCAGTTGCCAAAGACCTGCTGAAAAACACAACCACCTCAATCACAGGTATTGCCAACCAACGTGTTAAGGAATGTAACAGAATTGCTGCAATGGTTACAGAATTAGCCAAGTTTGGTGTGACTGCCAGCGAATTACCAGATGGTATTCAAATCCAAGGTGTTAACCGTAAGGACTTACAAACACCATCAACCAAGTTAAGAGGAGTTAAATCTTATGACGATCACAGAGTTGCAATGTCCTTCTCACTTTTAGCAGGATTGTGTCATGAACCTGTCTTGATTCAAGAAAGATCATGTACTGGTAAGACATGGCCAGGATGGTGGGATACTTTGCACACTAAGTTCAATGTAAAGATTGACGGTCATGAGCTTCCTCTTTCCTCCAAGCAGGAAAGTGCTGCCCACGAAGAAGACGCTAATGGAAACAAGTCTATTATAGTAATTGGAATGAGAGCTGCAGGCAAAACAACCTTATCTAAATGGATTTCCTCTTTCTTGGGATTCAAGTTCATTGACTTGGACGATGTATTGGAAGAGAAAATTGGAACTGATATCAGAAGTTACATTAAGGAACACGGCTGGGACAAGTTTAGAGAAGAAGAAGTTAAGATTGCCAAGCAAGCACTTGTCGACTATGCTCATGGTTATGTTATTTCGACTGGTGGTGGAATTGTTGAAAGCGAGCAATCAAGAAACTTGTTGAAAGAATACAAGAAGAAGGGTATTGTATTACACTTACACCGTGACATTGATGAAACAGTTCTGTTCTTATCTCAAGACACAACTAGACCGGCATTTGTGAGTGAAATCTTGGAAGTTTGGCAAAGAAGAGAAGGTTGGTACCAAGATTGTTCTAACTATCACTTTTTCAGCTCTCACTGTGAGAATGAACTTGAATTTAAGCAATTGAGAAACTCCTTCACCAACTATATTGGAACTATCACTGGCTTAAAGGCTGTTGAGATCCCTACTTCTAGATCAGCTTTTGTCTCATTGACTTACCCTGACTTACAGGAAACAACCTCTACATTAGAAGAGGTAGTTTTGGGCTGTGAAGCTGTTGAGTTGAGAGTTGATTTGTTGAAGAGCTTTGACCCAAGTTATGTTGCTGGTCAAACCGCTATTTTGAGAAAATATGTCAATGTTCCAATCATCTATACTGTGAGAACCACATCACAAGGTGGTAAGATTGACGACAACGACATGGACACCATCACCAAGTTATTGTTACTTGGTATCAAGCTTGGAGTTGAATACTTGGATGTTCAATTGACTTATCCAACCAGTTTAATTAACTTGGTTTTAAGCCAAAAGAAGTTCACCAAAATCATTGCTTCACACCACGACGTGAGTGCACAATTGAAGTGGAACAACATTGAATGGAAGAACAAATACAACCAAGCCGTTTTGTTCAATGCCGATGTTGTCAAGTTTGTTGGATCAGCTACTCAGTTGCAAGACAACTTGACATTGGAAGAGTTTAGATCGCAAAACACACTCAAGCCATTGATTGCCATTAACATGGGTGAGCAAGGAAAATTGTCTCGTGTTTTGAATACTGTTTTGACCCCAGTTACACATGACTTATTGCCTTTCAAGGCCGCTCCAGGACAGTTGACTGTTTCGCAGATTAACAAGGCATTTGCTGAGATTGGAGGGTTTGTTGAGAAGCAATTTTACGTTGTTGGATCACCAATTGCCCACTCTCGTTCTCCCCCATTGCATAATGCAGGTTACCAAGAGTTGAGTTTGCCTTACAAATTCGATAGATTTGAATCGAACAATGCTGATGAAGTTTACAACACCTTGATCAAGAATCAGTCCAAGTTTGGTGGATTGGCTATTACTATGCCATTGAAGTTAGACTTGTTGAAGTACGCTGATAAACTTTCAGATGCTGCTCAAACTATTGGAGCCATCAACACTTTAGTTCCTTTGGAAGGAGGTAAGTTGTTTGGTGACAATACCGACCATGTTGGTATTACCCAATCGTTTACCAGAGCTGGTGTTCCAAACATTGAATATGCTCAAGTCAACGGTTTGGTGATTGGTGGTGGTGGTACTTCACGTGCTGCTGTCTATGCTTTGCACTCAATGGGATGTAAGACTATTTACATGATCAACCGTACCAGTTCTAAGTTGGAGGAAATCAAGAAATCGTTCCCTGAAAACTATGGAATTGTTGTGTTGGACACTGAAGAACAGATTGAAACTTCTAAGCCTGTTCTGTTGATCATCTCATGTATTCCAGCAGACCAAGCAATTGACGAAAAGTTATTAACCAAGATTGAGAAGTTGTTACACAAGGGTAATAGCGTTGATGTTGGATTCACTCCAACACTTTTGGAAGCAGCATACAAGCCTAGAATCACACCAGTGATGAAGGTTGCTGAAAAATTCAAATGGAACGTTATTCCTGGAGTTGAGATGTTGGTGAATCAAGGAGAGAGACAATTTAAAGTTCACACTGGATACACCCCTCCTTACAAGGCTATCCATGCTGCTGTAGTGAAGGATTAGTTTATTATGTGTTGTATATAATTGAATGATAAGTATACTGAGAAATAGTAAAGAAGATTTGGGGGATTGTATATATTTGATAGAGAAGTTAAGAGAAGCTATAAGATTTGTTAACCAATAGATGTATTATGCAGCCATAACTACAGTCTCCATATAATCTCCTAAAGTGAAACCTAACAGAATTGATTAGATGGACCTACAGTATATTAATAACCATATCACCTATTAAAGTGCACCACCAAAACCCGAAGGAGTTATAGCTTATAAAAAACTTTACTGGGCATTGCTAACCTCCAAAGTCCGAACTAATACTTAATACCGATTACTCAAGATCTAATTAAGATTGCTGTTGTTGCTCAAAGT
This sequence comes from Kodamaea kaohsiungensis (nom. inval.), assembly GCA_030558205.1. NCBI lineage: Eukaryota > Fungi > Ascomycota > Pichiomycetes > Serinales > Debaryomycetaceae > Kodamaea > Kodamaea kaohsiungensis (nom. inval.). The sequence continues at coordinate 19,731 of JAJMRZ010000036.1, read as the reverse complement.
CTATTGCTTGAAAAGTATTAGTTGAATGATCATGTTTGGTATCCACTTGCTGTTGTCAATAATTTATATCAAACCCCCTTATTAATAAACTATGTTTATAGATAGATAAGAACAGACCAAGACATTTCAATCATATATTTCAATTCCCCTCTTAACCATCTAATGACTAGTTAGTCATCATACTATATACACTGCCTTGATATATCTTCTCTCTTTCTCATTACTATCATCACACATCACCTCCTTGCATCTATATATGACTCTGGCTTCTCCACCAGCTCCTTCGCTTAAACCCTCTACGAATTTCCAAATTTGGCTTGATTGGACGCAACTTCTGTCATTCATCATGTAAATAATTACATCAATAGTACTATGCAAAAGTAGATCAATAGTTCTAAACTCCTAGTACTCCTTAAGCTTCTACTTGATTCCAATTGATTCCACTTGATTCTAGTTGATTCTAGAACATAATTTGAACCACCACTTCATGCTCCAAACCATCCTTTCACTCTGCTGTGGTGTTTATTCTCGTACAACTCTCTCTCTCATACAGCCTTACACGTATTACATAATCAACTAATAATAACAATCACCAAAAACAATCAGTTTTCTAGTTCAACTTTTCAACTTTTCGCCTCCTTGTTCCTCCCCCTCGAACCAACGAACCCTCCAATCCCCCTCCTCATAACCCCCCTCCTCATCCTCGAACGATCAATCCAACAAACTCGCCTCCCGTACCATTAAATGGCATTCATGTCTCAAAGGCGGAGAAGGAAAAAGAAATTATTTTTTTTGCGCGATGTTTTTAATGAGAAGCTTTAAAAATTTATATGAGAAGGAATAACTTTAAAGTTGATTGCATTAAGAATCTTGTTAACAGTTCATTACTAATATTCATTATACTCAATAGGTTTTATATTGAGTGGTAAGTTATTGGTTATAAGAGGCTTTACGTTTTAGAGAAGTCTACATCTAATGAATATGGTGCATCCTAATGTATTAGCGCAACGGAGTGCGAGTGTACTCCGTAGGGCTTACTCCTCACAGCTGATGTTTAAAGGTGCCAGACATTACTTTCTCGGCCAGTTTGGAAGCTTGAGGGACTTGAAGAATGAGTTGATCAAGGGTGAAGAGGATGAAGTATCTGCAGAGTCGCAGTCTCATCCTTATATTCATTATCCTTTAGTCACACGAGAACAGTTGAAGAAGATTTCAAATGATAGTTTTAAATTCGAGTTTGGATATAATTCATACGCATATCATTCAACTCGTCTGGATCCTATGATTCATTCCCTTTCAGACTTGACTGTCCCAACTGACTTGACCTCGCTTTTACCAAAGAGAAGACCTCACGGTAGTCCTGCAGATACCTTGTCTATCAAGGCTGGCGATGATGCCATGTTGGTTTCACCATCGGTCCTTGCAGTAGCAGATGGAGTATCAGGTTGGGAATCTAAAGGTGAACAATGCGCAAGCGGAATATGGTCTCGACTGATGGTGGAAACCTTAAGTAGACTCATGACAGAATATAAATTGTCTCACACACCACATCACCTCAACAACAGAGATATCGCTCAGATATTGGATGATTCATACTTGCATACATCTCACCTCATGGACTTACAATCCTTGAGAGGTTCTCTGACATTGATATTGGGTATGTTGAGTGGCGAATACTTGAAAATGATTAGCATCGGGGACTCCAAATTGTACATCATTAGAGATGGAGAAATAGTAACGACAAACCAAGAACAACTAGTTTCAGAATTGTGTCCACAACAAATCGGAACTCAAACCTTGGGTCAACTACCCTCGGAAATGGCATGGGTTGAATCAGTGAAACTCAAAGAAAATGATATCATAGTGCTCTGCTCAGACGGAATCTCTGACAACTTGTACGAATGGGAAATTGCTCACTATGTAGATGAGTTCCTGAAAAATACCTTAAAGCAAATTGCAACTAAACTCATGCAAAAGGCAAAGGAAATTGCATTCGATGACTACGCATACACTCCATACAATGAAAAAGTCAACGCCTTGCCTGAAAAGTTTGGGAAGAACCTGAGCAAAGGTGGCAAGTTAGATGACATGTCCATCTGCGTAGCAAAGGTGGTTAAAAATGTTAAAAAGAACTAATAATTGGTTTTGGGATAGGGGTCTAGCTCTTAATGAGTGAGACAGGTAAATATTAGAACTTACACTTGGTTGACTGTTTTGGTTTTCAAAGGGTAAGTTCTTATGGATAATAGGTTTCAAATTTTAATATTAATGTATTACTTCATTATTGTAGGGCCAGGAACATATGGTTCAATGAGTGGGTTTGTTTAAATCAGCCTTTAGTGTAGACTTATTATTTGTCACATTCTCACGATGTAGAGATTCAATTCTTATTTTAATATTAACATTCTTATTGTAGGACACGTCTTATCATTCTTAAACCCTTTATTAACAATCCATCTCTGTCCTGTATATAAATTTGCACCCAAATCCTTCAAGAGAGCAATGTGAGTTATCAAGTGATTGGAATGTTGAATACAAGTCCATAAAAGAATCAGGTGTATGTGCCTTAACAGCAAGACCACTAAAATTTCAATTGTGTTTGCTACTAGTTTTCTTATTTCTATGGGAATTAAGAAATCTCGAAAGTTTACACCATAATCAAAATAAATGTATGAGAGACGCATTAGATGACGTTATATAAGTCTCTTAACATAGTCACATCAGGTGACCTCCATCTAATTAGCTAAATAACCGCATCCAACTCTAAAATATTTCTTTCAGTGTGTTCTTACATCATAATTAATTAAAAATCTATTGTACATTTAATTTACTTCTCTATAAATTAGCAATCTCTGCAAAGTATTGCCTCAAGATCAATGAAAGCATCTCAGGTAATTCATTAATGTTCCTGACAACAACATAAAACTCGAATGGGAACGAATCTAAGTACTTTTCCACTTGTAACTTCATGTTGCCTGCAGTGTCTGGAACATAGCTCACTTGAGACATGTCAAGAATGGATTCCTTTGAGGAAATACCATCAATGATAACAAACACCAACATCACCTTTTCTTCTCTTGCCTTTCTTACCATTCTTTGAAGAGTCTCATGGTCTTCACAAACACCATCGGAGATGATGATTTGTAATTGCCATAAATCACTCAGAGCAGTAGACCTAGCATCTTCGAAAATCTTCAACGATTTGGAACACAATTGCTTCATGTCGGTACGTGTTTGTTGGAAATCAAACCATTGGAATACTCTTGCTCCCGATTCTTGGTTATTGAATGGTTTATCAAATGGATGAAGAACCTTGATATCCTCACCAAATCTAACAATCGAGAGTCCACCTGCTTCCAATTGAGTTAATGCTTTAGCAACTAACGCAATACTATGGAACGCTAATTCGGTCGACTTAGATTCACTCATAGATTTGGAATCGTCAACTGCAATCATAACTTGGTACTGTCTCTTGGATGGCTTGGTTCTTCTTAACCAAATCTTGTCCTTACGGAACTCAGATGCAATGTAAGTAATGATTCTCTTCATGTTTAATCTTTTACCTGTTTTGTAGTCACCCTTAAGTTTGGTAGCTAATGTAGGCTCCAAAATCAAACGAAGTTGCTCACACAATCCTGATGCTAACTCTTGAGTAGACAATTCAGATTGTTTCCACAATTCACGCGCAGTCTCGATGTCCATAGGAGGATTCAATCCTTCAACTGAATCAACAATGTTGTTCAACTCCTCAATATCCTCATCGTCAGTGTCGACAACAAGATTAGAATTGAACATGGCATCTTCAAATTCATCCTTTGGTTTTCTTTCTCCAATAAATGCACCTTGAGTCTTTCCTTCGAAATCAGGGTCAGCTTCGGCAGCGTCTTCATCCTTGATAGCTTCTGCATCCTTGGCTTCATCCTCCACCTTCAGCTCTTCCAAGTTCTTGGTGTCGTCAACTTCCATGTCCTCATCCTTGGCTTGTTCTTCAAAGTCATCGTCTATAGCTTTATCTTCATCTATAGATTGGATTTGGTCCTTGTCAGCTGCTCCCAATGCTTGTGTATCAAAGTCAGCATTTTCTCCATCAACGTGCTCAAATTCATCAGGTCTTTCATTAGCCTTATCAGCTTGTTCATCTTCTTTATCTTCAGATGCCTGTTGAATTTCTTGACGACGACGGTGGAATTCCTTTAACGAATCACCCAATTGCTTAAGCGATTCTTTAGCTTCATCACGAGCGTCGTCTTGTGTGACATCTTCTTGTTCTGGCTTTTCCTTTTGGTCCTGAGTTTCAGAGGATGCTCCTCCTGTAGCTCCCAAGTCATCGTTTTCTTCAACAACTTGGTTATCGGCACCCTCTCCCTTTTCACCAAATTCTTGTTTTGCTGCAGTATCTTTGTCCAAATCATCTTCATTATTATCATCATTGGCTCCGTCAATACCTTCAGCAGACTCTTCACCCTGTTGCTTGTCATTGGATTCTTCTTCGTTATCCTTGTCTCCAAGTTCTTCATCGGATTCAATACCTGCTTCTTCTTCTTCTGCATCCTGTTGTTTTTCTTCAGATTCGCCACCTTCAGCATGGTCAACTTCTTCCTCCATTTCTTCATCTTCTATGTCGGCTTCACCTTCACCAGCATCAGCAGGTTGTTCTTCTTCTTCTTGATTTTGATTTTCTTCGTCAACGTCCATTTTATCGTCCATGTCATCCTTAATATCATCTTCCATATCATCCATGTCTTCTCCCTCTGGTTCATCCTTCTCGTCTTCATCTCCATCGAGATTCATGTCTTCTGGTAAATCCATTGTTTCGGTTTCAGGTACGTGGTCGTCAATCTTCTCATTCTCATCATTCTTGACTTCATCTTCTTGTTCACCGACATCTTCTTCTTCTTCCTCGTTTTGGTCAGCTTCTTCGTCATTTTCAACATCTTCAGCTTCCTTGTCATCCATTTTTTGGTTGTCATCATCTTGCTGAGGTTTTTCATTCTTTTCATTCAGTTCGTCTTCGTTAGCTTCCATGTTATCATCCATGTTCGAGTTGTCAGGTAATTTATCAGAATCCTTTTCTTTGGTATCTTCTTTGGCTTCTTCATCCCACATCTTTTCATCAACTGCATTTGGATCCAGGTCTTCAATGTCATCAACTTCTTCATCTAATTCTTCTTGATCTTCTTCATCTTCTTCTTCAGCATCATCTTGATCTTGATCGCTAACCTCTTCTAAATCACCTGCCATGTCACCTTCGATGTCAACCGCATCATCATTTTCATCTTCATCACCATCGTCTTTATTCTTTTCTTCATTTGGTTGTTGTGCTTGTTCAGACAAGTCTTCGTCATCACCAACATCATTTGAATTGTTTTCAGCACCATCACCATCACCCAACCCAGTTCCGTCAGTTAAATTCTTGTCGTCCTTCTGCTCGGTTGGTGGCTCTGGCTCACAGAATCCCTTAGTTGCCAAAGTGTGTAAACTTGTTGACAAGATAAATGTAGCATGAGATGTTTCAACATAGTTTGTTCTTGCCTTACCTGCAACAACCCAACATAACTTGTAGTAGTCCTTGAAAAGAGGTAATGTAAAACTGGCCAAGGCTGTGGTGATACTTGATGATCTTGCTGATTGGTCTAATGAACCAACAATGGAGAAACAGTTCTTGATTCTCTTGGTGATATGTTTATAACGAAGAGCTTTAATCATGCTGTACATTCCCTTTTGTGACTTCTTCAACCAATTGTCATCGTCTTCAGTTATTTGAGTTTCAGCTGTACATTGAGAAGTTACCTTCTGTACAGAGACCAAAATAGAGTTGGCAAGATCACGGAATGCCAATTCTACGTCTTCAAGAGTAGAAGTGATTGGTGCTGTTCTCGATGAAACTAAAGTTGTTGATGTAGTTACAGTTGGTGACTGATCAACCAATTTCATGATCAGTTGGGTAGTCTTGTTTGTTGAAATCGATTCAGATGGAGCTTCTGTTGCAATGCTATCATTGTTGTTTAACCAATCAAGAACAATGTCAGCAATAAACCCATTGTTGGATTGCTTCAAAGAAGTTTCAAATTCATTCTTAAAAGTATTAAATTGCTGAATGAATTCAGAAACCTCATTAGTTAAAACATTCTTGTCATCAACAACCTTCAATTGACGTTCCAAGTCAACCAAGTTAATCTTAGCTTTCATGAATACATCCAAGTTGGATAACTTTGAGACTTCTGATACAGTAACTGCAAAGTCGATAACACGAGGTAACCATTTTAAAACTAACTTGATGCTATCCAAAGTAGCAAATTGATGTCTTTCGTTGGTAATGATAGATCTGTTTTGCGCCAACTTCAAGAAAGATCCGTACAAGCTTTCTAATTCAATTAAGCTATCACCCAAGTTTCTCAATGGCTGTCTTGTGAGGATAAGAGAATGTAACAAGTTTTCAGTTGCTGCTAATCCCTTCTGAGCATCCAATGGTGGTACATCATCAGAAACACTCGACACAGAAGCTCTGAGTCTTGGTAACAAGTCCAAAATTCTGTAAAAGTATGGGTTTTCGTCAAATGCTGTTTCATCAAAGGTAGCTGAGTTTGACAAAATGGTATTAACTGTTGATTGCAATTGCATAGTATCAGCCAGAACAGCCATCTTGATACCCATTCTCTTCAATTCCTTTAAGGTATCACTTAATAACTTTCTCTTTTGAGTCTTCAAAGCAGCAATTAACTTCTTATTATCCTTCTTCAATTCTTTAGGAGTTTCCTTTCTGAGTTCCTCCATGTCTTGCAAAATAGCTTTGGAGTAGCCATAAAGGTTGGAAACTTCAGTAGACTTAACATTTCCAATGTAAATTTCCATATTCTTAGAAACAAGAGATACATCTTGTAAACGCTTTGGTCTTTCAGACCATGAAGGTAAACTAGTGCACTCTTCAAGTACTTTAGAATAATTGTCAATCTCAATGTCGTTCCTAAAAGTTGGAACGTTAAATTCACTGTACAGTTTACATTCACCCTGTAATCCTTGTTCAATCAAAGCATTGACAGGAGTCTGTAACAATGCACGGTACTTTCTCACCAACTTATATAAAGCATTGTGAGAACGACGAGCAGACTGTTTAAGTGCATCCATGTTAACATCCTTCCAACTTGCCAACAAAATAACTTCATTGATGTCTTTCTCCAAAGTCTTCTTCTTAGCTACAATTGCTTCGTCAATCAACGGAGTAAATTGTTCATAGAAGTGAATGAAATTGGATAAACAATCAGATAATTGCAGATCCTTCAGTTTCTGTTGAGAAAGATGGTTCTTAAACGATTTGATTAAGTTCACACGACAGGTATATTCACCATAAGTCGATTGACTAATAAACATATTAAGAGCTGAAAGTAAACTTCCTTCTTCTTGTTCATTAACAACAATGGTTTCAAATAAATAAAACCACCATTTTCCAATCTTTTGTTCAAATGTAGCCTCTTCATGTTTGAATAATGATTTCCAAGTGGACAATTCCAATTTTCTCCAGCTTACTATAATTCCAGTCAACAGGTCAAAGTGCTCTTTCAATGTAACTTGGCTAGATGCATACTTCTCCCATTCAGCAATGAATGTATAGATTTGCTCCACCTTTTGTAAAAGACGGGAAATTGGTGTCTTCACTGGAAGTGAAAGATATTCCTCACTTGCTTCAGCAATGTTCTGAAGAGTAGCATGTTCAGGCCATTCAATAATCAATTTGGATACGCTAGCATGGATCGTTGAAACAATATTGACAGCACGTTTAGCTTCCTTGTGTGAAGTTCCATGGTAGAAATCAATCTCATCATCTTTTGTAAAGGATTTTGAGTTATTCGAGATATTCAACAAGATAGAAGCTAAACCGTACGCATTGTTTGAAGAATGAGAAAGTTTATCGCTGCTTTTAAGAACCAAGTTCATAATAACAGATCCCTCTTCAACTAATTTATCAATTCCAACAGGATCGCCACTTTCTCTATCCAAAAATTCCTCCATGTAGACCTTTGCAATATGGTAGTACATTTCTTCAAATGATTCATTTGCGTTGGTTTCTTTATCGATCTCAACAACTTCTTCATAATCAGGGAACATCTTTTTGAATTCTTCGTCTGACTCATCTGTATCTTGGAATGTATACAAGCTGCCCAGTTGAGCAGCCTCTTGGTCATCCTTGATACGACGCAATGACCATCTATAATACAAGACCTTCAATGATTGTTCAAGCAAATCTTTATCATTGTGGGCAAATGAAAGTCTCATGAAAAATGTCATAATCTGTTCTGGTAAAGTCGAGTTTACACCCAATGATTTCGCAAATACTTCAGCCTGTTCAAAAGTTCTTTGGATATTATTAGCACTTGTAAGAACACCAGCATCGACAAACCAATTTGAAGCCATTTTGAACTCGGATTTCTGATCAGTGATTAAACATTGGAATCCGAACTTGAGGCCATAAATAAAGCCAGCCAAAATATCATTCAAATCTGAGTAAACTAAGTAATTCTTGTGTAAACGCAATAAGAATTGCTCTGAGTTGTTCTGGAACATTTCATGTTTCTTAGATGAATTTGCATCCCAATTTTCACAGCTCTTCAACAAGTTTTGAATTGGTTCAGTATCAATAGTAGAATCCAAAAAGGCTTTCCATTCTTCAAATAAAGGATCAACTGAGCCTTCTCTGAATACTCTAGGGCGAGACACTTCAGGATGATCAGAATCTGAATGCAACAAGGTTTCCAACAAAATTTCAGAGTCTCCCTTCATGATACTTCTAGCAGAAACCCATTCAGATGCAAGGGTTGCAGCAGCAAGCTTTTGTTCATGGAATTTGTTATAGAGAACGTGTTCTCTAACAGCAGGATCATAAGGTGAACTTGGAACGTACAATTGAATCGCTCCACATGAGAACAATACCCATGCCTTTCCGATATGAGACAAGGTGGTAGCCTGTACTAAAATGACAATTGAAGGAACAATAAATTTAAGACAGACTCCTTTAAAGTTTTCGTCGTTAGATGATTGTACTGAAGTAACAACAGCTTCAACACCTGATTTATCCAACAACAATTCAGTTGGAAGATCAATCAGGAAGGTGTCAGCATGAATGTCAATCATTTTCATGGCCCATTTAAACAACAATTGTCTTGAGGTTTCAATTTGATCGGCAAGGATACTTGAAGAATGCTTGACAAGTTGGGTTGACAATTGTTGAGCATCTCCTAAATGTTGTTGAATAAATTTACCCAGTTGTAATGGGATATTTTGAACTTTACTCAAAGCACCGCAAATCAAGTTATCTAAGAATAATCCTGAAACGGCATTAGGGTGCCACCAGAACTTGGCCACTATCAGTGGGAAAGGACTGAGCACGTTCGCTTTAGTATCCAACATGGAGACTGTAGAAATGTTACCATAAGAAGCAAGTCTAACGACATTTTCAATATCTTGTGAAGATTGAGCACTGGATTCAATAAAGTTCAGTACTAATGTAAATTCGTGCTTCAAATTATTGTTTCTCTTGACACGGAACTTTTCAGAGACTTCACGAAGGGTATTGATTCCATTCGTCAATTTCTCATAAATCTCTTCAAATTCAAATGTTTCGGTTTCTTGTGTTGAAGACTTCTTCAAGCTTTCAAATACATCTATAATTAACATTCTAAGATCAAAGACAATCTCATCTGATTCTGGGAATTGTTCTTGAGCAACTTCATCAAAATCATTAGCCAAAGCGAGCAACTTTTCGATATTTTCCCATCCCTTTACATCTCCAGCATACTCACTTCTAACTGCTTCCCAGATTTTATCAATTGAGAATCCACTTGTTAATTCCAATTTAGAAAAGAAAGCATTGACCTCTGTAAGCAATTTACCAACTTGAATCTTATCGCTGTTCTTCTCACACCATTGTACAATCAATTCTTGGAAAATTCTCAATTTAGATTCATTTCTTTCTGAACTTGATTCGACAAGTGCCTTCCAAATAGTTTGTAATTCGAATAAGGAATAATAAAACTCGTTTGACTGGAATGCAGCTGCCTGTAAGTTTTCCAAAAAGGTGTTCTCAATAAATTTCAGAATCTTTTCAACAAGATGGAATACTTCCAAACGTGGTGGGTTCTTTATATTTCTACCTAAATGGAAAGCAGCAGATTTTTGAATGTATGTCAAATCATTGATCTTACCATTTAATGCTTGGTCTCTGATGTTAGATAAAATAGAATTCATACTGATTGTGTTTCCAATAACCTCAAATAAAAAGTTAGATTCCAGTGTAGTAATTGCTGGGTACTGGTTACTGATAACGAAAACAGTATGAGAGTTCCATAATGGGTGTGCCAGTTGGTTCTCAATAAACTTGCCAGGCACATTGTCACTTGCAGACAGAATGACTCTGTATAAGTCTTTCAATATACCTGTTTCAGATACATAGTTTATCATTTGAGTGATTTGAACTGTAACTTGTTTAGACTTGGTGGTAAACTCTTGACTCTTCAATACAACATTACTCCATTCATTGATAGCATTGAAATTTGTGAATGGTAAAGTCGCCAAAATTACATTCAATGCAGCTTCCAGGTTCTTCGAGTTCTCAATTACTTCATCCAACTGAGCAAACAGACTGAATGATGACGAGTTGACAAAAGCGCTAATAGAAGTGTGTTCTAATAACAGACGATCATGAACAGTACTTCTCGATGGTAATTCATCCAAAAACACTTCAATACCTCTGTTTCTCATGGCTCTGGATAACTCACCGTACTTGGGGTCGACAGTTAAAAACAATCTGAAATTTGGATGTGGTTTAACACTTCTTGGGGATCCGTCTGCTTCACTGCATTCGTTAATAATCAATGAACCATTCGTCTCCAATAAAGAATTAAGTCTATCCAAAACAGATGGAGAACACAAATTAGCATTATCCAAAACCAACCAATTACCCTTTGTCACAGCTTGAACAAGAAGACCATCAAACCATTCGAATTTAACGCTCTTATCAGTAGCAATCTTCTTCTTCAAAATCTTGGATTCTTCCAACAATCTAATAAGATCTTCGTTGGAATGGAATTTCAAGTACTCTTCAAAGTAACTGTGGAATTGGTCATAGTTTGTTAATCCAACCTTTTCTTGTGTCATGTAGTTGATGAAATTGATTGAAGTAGATAAAACAGAGCTATCAGTAGCGTTCGAAGTGGAGAGATTAATAACCACCAAGTCCTTTACTATCTCGTACAATTCATCAATTAACTTGACAATTCTTCTAGTGAAGTCAACTTGCTCATATCCACCCAAAATATCCATAGAATCGACGTCCGCGTTCATTGCAAACTCATCAATAGGTGCACCAACAATCTTTGCCAAATATCTAATCATTTCGGTCTTACCAGAGTTGGAAGGACCTGTAACAATTAATGGAAGGTTACTGTTGATACAACGGAGAGAAGTTTCCATAGCTGCGAAATTGCACTGAAGTGGGTACAAAGAAGTTTTAGAAACATGTTGAGCAATCTCATTCCTCTTAATAGTAGCACCATTGATTTGAACATAGTTATCAGCAATGGAGAAGAATGGATCCCTCTTTGTAGTTGACTGATCAGATTGCCAGATTTTGGCAAACAATTCAAGGGCCTTGGCTCTATCCTCAGGAGTTCTAAATCTTTGAGTAACAATCATCTCAAAGAAATCTGGTGCACTGATATCTTGAGCCAAGTTTTGAGTGTTCAACAATTCGAGCCAACGTAAAGTATCACGCAAGTTGAATTCCCAAGGTCCACCTGATGAGCCCCATGATTTAGTCACAACAACTTCATGTTCTAAAGCGGAGACAAATTCAATAATCTTGTCAGTAATTTCCTCTCCAATACTTGGATATAAATGGTTGGAAATTAACTTCAAGTCTTCCTTCTTTAACACATCAACGTAAACAACGCTGAAACGATTAACAAAGGACTTGGGTAATCCCTTTCTTCCACCACCTTGGTACTGAGGATTTTGAGCTGCGAAAACTTTAAAGTTTTCATGACGTGGAAAGTTCATGTCCAATTCTGGGATGTAAGCTTCACCACGATGATCCAAACAAGCATTCAAACCTTCTAAAACCAGCTGTGAAGCCAAGTTCATCTCATCAAGCAAAACCCATTCACCGCGCTTCATAGCACGCAAGAATGGAGCATCTCTCCAGGTAAATTCTCCAGTCTTTCCTCCTTCTGTTGGAGCATCAGACCCAAACAAGTCGATCAAGTCAGTTTGTTCAGACAAGTTGATACGAATTAATGGGTTTCCTGTAACCTTTGCTAAAGCTGAAACCAAACTGGTCTTACCAACACCAGGAGAACCTTCAAGTAAAATTGGCTTGTGCACTTGCATTGCTCTAATAACACGCATGGCATTCATGGCAGTTGTTGGAGCCAGTAAGTTGAAACTATCAGCCTTTGTTAACGGATTAATAACAGGAATAGAAAATGATCCAGACTTAACCAAACTTTCTTCTACAACAACACTAGTTGGTTGATTGTAAAGAGGAAGAAGATCAACACCTGCAAACTGAGACAATGCAGCAATACATTCAGCTTTAGTTTCATTTAATCTGGCTTCATTTTCAGCCAAATATGCAGTGTTGTTAGTACCAAGAGCATCAATGAAAACCATACAAGCACCTTGTAATAAAGCACTAGTGTCGTCTACACATGAATTGATAAACTTCACCCAGGCCAAAATATCTCTAAGAGAGATGACTCCCAGATCAGCAGAACCACTTCCAAACTTCTTTCCGTACCATTCAGAGAATTGTACAATTGCTTCCAGCCAGGATTTATTTGTAAGTTTATTCTCAACAATCTCACGGACATCATTGAAGTCGCTCATGGAAGGTACCCAGATCTCGGTAAATCTATTCCTCAAAGCTGGAGATAATTCTTTCTTCCCGTAATCACCACCTGGGTTCATGGTTGCAAAAAACTCAAATGATTCGAGAGCAGTGATAGCAGAATCAGTAGTACCTTTTTCAGCAAGAAGTAAACTTCTTTCAGGTTCTAAGACCGAGTTCAATCTTTCCAAGACAGAATCATCTGCAAGAGAGATTTCATCAAGCAAGAAGAAATCACCAGTCTTCATGGCCAGAATTAATGGTCCATCAACCCATTCGAAAAGAATACATGCGTTTCTTCTCCCTTCAGCGATATTTGAAACGAGATCGTTGTCTTCAAATTTCATAGAGTCAAACTTAATCAACATTTCTTCCAAGTTGTCAGTGTCTGTTTCAAGTAAGTTTTGTAAATCAGCAACTAACTTCTGGTGAATAGTAGTCTTGTTACGTAAAGGTCTTTGGGCACCCAAAATATCTCCAGTCTCTGTGTTTTGGTGTGCGTTGATAGTAACCAACTGTCTTTGGTAATATTGAGCAAGAACTTGACACACAGTAGTTTTACCACAACCAGTCTCACCGACAAGTAAAAGTGGTTCATGGTATTGTACTGAAGTAGCCACAAGTACAGCTAAACGGCGCATTGAGCGTGTCCAAACGACTGACGTAAATTCATCAAGCTGATTATGTTTTTGGAACAAAGTCTCATAGTGCTGATCCATGTCCAACTTAACTCTCATAACTTTCTCAATTGTAGCTTTCACTACAAGTTTTTCGTCTTCCTTACGGACTCTCTCAGCCAAAAGCATGTACCCATTTGCAGCAAGCTCTTCATATCCAACAGCTTCTCTTAATGCCCATCTAAACAAATCTCTCAATGTTGCGAAAGAGTTCTTTTGTTCAAATAAACGAGATGATTGACGTTGTACCAGCAATTGCTTGTAAACTTCAACAATCTTCTTACCATAAGTTGGAGCAATCTTACATCTGTCACGCAAGATGATTTCCAACTCATCCTGAGGAATATCATCAAAGTGCAACTCCAAAAATCTATTTCTGAAGGCACGCGACATGACTTTTCTACCACCATACATTCCAGGAGGGTTTTGAGTTGCAAACAACATGAAGTCAGGATGAGGATGTACAACCTCTTGGGTTTCTGGAATAAATAATTCTCTATTATCATCAAGCAAACGATTCAATGCCTCCAAGACGTCAGTAGGGGCTAAATTCAACTCATCCAAAACAATCCAATGTCCCTTTCTCAAGGCTTCAACTAAAACACCTTCCTTGAATACAAGCTTCCCAGTTGAATCTGAAATATACGTACCCAAGTACTCTTGCAAATCAGTATGTTCATGGTTATTAATACGAACAAACTTATGACCAGTGATGTTGGCCAAATAATTGATCATAGATGTCTTACCTGCAGAAGTAGGACCTTGGATAAGTACTGGGAATCTACGTCCAGCAGTTGCTCTAACCAAGTTGAGCATATTCTTTTCCACAAATGGAGTTATGATATAGTTTGGTTGCGGGACAACTTCATTAGGTCCCTTTTGCATCCAATAATGTTTAAATTGAACATGATCAGGAGATGGTGCAGCAGGTAATTGCTTTATAACTGATTTAACATTCTTAAGTCTACCCAAAGTATGTTTTTCAATTATAGGTTTTAAGATCTGTTCTGATTTGGAGTCAAGCAATGTCAAAAAGGACATGCAGAAACCCTCATATAATGCTCTTCTCAATCCGTAAATCAGTACGATATCACGGACGTATATCAATGTTCTCGTTAACGTACGAATGCTAAAGTGTGGTCTTTGATTAGAACCATCCACAAGTTTATTATGCTCTGATAATCTTTTAGCCTCCAAGTACAATTCAGCAATGTCATTGCCAACCCATTCATCACCGACAGTGAATCTGCTAATATAGGTATCAATAATCAAAAGCAAATCGGAAATGTCTCTATCTGGAGAATGTACGTAGATCTCGCTGAATCTTGAACGAATACTCAAAGGTAAGTCCTTCTTTCCTACATCAGTAGAAGGATTCATACATCCAAAGATTCTAAAGTCTGGATGAGCTCTAACAGGTTCAAGATCACCTTTCTCAGTAAGCAATACTGTTCTGTTGTTGATGCTATCATTCAATAAATCGGCAATAGACTCTAAAGTATCACTCAGAGCCAAATTTATTTCATCCAATAATAACCAATCACCATTACGCACTGCATTTACAAGTGAACCTTCAACGAAATTGAAAACAAAAGAGCTCTCCAAAGTTGAAGCTTTGGCTTCAAAATCGGAAATCAAAAGACTAAATTCTTTCCATTTGTTGAGTAAAATAGACTTCTCATCATCGGTTAAACGTCTCTTCTTCTTCTTTGGTTCGTCTTCTTCTTGCTCAGAAAGAAGAGCAGTAGCCATTTTAACTGCTTCTTTCCATAACTTTCCAACATTCTTCCACTGAGCTCTGTTGAAACACTTCAGCAATAACAGAGCAAACTTTTCATTCTTCTTTGCAGAGAAAGTGGCAGAGAAGATCTGTTGGAACTCTTGCATTATAGGCATGGCAATCATTTTAGAGTTGATAGGTTTATATCCACCCAATAAATCACCAGCTTCTGTTTGTTGAGAAACGTTGATAACTGTGATCTTCTTATTCATCAATTTGGCAACCTGTTGAACCACTGTGGTTTTACCTGTACCAGTTTCACCAACTAATAAAACAGGTTCAGTCATTTTGACAGATACACAAATTTGTTCCATCAATTTCAAGGAATGGTTTGTTTGTGCAAAGGTGGTGTTTCTGCTTCTACCATTTTGAATGTTTGTTGCTTTCTTGAGTGTAGCTCTTCCAACCTTCAATTTTTCTTCATCATTTATGAACTGTGGAACATGTTTGCTCAAGTACAAATTGATTCTGGAGGTTGGGATTTCCAATGCTTCACCGATGGCATTTATCAATGGGTTCAATGCTGCAAACTCAGTAATTGAGCTTCCAAATGAATCTATAGCTTCAGCAAAAATATTATCGTATATCAGCGATTCTAATAAAGCAGCTGGTTCAACTTCTCCATCTCCATTTTCGTCAATTAACATTTGGCTACATCTCATGCAAAATTTCATTAAATCTCTAAGTGAGATAACTCTAGGATGTGATCCCTTGTTCAACGAAATGAATGAATTCAGTTCGTATATCTTCAAGATCTCGTCAAACACATTGATGAAAGATGGGATTAAGTTGACGAGGAGAGGGAACTTCTGGTTTAAGATACTTCTAAGTTCCAATTCCAGAGGAGATGTGACCTTGACTGTTTCCCATAATCTCAAACCGATCATGTCGGGTATTCTATCAGAGTTATCAGATAATCTCATGGTAGAAAATAACTGGAACCCGTTTTTGGCTTTAATGGTTTCTCCTCTTGATGGGATGATTAATTCCCTCTTTTCCAAGAGTGTCAACAAAACACTCAACACATCAGTTGGGGCTTTATCTATATCTTCAATTAAAACCCATTTTCCTTCTTGGACAGCACTGGTCAATACACCAGATTTCCATTTAAATGTTCCAGGTTTGTCTCCAGAGGTGTATGTTCCCAAAAGAAGCTTTGAGTCTGTTTGTTCACCCAAGTGAATTTTAATGATCAGGCCGTTGATCATCTCTGATAATTGGTTGATCAAGAATGTTTTACCTGCACCTGCCTTACCATAAAGCATTACAGGAACATTGTTTTGTATCAAGTGAGCCAAGTTTTGCAATACTTTAACGGAACTTTCAATCGGCACAAATTCGCTAGCTTCTTGGGTAGATTTGCCTTTTAATGTTGGGACCAAAACCCCGCAGATTGAAGTCACCATTCCACTCAATTCGGTGCTTGGGATCTGTACGAGTTTGCCAGTATTCTGAGATGTGATTGCAGGTAACTTAGAAAAGTTTGATATCCGTTTAGCCTCTACTAACGGCATGTACTTGTAGTTGATAACATCTAACTCGAATTTTCCTTCCAATGGCTCATCTCCAAGTAAGTTCAAGCTTTTCAATTTGGAGGCTTCAGCCATATCCAAGTATAAAGCCAAAATCTCGATACTCAAGTATTTGGAGATTCTTGAAGATGACTCCAGAGAAACAACCGAGTGTAAAACCTCTGGGTCTATATATTGTTTAAATCTTTTGGTGTCAAAGTTGACGATTCTATAATAAGCTAAGATTATTGATTCAAGGTTTGGGGCTCCCACATCAAGGATCTTGTTAGATGAGACGAAATGCTCAATCAAGTTGACTGACTCTTGTGAGATACCTGCCAATCTTGATAAAGCTGATAATACAATCGATCCACTCAAGTATTTGCCCTTATTAGTAGTGGTATACTCCTCTTCAAACTCCTCTGTGTTCTCGATCCATCTAGAAACAAGATCAAGGAAGATTGGCTTGTATGCATAGAAGATAGGCAAAGTTGCTGCTGGATGTAAAGCAAGCACTGCCAACTTATTCAAATTGGTCTGAATAGGAAGTGAAGAATCAAACTTAAACACTAAAGGCCTATTCATAGGACAATGAAGCTTATACACATCGAGTAAACTCTCGACATGATTCAAATTGACAGATACACTGTATGACATCTCGGATTATAGGGATGTTCAGTATCAATCGTCAATGAATATAATGAATGTAGTGAATAATTTTGATGATCTTGAAAATCAAACGCGATGAGATGGATTTTTTTTGTTAGGCGAAGCGAAGAGCTGAGAGGGAAGTGAAAAGTTAGGAACGGGTGAGGATATGAGTGAGGTTTATAGGAAAGTGCAAATATTGAGATGGAAGATGTGGGAGATATAAACTCTGAGTATGTAAACTCTACTTGTTTACAACGACTATTAACATTTTCATAAATATAATTAAATTAAACGTATGTTTATCCTGGCTCATGAATGCCGTAAGAAATGCCTGGCTAGCTCAATCGGCAGAGCTTTTGACTTTTATCCATATTGGTAAGAAATCAAAGGGTTGCGGGTTCGAATCCCGCGTCGGGCTTCTTTTTTTGATAATTTAAACGATATTTTTTTATTTATAAGGAGAATGTGCTCAAGAACACCCATTAGTCTGGAAGAGAATGTTTTTAACTATGCGTTAGAGAAATGCAAGGGTTTATTATAAATCAATGGTAGTGCTTTCTATATTTTTAAAAGCATAGTTTGGTTTGCTCATGCATGGCTAGAATCATTGAGATTGCTAGTGGTTGAAATTCTCGAACTGCTCATGAGGCATAATGTGCTTTAGAAAATATTATTGAGCCTTGATGTTACAGTTGTGCAATGAACTCCACTTCCCAATCTACTAATCTGAATTCGTCAGCTCTCTTTGAACTGGAAACATGAGCTCATTTCTTGCAGAGTTAGAAAATATTCTGTGTTGATTCGAATCGGTTTCACAATTAATTGAAGCAAAGGAAACTTACTCTATGTATGTGGCAACTTAAAGATGGAGTTACTTCTATTTAAACTACCGCGAAAAGATCTTGCTAACACTGGATGAATTCTTCTTGGTTCTATGTGCTACTTCAGTGTATGAAAAGACGAATCAAGATTCTTGTTCAGAGGATACTGAACGGTCTACAATCCATAAAAGGGTGTTTAATGATTCCACTACACTTTTGGGGTAGCACAAAAAATCCACCACATATTAAAGGATATATCCATGATAACCCTAAGAAACTACTCACTACGATGAACTACTCAGCAAACCAACAATCCACTTTGCCTACTATCAGCTCAACATCTAAGATTAAGCACACGTTTAAGGTTGCTGGTCTTTGGATTCTCCATAAAGACGTGCCTGTCAGAAGCATTATAGAATTGCAAGTCCAAAGTCCATCAATTGAGTTCTGCCGTGACCCTATAACTAACTGTACAATCATCACTATACCACATGATACCACAACTATTAGCATCCCCAAAAGCACGGTTCTTGAGGTGTCTCCAACTGATACAACATTCTCTTTTGAATACAGCTACACTCAAATAACTATCCAACGAACCATTCAAGGTAAACTCGTGGAGATGTTTGTATTGGATCTTAAAATCATGGAATCATTGAAAGTTGTAAAGATGTTGAGGTCTATGTTCGCAATACGGTTTTCGGTTAACCTTGCAAGTCCGAAACAGCCTATCCGTCTCATTCCTCTCCCAATGGCACCAAAGAGGACGACGCCAAGTTAGGAGAAAAAAACCATCCATTGACGAGCTCAATTATATGAAAGAAGTAGAAGAATTATTAAAGGAAAATGATAAAACAAAAGCTGCGTATCGAAAACTATGCTTGTCGTTGCTAATATTCTGAACAATAAAGTATCTCCATTAAGAAGCACAGCTTACAGGATATGAACACTTTGAGATGTTGAAGCTCGATGACATCTCTCAGCAGGTGCTGCTCTATGACTCGATTTCACTCCAATCGATCTCGATATAAGAGTACCTTTATTAAAAAAGAATATTATGGAAAGATTATAGATTCAAAATGCTTCAATTGAAGCTGCAAAGTATTGGTTGTAGCACATAGTTAAATCTGAGTTATCAATTTAGAAACAGTCTTACTATTGATGAGCATTATGCACTAACTGACAAATTTGATATCTTTTAGATGAATAATCATATATTAGTCACTGTATTTAATTCTCATAATAAAATTTGCATATTCTATAAAAATATAACAAAAATCAACTAAAATTTTTATCAAAAAACATTGAACAATACATAATGTTAGCTTATACTTAGCAGATCACAGGAAGCAGGACAATCTGTGATTTCTAGGTAGTCAATCGGTATTAGTGAGCAGTTCCTAATATAGTTAAT